>OX451739.1:1521519142-1521853721 GCA_948472305.1 Vicia faba | reverse complement strand
AAGTTCTCTTTGTTTCCACTTTCTGCATTTACAGGTTCTTCATTTTACCGCTTTATTATTATTATTATTATTATCATTTCTATTATTTTTTATTGCATTAATTATTATTACTATTTTGTTTGTCAAATATAATTTCTATGTCGTTTTTCATCGTGACTATAATTAGTCATGCGTTTTTAATTAGTAACATGTCTGGCTAAATATTCTTGAGTCCGGTGTATGAGGATCGTTGTTGCCAACGGACTCAGTAGAAAATAATAGGTGCAAATTTATGATTAGAATTTTGTTTTAGTTTTAATTCCCAAGTCTAATTTAAATAACCTTGTCACGAGAGTGAAAGATTATTTAACACGATTTTGTCACGAGATTGAGAAATCAATTAAGGTTAGAGTCGACCCTGCGAGAGCGTGGGGGTTGTACCAGATAGTGGAAATTAGGAAACAAATCTAAATACAGCGAGAGCGCTTTAGATGCGTTTAAGATATAATTGGCTTTCAAAATATATTTCTTAGTTACCGGGCGAGCGAGAGCTAAATCTTGAGACTAGGAAGTATGGCTTTAGATAATAACACAAGAGCGTGAGACAGAGTCTTTAAGTTAGTATATTCTACGGAACTAAGTTATAGTCGTTATTAGTACCCGTTTTCTATAAGTCCTTCAGGAACGCGGAAATCATATTCTGGAATCTCTTTATTATTACATTTTCTAAAGTCATTTATAGTTTTAGTTCTTAATTTCCCCCAAAAGTCCAATTATTCATTAGCCTTCGCTTTACAAAGTAGCGATAGATTGTAGTAGGTTGACATTGGTCTCTGTGGTTCGACAATCTTTTATATTACTTTGATATTTATGTGCACTTACGGACGTATCATGTTTTTGGTGCTGTTGTCGGGGACCAACAGTCAATATAGTTATTCCATTGTTGCACCATATAGACTAAGGCGTTCTTGTCCCAATTACTATGTATCACCCAAATTTTTTCTACAACTCCCACTCTGAGTATTTCGAGGAATCACAAGAATCCCATAAATCCGACCTCGAAATACTATTGGAGAATTTCAATGCGTCACAAACTCATTCTCACCCGAATTACCTTTCCAACTACCAATCCCAAAATTTTGAGGAATCGCAAGAATATTATAATTCCAACCAAACTTATCCTCAACCAAATTTCCCCTACAATCACTACACCCAATATTTCGAGGAGACGCGAGAATCCTATAAATCCGACCTTGAAATATTAATGGAAAATTTTAATGAAATATCTATGATGACATAGTGATTTGTGGAAACACAAAATGTGACTCTAACTCACTTTGAAGAATCAGAAGAATCGCATGATTTCAACTTTGAAACATCAATTGAGGATTCTGATGTGACGTTAATTCTCTCTAGGATAGAATCTATGATGGAGCACTTTGTAGAGACACAAAATGTACAAAATGAAGAGTTTAGCGAACAATGTCTTTAAAATAATGAAACCCTTAGGCAAATGACCATTGTGGTTGAGTCCCTCGCGACTCACAACCTAGCCTTAGAGACTCAAATCTCGCAGCTTGAATAAAACCCTCTAGGATCCTTCCCTGAGATGAAAATGGATGTTGTAACAACCTGTAGTGAAAAACAAATTAAAAATCCTAAGGAGAGGGATAATTAGGTTGATGAGAGTGATGATGTGGTTGAGGAGAGTTCTGACGAGAAAAGAGTAAAGATTGTGAAAAATCCTCCAACACCATCTGAAAGAGAGGTTGTAAAAGAGGTAGAGAAGGAAGCACCTATTATTGTTCACCATCCCTATACCCCACTGATTCCTTTCCTGAAAAGTTTTATGGAAGCTCAGATAGACTCCCAATCTAAAACGTATATGGAGGTATTGGAAAATATCCACACAAATGCACTCTTGTTTGAAGTCTTGCATAAAAAGAGAAAACTAGAGGACTATGAAACTAGGGATATTATTAGAGTTAAGAGGGTGAGGTTAACCTCTGAGGTGGTGGATGAAATCACTAAGCCCAAACTTGAAAATAGGATACTTAGGATGGATCCAGAATCACCACCACGAGTTCAAAAGTATGAACTACCCCACAGAAGAAAGAAAAGAAAAGGTGAGGGATATATGATATGGCTTGATAAGTGGCCATGGAAAACGACGATTACTAAAAGTTCAACTGAGGATTCATTCTCGAGAGAACCACCATGAGTGCTTGCACTCCTGAGCCGTCGAGCTATCGACATTAAACAAAGTGTTGCGTGGGAGGCAACCCACGAGCTTTTAATTTAATGTTTTGTTTTTATTGTCTGAATTTGCAGAAAATAAAGATATGGATTGATCCTCACGTCTCGGCCATCTCTAGGCGGAAAATTTATAGATGATCATCTCGAAGATGAGCCGGTGCCCACGCACATTCCTACGGATGTCGCTGCTGGTGGTGACACTGTTGATGAATACGATAGGAGAAGATACTTCCTCTGGATGCAGAGCAGATTTGGTCGTGATAACCCATCAATAGTATTCATACAGGTTCTATCTTTCCTATTTCCACCTTTTATCAAAACATTGAGAACAATGTTTGGTTTAAGTGTGGGGGAGGAACTCTACCGCTTTCCATTTATCTTTTTTTAGTTCGATTGATTGTTTTCTAAGTTTATTTCACGTTTTTAGAATTTTATTTGTTTTCGGTATTTGGTCGAATCATAGCATGTGTTGTCAAGTTTTTATGAATGTTTTCACTTGTTATCGAATTTCCCCGAATTTTTAAAATTTTAGCCACCAACAAAAATTTTCTTTTTAATTCATGGCACCACACTCTAAAAGTTTATAGGTTGTCTAGGCTTTGTTAGAGAGACTTGGGAAAGTTTCGAGAAAACCAATACTGTTATGACACCCTAAACCCCTCATTATGTGATATCAATATGGGTACCCATTATGTCAAGACCTTAGGCTCAAGTTTTCAAAGTAGTTCTTAAGTATTTTATATTAGCAGTCAAAACCATCTTAAACACAAACTACGTAGGGAGTCGATGAATATAAGTGAATGATCCTATTTTTAATAAATAGATAATTGAAAAATAACCTTCTAAGTTAGGTGACCCTCACCCAATCATTTATCCCAACGGTTGTTAAGCCTGTAAGGATTTAATAATAAGCACCCATTATTGGTTGGTCTAGAGGTCACTGGTACTAGACTTGGTAGGGTGGCCTACAGTCCGATCCCCCGCAACCGCAGTTGGGAAAATGGGTTACACCGCTTAAATACCAGAACCTTGTGCTAAAGAAAAGAAAAGGATCATAGTTGCCAACCGATTTCACCTACTATGTGCGTGTACAGATAACGGGCTTAATATGATTGCACTTGAATGAATAGAGTGAAATAAAAACGAGAGATATAGGTTGAGTTATAACGGCATGATTCGAATCGGTTTGCATAAAGTGGGAGTCTTTGAACATTGTATCGTTACGGTATCCTTGGTATTGATACTTAGTACCTATCAAACTAACATTAGCCTAGCATCCACGTATGATTATGAGTCTTGTTATTCCCTTGTTTCAAAGCTCTTTTATCATTTCTTTTACTGTGTTGGTTGATTGCTTGAGGACAAGTAATTGTTTAAGTGTGGGGGAGTTTGATAACACGAAAACGTATAGTATATTTGGCTTGATTAATATAAATTATGTCTCTATTTTATTTTAATTATGTTGCTTTATGTTTCTATTATGCTAGTATTTTAATGTGTTTCAGGAATTTAATATTTACAAAGCTTGCTTGAGAAAAGGAGTAAAAAAGAGAAGACATGAAGTAACAATGCATATAATATAAAAGAAAATAAAAAGCCCACGAAGAACCCAAGGCCCGCGAAGCGCTGCAAGGTATGACGCTCGTCACATCCACCGTGACGATTGGCAGAAGAAACAAATGAAAGGGTGACGGTCGTCACCTACCCTTGACGGTCGGCATGCTTAATGCATGTGTTCCCCACGTCACATGCCTTGCCCCTCGACACAAGACATTTTCAACACGTAACTTCATTTGCAAGAATTAAACCACTTCCTCCTACTTTTTCTCCACACATGACCACACCAAGCCTTCCTATTTTCTCCCAACCAAACAAAAATTCAGAGAAGTATATATTTGAAATTAGTTACGGCAAGAAATCTCTCTCTCTGTCTCTCTCTCTCTCGTCCATTTTTCCACCATTTTTCGTTCATAGCTTTTTCTTATAATGTAAAAGTAATAGTTCTCCACATCGGGGGACTATTACTAAATTTGTTTTAGGATTTATTTCTACCATTTAATTCATGTATTAGATCTAAGTTCGTCGGCGATTTCAATTCAAGTTCTCTTTGTTTCCATTTTCTGCATTTACAGGTTCTTCATTTTACCACTTTATTATTATTATTATCATTGTTGTTATTTTTTATTGCATTAATTATTATTACTATTTTGTTTGTCAAATATAATTTCTATGTTGTTTTTCATCGTGGCCATAATTAGTCATGCGTTTTTAATTAGAAACATGTCTGGCTAAATATTCTTGAGTTCGGTGTATGAGGACCGTTGTTGCCAACAGACTCGGTAGAAAATAATAGGTGCAAATTTATGATTAGAATTTTGTTTTGGTTTTAATTCCCAAGTCTAATTTAAATAACCTTGTCACGATAGTGAAAGATTATTGAACACGATTTTGTCACGAGAGTGAGAAATCAATTAAGGTTAGAGCCAACACTGCGAGAGCGTGGGGGTCAAACCAGATAGTGGAAATTAGGCAACAAATCTAAATACAGCGAGAGCGCTTTAGATGCATTTAAGATATAATTGGATTTCAAAATATATTTCTTAGTTACTGGGCGAGCGAGACCTAAATCTTGGGACTAGGAAGTATGGCTTTGGTTAATAACGGGAGAGCGTAAGACAGAGTCTTTAAGTTAGTATATTCTACAGAACTAAGTTATAGTCGTTATTAGTACCCGTTTTCTATAAGTCCTTCAGGAACGCGGAAATCATATTCTGGAATCTCTTTATTATTACATTTTCTAAAGTTATTTATAGTTTTAGTTCTTAATTTCCCCCAAAACTCCAATTATTCATTAGCCTTCGCTTTACAAAGTAGCGATAGATTGTAGTAGGTTGACATTGGTCTCTGTGGTTCGACAATCTTTTATATTACTTCGATATTTCTGTGCACTTACGGACGTATCATGTTTTTGGCAATGTTGTCGGGGACCAACAGTCAATATAGTTATTCCATTGGTGCACCGTATAGACTAAGGCATTCTTGTCCCAATTACTATGTATCACCCAAATTTTTTCTACAACTCCCACTCTGAGTATTTCGAGGAATCACAAGAATCCCATAAATCCGACCTCGAAATACTATTGGAGAATTTCAATGCGTCACAAACTCATTCTCACCCGAATTACCTTTCCAACTACCAATCCCAAAATTTTGAGGAATCGCAAGAATATTATAATTCCAACCAAACTTATCCTCAACCAAATTTCCCCTACAATCACTACACCCAATATTTCGAGGAGACGCGAGAATCCTATAAATCCGACCTTGAAATATTAATGGAAAATTTTAATGAAATATCTATGATGACATAGTGATTTGTGGAAACATAAAATGTGACTCTAACTCACTTTGAAGAATCAGAAGAATCGCATGATTTCAACTTTGAAACATCAATTGAGGATTCTGATGCGACGCTAATTCTCTCTAGGATAGAATCTATGATGGAGCACTTTGTAGAGACACAAAATGTACAAAATGAAGAGTTTAGCGAACAATGTCTTTAAAATAATGAAACCCTTAGGCAAATGATCATTGTGGTTGAGTCCCTCGCGACTCACAACCTAGCCTTAGAGACTCAAATCTCGCAGCTTGAATAAAACCCTCTAGGATCCTTCCCTGAGATGAAAATGGATGTTGTAACAACCTGTAGTGAAAAACAAATTAAAAATCCTAAGGAGAGTGATAATGAGGTTGAGGAGAGTGATGATGTGGTTGAGGAGAGTTCTGACGAGAAAAGAGTAAAGATTGTGAAAAATCCTCCAACACCATCTGAAAGAGAGGTTGTAAAAGAGGTAGAGAAGGAAGCACCTATTATTGTTCACCTTCCCTATACCCCACTGATTCCTTTCCTGAAAAGTTTTATGGAAGCTCAGATAGACTCCCAATCTAAAACGTATATGGAGGTATTGGAAAATATCCACACAAATGCACTCTTGTTTGAAGTCTTGCATAAAAAGAGAAAACTAGAGGACTATGAAACTAGGGATATTATTAGAGTTAAGAGGGTGAGGTTAACCTCTGAGGTGGTGGATGAAATCACTAAGCCCAAACTTGAAAATATGATACTTAGGATAGATCCAGAACCACCACCACAAGTTCAAAAGAATGAACTACCCCACAGAAGAAAGAAAAGAAAAGTTGAGGGATATGTGAGATGGCTTGATAAGTGGCCATGGAAAACGACGATTACTAAAAGTTCAACCGAGGATTCATTCTCGAAAGAACCATCATGAGTGCTTGCACACCTGAGCCATCGAGCTATCGACGTAAAACAAAGCGCTACGTGGGAGGTAACCCACGAGCTTTTAACTTAATTTTTTGTTTTTATTGTATGAATTTGCAGAAAATAAAGATATGGATTGTTCCTCACGTCTCGGCCATCTCTTGGCGGAAAATTTATAGATGATCATCTCGAAGATAAGTCGGTGCCCACGCACATTCCTACGGATGTCGCTGCTGATGGTGACACTGTTGATGAGTACGATAGGAGAAGATACTTCCTCTGGATGCAGAGCTGATTTGGTCGTGATAACCCATCAATAACATTCATACAGGTTCTATCTTTCCTATTTCAACCTTTTATCAAAACATTGAGAACAATGTTTGGTTTAAGTGTGGGGGAGGAACTCTACTGCTTTCCATTTATCTTTTTTTAGTTCGATTGATCGTTTTCTAAGTTTATTTCATGTTTTTAGAATTTTACTTGTTTTCGGTATTTGGTCAAATCATAGCATGTGTTGTCAAGTTTGTATGCATGTTTTCACTTGTTATCGAATTTCCCCGAATTTTTAAAATTTTAGCCTCCAACAAAAATTTTCTTTTTAATTCATGGCACCACACTTTGAAAGTTTATAGGCTGTCTAAGCTTTGTTAGAGATACTTGGGAAAGTTTTGATAAAATCAATACCGTTATGACACCCTAAACCCCTCATTATGCGATATCAATCTGGGTACCCATTATGTCAAGACCTTAGGCTCAAGTTTTCAAAGTATCTCTTAAGTAGTTTATATTAGCAGTCAGAACCATCTTAAACACAAACTACGTAGGGAGTCGATGAATATAAGTGAATGATCATGTTTTTAATAAATATATAATTGAAAAATAACCTTCTAAGTTAGGTGACCCTCACCCAGTCATTCATCCCAACCGTTGTTAAGCCTGTAAGGATTTAATAATAAGCACCCATCGTTGGTTGGTCTAGAGGTCACTGGTACTGGACTTGGTAGGGCGAGCTACGGTCCGATCCATCGCAACCGCAGTTGGCAAAATGGGTTACACCGCTTAAATACCAGAACCCCGTGCTAAAGAAAAGAAAAGGATCATAGTTGCTAACCGGTTTCCCCTACTATGTGCGCGTACAGATAACAGGCTTAATATGATTGCGCTTGAATGAATAGAGTGAGATAAAAACGAGAGATATAGGTTGAGTTATAACGGCATGATTAGAATTGGTTTGCATATAGTGGGAGTCTTTGAACATTGTAGCGTTACGGCATCCTTGGTATTGAATACTTAGTACCTATCAAACTAACATTAGCCTTGCATCCACGTATGATTATGAGTCGTGTTGTGCCCTTGTTTCAAAGCTCTCTTATCATTTCTTTTACTGTGTTGGTTGATTGCTTGAGGACAAGCAATTGTTTAAGTGTGGGGGAGTTTGATAACACGAAAATGTATAGTATATTTGGCTTGATTAATATAAATTATGTCTCTATTTTATTTTAATTATGTTGCTTTATGTTTATATTATGCTAGTATTTTAATGTGTTTCAGGAATTTAATATTTACAAAGCTTGCTTGAGAAAAGGAGTAAAAAAGAGAAGACATGAAGTAACAATGCATATAATATAAAAGAAAATAAAAAGCCCACGAAGAACCCAAGCCCCGCGAAGCGCTGCAAGGTATGACGCTCGTCACACCCACCGTGATGATCGGCAGAAGAAAAAAATGAAAGGGTGACGGTCGTCACCTACCCTTGACGGTCGGCATGCTTAATGCATGTGTTCCCCACGTCACATGCCTTGCCCCTCGCCACAAGACATTTTCAACACGTAACTTCATTTGCAAGAATTAAACCACTTCCTCCTACTTTTTCTCCACACATGACCACACCAAGCCTTCCTATTTTCTCCCAACCAAACAAGAATTCAGAGGAGTATATATTTGAAATTAGTTACGGCAAGAAATCTCTCTCTCTCTCTCTCTCTCTCTCTCTCTCTCTCTCTCTCTCGTCCATTTTTCCACCATTTTTCGTTCATAGCTTTTTCTTATAATGTAAAAGTAGTAGTTCTCCACATCGGGGGACTATTACTAAATTTGTTTTAGGATTTATTTCTACCATTTAATTCATGTATCAGATCTAAGTTCGTCGGCGATTTCAATTCAAGTTCTCTTTGTTTCCATTTTCTGCATTTATAGGTTCTTCATTTTACCACTTTATTATTATTATTATCATTCCTGTTCTTTTTTATTGCATTAATTATTATTACTATTTTGTTTGTCAAATATAATTTCTATGTCGTTTTTCATCGTGGCTATAATTAGTCATGCGTTTTTAATTAGAAACATGTCTGGCTAAATATTCTTGAGTTCGGTGTATGAGGACCATTGTTGCCAACAGACTCAGTAGAAAATAATAGGTGCAAATTTATGATTAGAATTTTGTTTTGGTTTTAATTCCCAAGTCTAATTTAAATAACCTTGTCACGAGAGTGAAAGATTATTAAACACGATTTTGTCACGAGAGTGAGAAATCAATTAAGGTTAGAGCCAACACTGTGAGAGCGTGGGGGTCAAACCAGATAGTGGAAATTAGGCAACAAATCTAGATACAGCGAGAGCGCTTTAGATGCATTTAAGATATAATTGGATTTCAAAATATATTTCTTAGTTACCGGGCGAGAGAGACCTAAATCTTGGGACTAGGAAGTATGGCTTTAGTTAATAACGTGAGAGCGTAAGACAGAGTCTTTAAGTTAGTATATTCTACGGAACTAAGTTATAGTCGTTATTAGTACCCGTTTTCTATAAGTCCTTCAGGAACGCGGAAATCATATTCTGGAATCTCTTTATTATTACATTTTCTAAAGTCATTTATAGTTTTAGTTCTTAATTTCCCCCAAAAGTCCAATTATTCATTAGCCTTCGCTTTACAAAGTAGCGATAGATTGTAGTAGGTTGACATTGGTGTCTGTGGTTCGACAATATTTTATATTACTTCAATATTTCTGTGCACTTACGGACGTATCATGTTTTTGGCGCTATTGTCGGGGACCAACAGTCAATATAGTTATTCCATTGTTGCACTGTATAGACTAAGGCATTCTTGTCCCAATTACTATGTATCACCCAAATTTTTTCTACAAATCCCACTCTGAGTATTTCGAGGAATCACAAGTATCCCATAAATCCGACCTCGAAATACTATTGGAGAATTTCAATGCGTCACAAACTCATTCTCACCCGAATTACCTTTCCAACTACCAATCCCAGAATTTTGAGGAATCGCAAGAATATTATAATTCCAACCAAACTTATCCTCAACCAAATTTCCCCTACAATCACTACACCCAATATTTCGAGGAGACGCGAGAATCCTATAAATCCGACCTGGAAATATTAATGGAAAATTTTAATGAAATATCTATGATGACATAGTGATTTGTGGAAACACAAAATGTGACTCTAACTCACTTTAAAGAATCAGAAGAATCGCATGATTTCAACTTTGAAACATCAATTGAGGATTCTGATGCGACGCTAATTCTCTCTAGGATAGAATCTATGATGGAGCACTTTGTAGAGACACAAAATGTACAAAATGAAGAGTTTAGCGAACAATGTCTCTAAAATAATGAAACCCTTAGGCAAATGACCATTGTGGTTGAGTCCCTCGCGACTCACAACCTAGCCTTAGAGACTCAAATCTCGCAGCTTGAATAAAACCCTCTAGGATCCTTCCCTGAGATGAAAATGGATGTTGTAACAACCTGTAGTGAAAAACAAATTAAAAATCCTAAGGAGAGTGATAATGAGGTTGAGGAGAGTGATGA
This sequence comes from Vicia faba, assembly GCA_948472305.1. Taxonomy (NCBI): domain Eukaryota; kingdom Viridiplantae; phylum Streptophyta; class Magnoliopsida; order Fabales; family Fabaceae; genus Vicia; species Vicia faba. The sequence continues at coordinate 1,521,843,374 of OX451739.1, read as the reverse complement.
TGTGGTTGAGGAGAGTTCTGACGAGAAAAGAGTAAAGATTGTGAAAAATCCCCCAACACCATCTGAAAGAGAGGTTGTAAAAGAGGTAGAGAAGGAAGCACCTATTATTGTTCACCATCCCTATACCCCACTGATTCCTTTCCTGAAAAGTTTTATGGTAGCTCAGATAGACTCCCAATCTAAAACGTATATGGAGGTATTGGAAAATATCCACACAAATGCACTCTTGTTTGAAGTCTTGCATAAAAAGAGAAAACTAGAGGACTATGAAACTAGGGATATTATTAGAGTTAAGAGGGTGAGGTTAACCTCTGAGGTGGTGGATGAAATCACTAAGCCCAAACTTGAAAATATGATACTTAGGATAGATCCAGAACCACCACCACAAGTTCAAAAGAATGAACTACCCCACAGAAGAAAGAAAAGAAAAGGTGAGGGATATGTGAGATGGCTTGATAAGTGGCCATGGAAAACGAAGATTACTAAAAGTTCAACTGAGGATTCATTCTCGAAAGAACCACCATGACTGCTTGCACTCCTGAGCCATCGAGCTATCGACGTAAAACAAAGCGCTACGTGGGAGGTAACCCACGAGCTTTTAACTTAATTTTTTGTTTTTATTGTATGAATTTGTAGAAAATAAAGATATGAATTGAACCTCACGTCTCGGCCATCTCTTGGCGGAAAATTTATAGATGATCATCTCGAAGATAAGTCGGTGCCCACGCACATTCCTACGGATGTCGCTGCTGGTGGTGACACTGTTGATGAGTACGATAGGAGAAGATACTTCCTCTGGATGCAGAGCTGATTTGGTCGTGATAACCCATCAATAACATTCATACAGGTTCTATCTTTCCTATTTAAACCTTTTATCAAAACATTGAGAACAATGTTTGGTTTAAGTGTGGGGGAGGAACTCTACTGCTTTCCATTTATCTTTTTTTAGTTCGATTGATCGTTTTCTAAGTTTATTTCATGTTTTTAGAATTTTACTTGTTTTCGGTATTTGGTCAAATCATAGCATGTGTTGTCAAGTTTGTATGCATGTTTTCACTTGTTATCGAATTTCCCCGAATTTTTAAAATTTTAGCCTCCAACAAAAATTTTCTTTTTAATTCATGGCACCACACTTTGAAAGTTTATAGGCTGTCTAAGCTTTGTTAGAGATACTTGGGAAAGTTTTGATAAAATCAATACCGTTATGACACCCTAAACCCCTCATTATGCGATATCAATCTGGGTACCCATTATGTCAAGGCCTTAGGCTCATGTTTTCAAAGTATCTCTTAAGTAGTTTATATTAGCAGTCAGAACCATCTTAAACACAAACTACGTAGGGAGTCGATGAATATAAGTGAATGATCATGTTTTTAATAAATATATAATTGAAAAATAACCTTCTAAGTTAGGTGACCCTCACCCAGTCATTCATCCCAACCGTTGTTAAGCCTGTAAGGATTTAATAATAAGCACCCATCGTTGGTTGGTCTAGAGGTCACTGGTACTGGACTTGGTAGGGCGAGCTACGGTCCGATCCATCGTAACCGCAGTTGGCAAAATGGGTTACACCGCTTAAATACCAGAACCCAGTGCTAAAGAAAAGAAAAGGATCACAGTTGCTAACCGGTTTCCCCTACTATGTGCGCGTACAGATAACAGGCTTAATATGATTGCGCTTGAATGAATAGAGTGAGATAAAAACGAGAGATATAGGTTGAGTTATAACGGCATGATTAGAATTGGTTTGCATATAGTGGGAGTCTTTGAACATTGTAGAGTTACGGCATCCTTGGTATTGAATACTTAGTACCTATCAAACTAACATTAGCCTTGCATCCACGTATGATTATGAGTCGTGTTATGCCCTTGTTTCAAAGCTCTCTTATCATTTCTTTTACTGTGTTGGTTGATTGTTTGAGGACAAGCAATTGTTTAAGTGTGGGGGAGTTTGATAACACGAAAATGTATAGTATATTTGGCTTGATTAATATAAATTATGTCTCTATTTTATTTTAATTATGTTCCTTTATGTTGGTATTATGCTAGTATTTTAATGTGTTTCAGGAATTTAATATTTACAAAGCTTGCTTGAGAAAAGGAGTAAAAATGAGAAGAAATGAAGTAACAATGCATATAATATAAAAGAAAACAAAAAGCCCACGAAGAGCCCAAGGCCCACGAAGCGCTACAAGTTGTGACGCTCGTCACACCCACCGTGACGATCGGCAGAAGAAAAAAATGAAAGGGTGACGGTCGTCACCTACCCTTGACGGTCGGCATGCTTAATGCATGTGTTCCCCACGTCACATGCCTTGCCCCTCGCCACAAGACATTTTCAACACGTAACTTCATTTGCAAGAATTAAACCACTTCCTCCTACTTTTTCTCCACACATGACCACACCAAGCCTTCCTATTTTCTCCCAACAAAACAAGTTATCAGAGGAGTATATATTGGAAAGTAGTTACGGCAAGGAAGCTCTCTCTCTCTCTCTCTCTCGTCCATTTTTCAACCATTTTTCATTCATAGATTTTCTTATAATGTAAAAGTAATAGTTCTCCACATCGGGGGACTATTACTAAATTAGTTTTAGGATTTATTTCTACCATTTAATTCATGTATCGGATCTAAGTTCGTCGGCTATTTCAATTCAAGTTCTCTTTATTTCCATTTTCTGCATTTATAGGTTCTTCATTTTACAGCTTTATTATTATTATTATCATTTCTATTCTTTTTAATTGCATTAATTATTATTACTATTTTGTTTGTCAAATATAATTTCTATGTCGTTTTTCATCGTGACTATAATTAGTCATGCATTTTTAATTAGTAACATGTCTGGCTAAATATTCTTGAGTCCGGTGTATGAGGACCGTTGTTGCCAACAGACTCGGTAGAAAATAATAGGTGCAAAATTATGATTAGAATTTTGTTTTGGTTTTAATTCCCAAGTCTAATTTAAATAACCTTGTCACTGAGAGTGAAAGATTATTTAACACGATTTTGTCACGAGAGTGAGAAATCAATTAAGGTTAGAGCCGACACTGCGAGAGCGTGGGGGTCGAACTAGATAGTGGAAATTAGGCAACAAATCTAAATACAGCGAGAGTGCTTTAGATGTGTTTAAGATATAATTGTATTTCAAAATATATTTCTTAGTTACCGGGCGAGCGAGAGCTAAATCTTGGGACTAGGAAGTATGGCTTTAGTTAATAATGCGAGAGCGTGAGACTGAGTCTTTAAGTTAGTATATTCTACGGAACTAAGTTATAGTCGTTATTAGTACATGTTTTCTATAAGTCCTTCAGGAACGCGGAAATCATATCCCGGCATCTCTTTATTATTATATTTTCTAAAGTTATTTTTAGTTTTAGTTCTTAATTTCCCCCCAAAATCCAATTATTCATTAGCCTTAGCTTTACAAAGTAGCGATAGATTGCAGTAGGTTGACATTGGTCTCTGTGGTTCGACAATCTTTTATATTACTTCGATATTTTCGTGCACTTGCGGACGCATCAGGGTGTCTGAAGCATTTTCATAACATTTCAAAGCGTATACACACTTTGCACGCATTTTTACATATACAAACATTCAACACACATACACTCAGGGTTCAATATCAGTATCACACATTCAACTCAGTGTTCCATATCAAACAACAAATAAGCAATCTCACCGTCGATTTAGATATGTAAGGGTCAATCAACAAAACACTTCTCCTACGATTCAACCCATCACCTAAGTCTCCATGTCGTGATGCGTTCATCCCACCACCTAAGTCTCCATGCAGTGATGTGTTCAGTTCTTTACCTAAGTCTCCATGCAGTAATGTATGATGCCCGGTACGTTGCCTAAGACTCCGCACAATAGTGTATTCTCCTCATCTAACCCACTGCCTAAGACATCGTGCAGCAGTGCGGTTCCTTGTTCCGTAATAAAGACCATTTCCTAAGACGTTGTGCAACAATGTGTTTCTTTATTCCGTAACATAGATCATCACCTAATATGACATGCAGCGATGTTCGAAAACCAAATTTAGCTTATCACCGAAGACGACATGCAGTGATTCGCGAACTTAACCTATTGCCTAAGACATCATGCAACAATGAGGTTCCTTGTTCTGTAATAAAGACCATTTCCTAAGACATCGTGCAACAATGTGTTTGTTTATTCCGCAACATATATCATCGCCTAAGACGACATGCAACAATGTTTGAAAAAAAATCTAGCCTATCGCCTAAGACTTCACACAGCGATTTGTGAACCTAACCCATTGCCTAAGACTTTATGCAGTAATGCATTTCCTTGTTCTGTAATATAGATCATTGCCTAAGACGTCATGCAGCAATGTGTTTCTTTATTCTGCAACACAGACCATCACCTAAGACATTATGCAGTGATGCTCAAAAACAAAAAATTTAGCCTATCGCCTAAGACGACATGCATCAATTCGCAAATCTAACCCACTTCCTAAGACATCATGCAGCATTGCAGCTCCTTGTTCTGTAATATAGACCATTGCCTAAGACATCGTGGAACAATGTATTTCTTTATTCCGTAACACAGATCATCTCCTAAGTCGACATGCAGCAATGTTCGAAAACCAAAACTAGCCTATCGCCTAAGACGACATGCAGCGTTTCGCAAACCTAACCCACTTCCTAAGACATCGTTCAATAGTGTGCTTCCTAGTTACATAATGAAAACTATTGCCTTAGACGTCTTGCAACAATATGTTTCTTTATTTCGCAATACATACCATCTCCTAAGACGACATGCAACGATGCTCAAAAACCAAAATCTAGCTTATCGCCTAAGACATCATGCAGCGATTCATGAACATAACCCATGGCCTCAATCTCCAAGCAGCCATGCATCATCAATTATTCATCCTCCAAATGGGTGAATAAGCAAAACCAAACAAAGACGCACAAGATTTCTTTCTCAAATTGAAGACCATCTTCCTCGTCATCAAACCTGGGTGAGCGATATAATATCAGCTTTTCCTACTTCCTTAAGACTCGCAAGGGTATCCTATATCAGTGTAACCTTATGTTTGTCAGAAATTTTTTGGGTATTCCAGGTATTCAATAAACTCCCAATCAGAATGCGCAAGACTCGCATTTTCTCACGCTATTCATTTGGAAGATAATTGAATAGGGGCAGTTGTCGTACCCCAAATTTGCCCTACCTTTATTTTCAAGATAAAAAATAGAAGACATTTTAATTAGGAATGGTTCAGTAATATATGATGGTCCATTATTAAATCCAAAACAATCATTGGGTGTATTTTACTTAAAGGGAATGGGGCTTTCTAAATCAGAAAGACTCATGTATCCGTAGGCCCATTTATATAGCATGTTGGCCAATGGCCCATGCTATTCGAAAATGGAAAATTATTTCAAAAAGAGAAATTAATTTTTTATTACATAAGCCCATTTAGGTGTTATTGTTGTTAGTAAAAAGTAAAGGTGAAATTGCAAATGCGAGCCCATCTTGTTTGGTCCATTTCTGTTTTGGTCGTTAATTGGCAAAAGGGGAGTGTGCTTATCAATTTATAGGCCCGTTATGCTTTTAAGCCCATTAGATGTTGATGTCTTGTTTAGAAAAGAAAATAAACATTACTATTAAAACTGTTTGTTACTATTTTAATAAAAAATATAATAAATAATATATAGAACGTGATATATTTTTTTATTATTATTTGCTGATAAACTTTTTTCATTTATTGAAAGACATTATGTTAAATAGTATTTATTAAAAGACATTTTGTTGAAAGACATTTTTAAGACATTTTTATAAATTGCAATTATTTACTGAAAGTTTGTTTAAAAACAACTAGTGTTGGGCTACGAAGGAAAAAGGCCAATTGGGCCTGGTTTAAAAGAAAAAACGCTTTGTTGTAAATAAAAAAGGAATAATGCTGCTGGGCTGGACAAAAAATAGAAAACGCAAGGCCCAAACCAAGAAAACAGGAACTGTATCAATCAAGTCCTAATTTAACGCATGTTTTTCGCAGGAAATTGCTATTGTTGAAATCAAATCAAAAAAACTATAAAATCTTGCAATCACTCCCAACCAATATTACAGTAAGTCAAATCTCAGTTAAAACAAAAACGGCTAAATCAAGCCTATTACAGTCCAACTAAATCAATATCAGAAAAATTAGCTCAAGTATTAACAAAATAAATCTCACATAAAACCAAATCAAATCTCTATTAATTACAGCAAGATCAAATCCCTAAATCTAAGTTTATAACAGCAAACTCAAATCTAAACGTAATGCTATATATATATATATATATATATATATATATATATATATATATATATATATATATATATATATATATATATATATATATATATATATATATATGAGAATCACAATACAGAAGAAGGGGGATTGAAAAGACAGAGACAGAAATAGGAAGAAGACGAAGAACCGGAGCTGTTGGAGAAGGGAAGACAGCGGTTAGGGTTTCAACATCTAAAACCCTAATCGCCGTTGCTAATCGTTGTATCCCCGCCGCTGCTTCCACCGTTCACCACCGTCTTCAACTATCTTAGGAGCCTGCAAATCAAGAAAAAGGGGGATTATCTTAAAATCACGAACACTTGAAATCAGAAATCGCAAAAGGGGTAAACAAAAACTCAGCTCTCTCTTATCGTTCTTGTATTTGGGTTTTCATTGGGGGATACCAGGTTGTTGTCGCGCCGCCTCCGTGTTGGTAGTAGAGATTAGGGGTAGAGGTTAAAGAAGGGTTTGCTTGGTTGAAGATAGGGAGAGATAGAAGGTTGTAACCAAAACAAAAATGATGAATAATGTTAAAACAAAATTTTGTAATCCGTAGCCATCCCATGAACATGCATACATTATAATTGACATACTCCTTCAATCCCATCTATGAAATCTGCATCAGACGGCCATAGGCCAAGTCTCCACGATAAGCATGTACTCCCTCGTAGCACACGATCCAACTAGGCCTCTCCAAAATGCGTTGGGCCTGAGCTCAGTCACTCTTCACACCCCCATTACATGTTTTACTAAAACACAAAACAAAATGCACCCCCTGCCAGAACTACATTTGGGCATAGCCCAGATTCCTAAAAACACCCCCTAGTTTTACTGCCATGATTAAAACTGCACCCCCCTGATTTAATTCAATTATTAGTTTTTTATTATTTCTTTTATATTATGTTTTTTATCTATTTTATATATTACATTTTTTTATTCTATTATTATCATTGTTATTATTGTTATTATTATTATTATTATTATTATTATTATTATTATTTATAATAATTATTATTATTAATATTTTTTTATTATCATATTTTATTATTTATTTATCATGTAAATAAATTATTTTTATTTAAAAACTCATGAACATATTTTCTACGTTGCATTAAAATATTTTTTAGTCATGCATTAATTAAGATTTTTGTAATTTAAGTGATTAAAAATATTAGCAAATCTCAAACTATTTTTTGCGAACAAACTAATCTAAACAACTATTTTTTGCAAAAGGGTTTCAAACGGATTTTGACTAATCACGCATTAGGAAAAATCTTCGCAATCACTACTCCCAGTCAAATGCGAGGCGATTCGAAATATATTTGCAACCCATAAAAAACACCAACCCCATACGAACTATGAATTGAGACTCTGATTCCTCATAAGAGGATACGTAGGCATACGACTAAAATCGTGGCGAGTTCCCCTATTAAAATATTAAAACCCTATTTTACACAAGCCTAAACCTAGTATCCTTGTGAACAAGGTATATGAAAGGTGCTTAACACCTTCCTCTCGTCTAGTGAAGTCCGAACCTAGGATCTCTGTCTTTGCGAATTAAGGTTTCCTATTAGATGCCCTTCCTTAGGATAAAAACTAGTAGTGGCGACTCTAATTTTAAATCTAGTCGCAACACCATTCATTTTTAAATCTTTTCTTAATCAAACATTAACCAATTTAACAATACTTAGACATTTTGTGAAAATACTAAAGCCAATCAATCTCATTTTAACTATTTTTTCCACTTTGGCTTTTACTTTAAAACTTTTTTCTCAAAAAAAAGATTGGACTCTTGTCAATCCTTGTAGAGATGCAAACAACTATACTTCTACAATATATATTGAAGAGAGATATTTTCCACTTGGGTGTTGAGTGAGGTTTTGTTGATTTTAAAAATCCAAGCCATATCCTCCGCTTTGAGATGATGTAAATTCTCCTTTCTCATGATTGTGGGTAGTAAGTATGGTTTCCACATGGACAATGACGATGATGTCTTATCTCATAAAATTAACCAACGCACTTGTGTTTCAAAATTTTTAAAGAGGAACTATGTGTATCCTGATCCCCTATTGCACGGAAGGTGGTACGTAGGCACTAAAGGTTCGCAACCGCGGTGGGTGCAAAAATCATTAAAAAAATAATTTTCTTTTTCTCATACCCACAATCTATTTTACACCATACAACATTTTGTAGCCAAAATATGCAGATTTTACAAAGAGGTTCCCGTGGATTACCGCAGATGTTTAGGGTACTAATAACTTCCCTTTGCATAACCAACCCCCTTACCTAGAAAATATTTTCCCCTCTTTTAGGTTATTCGCTCTTTTACCATTCCTTTGAAAACAATAAAGCACGGTGGGGATTTTTATTTTGATCTGTACAAGTCTAGTCAATCCATTGGCTTAGTCTTAAACATTTCTACTGCTACAGAGAAAAATGGCAACTTCACTGTGGAAAGAATGAGCTCTTGATGGTCCATCCCTAAGTGGGTTGAGCCTATATTTTTTTATATTTGTATATGCGCTATTGTTTTTTATATGTTATATGTTGTATATATGTTTGTCTGGATTTTCCTGGTTTTCAGGGTGCTTGGGGATTTCTCATAAGTCCTATACCCGGACATGGGCAAGCTTAAGATAGGAAGGGTGGTATAGTCATGATAACTTTGATTGAGTAATCCCAAAAAAGGAGGCATGATATCCCCCAATCAGTGGAGGCCCCTTTGATTGTTGTGTCGTTTACTGAATAATCGGGAAGATGTGCTGCTTTCGACCTGGGAGCCTCCTGAAACCGAGGACCATAGATTACCTAACCCATCTTGGCCTTTTAGGTGTAGTGCGGAAGCTATGAAGGAGTAATCCGGAAATAGTTGTCACGCGATACTATACTCGGACGAGTTTTTCATGAGAATATTACTAATTACCGAGTTAATCAGGAAGTAGGTAATATCCGAAGGAAGGATGTAGACTCTGGGAACCTCTAGAACCTTGTTCGGCAGGTGATAACTTTTAGACCACGGCTTATGGGTAATACCTTCGACCTCATGATCGTGATGTTGAACCTATGAACCCTATGTTTGTGACCTTGTGTATGATTGTTACATCATGCATTCATGCACAAATAAGCATCTCTTGAAAACGTTCTATTTCAAGGGACTTAAAAGTTGACTATTTGTAAAAATCTTAGGTACTTTTTGACCATGGATTTTGTAAAAAGATAGACCGAAAAATACAGTTTCAAAGATCCCAAGATAGATAAGTTAATGAGTCTGGTTCCCGAGATTGAGTGTTCTGCATGTTTTCAGAAAAAGTATGGGATCCATCATTTCTCTCATGAAGCTTAGGATGAAGGAGGGTATTCTCTCGACCTTGGTCCAGTTCTATGATCTGATGTATCGATGCTTTACCTTCCCTGACTATCAATTGATGCCTACACTACAGGAGTATTCTTATCTGCTGGGTTTGCCTATTATCGATCGTATTTCTTTTACTGGTTTGGAGGGTGAGCCAAAACCACATGAGATTGTTGCTTTGATCCATTTGGGGAATTCTAAGGTTGAATCCCACATGAATACTAAAGGATGTATTAGAGGATTACTAACTCAGTTCTTATTGGAGAAAGCTCGTTACTTTACCAGGATGAATAGTATAGTCTCTTTTGAGGACATTTTTGCTCTACTTGCTTACGGGTTATTCTTATTTCCTAATATGGACAAATTTGTTGACATTAATGCTATCAGGATCTTCATGATTGGAAGTCCAGTTCCTACATTGTCGGGTGATACTTATTACTCTACTCATCTTTGGGATTCTTATCATGGGGGATGATTATCTGTTGCACGCCTATGTTGTATCCGTGGTTTACTTCTCATTTGCCTCTGTCTGATGCTTTCTGGGATATCAGGAAGGAACCCTGTTGGGCTCCTAAGATCATGGAACTTAATCACTCATATATTGTTTGGTATCATCAGGCTTATCATGATGTAGATATTGTCGACAATTGTGGTAGTTTCCCCAATGTACCTATTCTTGGTACAAAGGGAGGAATTAATTGCAACCCTTTTCTTGCACGACGATAACTCGGATATCCGATGAGGGATAAGAAAAATAGTATTCATTTGAGTAGTTTCTTCCTGAAAGAGGTGGAAGATCATAGGGAAGCTAGGGAGCAGATTACAAAGGTCTGGTGCCACATTCACAGGAAGAGTAGGAAGGACTTGGGACCTAGGGGGTTGTTTCTTTGGAGCCTTATCTTCAGTGGGTACAAGCTAGAGCTATTCAGTTGAAGATGTCATATTCTCAAGAAGCACCTATGCATGATTTGTTTGTGAAGACCACTCATCCCCTATTGGATGATGTGGAAGAACTACAACTTTCTTTAGTCAGGATGCAGCAGGAAAAGGAAGCTTGGAAGAATACGTGCCAAACTCTAGAGATTTCCTACAGAGCTGACTTGAAGGAGAAAGACGACTTGATTGAGATTCTTGAGAGTCGGGCTATAGAGACTATGGAGAGGCAAGGGGATTCATTTTCCCCTGAGCCTCAGTCAGGTTCTAGTTGCTCACTCTCTAATTCAGGTGATTGGAAGGAGGTTGCCAACAGATACGCGGAAGAAAACCCGAGGTTGAAGGCTCAGATTGCCAGACTTACCAAGAAGCGTCAGCGTATAGAGTGATCTCCACTAGATTTTCTTCTTAGGGTTTTAGACTTTATTTTCATCTTGTACTTGGGATTATTGAAACTTGTAATCCAATTTTTAAGTTACTATGATAAAAAAATTCAGTATTTCATATATGTTATTACTTTGATATTTGCAAATGTTTTATAAAACTTTAAGTCCATTGAAATAATAATAAAATGAATCATGTGCATTGCAAATCATGCATCATATTGTACATACTTCTTTCATTTTTTATGCATATCCAGGGGTCTTACTGAGCTTCTTTACTTTGTTCAGCAAGTTGTCTCACCAATACAATACCCGAGATAATTTCAGAAGGAAGATGGATAACCTAGAACAAGAGATTCGCGAGATACGCGAGGAGGTTTCTGCTCTGAAGGCCGGAATGGACAATCTCACTGCTCTAATGGAATCTCTGGTGGCTTCTCAGAATCAGCCACCGAGTGTTCAGCCTCGATAGATAATGGTTACTACTGAAGCTCCGACTGTCCCTGTGTCTGCTACTCCAACTGTTGTTCAGAATCGTATGCCTCAGGGATATCCTTGGGGATGCAAGAAAACTTTATGCTATAAGGTTTTAACCAGGATCCTCAGATTTCTCCACTTGCTTATACTGTTGCTGCTCCCGCACCTCCTATAGTGCATGTTGCCTCTGCTGCTAGAAATGAGATTCATTATGCTACACCACCCTCGGTAAATGTGGTCCCGTTTTCTAATGATGATGTGTATCGTCCTATTCCTCCACCAAATGAAAGTTTGGGTTTCTATGATAGAATGGATGATTTTCAAGACCAATTTGACAAAATGAATAAAGAATTGATGGCCCTCGGGGGAAAAGAGTTGTTTGGGCAAAATGTGAATCACATGTGTTTGGTTCCCAATGTCAAGATACCTGTGAAGTTTAAAGTACCGGAGTTCAAAAAGTAAAAGGGAAACACATACCCTCATGCTCACTTGGTGATGTATGTAAGAAGAATATCTACTCATACAGATGATCAGCGCCTGTTGATCCTTTTCTTTCAAGACAGTCTAACTGGTGCATCGTTGAAATGGTACATGAGCCTGGGAAGCGCCAGTATTCAATATTTTAATGACTTAGGTGAAGCATTTATCAGAAAATACAAATACAATGTGGACATGGTGCCTGACCGTGATCAACTCAGGGCCATGGTCCAGAAGGACAGGGAATCATTCAAAGAATATTCACAGAGATGGGGTGAGGTAGCCGCACAAGTGATTCCTCCAATGGAGGAAAAAGAAATTGCAAAGATTTTCCTGAAAACACTAGGTGCATTCTATTATGAGAGAATGATGGAGATTGCACCCAGTGATTTTACTGAAATGGTGGGGATGGGTGTTTGTTTGGAAGAAGCTGTGAGAGAAGGTCGTCTCACAAAAAGTGAAAGTTCCAGCAATGTGAAGAAGCCATCATATGGATTTATTAAGAAGAAAGAGGGATAAAAAAATGATGTTGTTCAAGAAAGAAGGGTCAACACCTCTATAAGAAATCATCATCACCCTCAACAGGTTGCGTCAGTAACTTCGGTTATAAATGTGGCTCCGACTACAGTTGCTTATCAAAGGCCAGCCCCTCAGGGAAGTCGAGGGAAGAGTCAGAGAAGAGAAACTTTTGACTATATCCCTGTGATTTATGCAGAGCTACTTCTAGTATTGATTCATAAAAAGTTGGTACAGACTAGGCCACCTCCTGATGTACCATCCCCTATACCTTGGTACTACAAGGCAGATCAGGCGTGCGCTTTCCATCAGGGTGCACCGGGACATAATGTGTAAAACTGTTATCCTATGAAATATGAGGTACAAATAATTGTTAGATCTTGCCTTTTGTCCTTAAAATATGTCAGTCTGAATGTAAAATTTAATCCTCTCCCAAAACATGGAGGAACGAATGCTGTTAACATGGTTTCTGGTTGTCCATGGGACTTCCACAATTATGATATTAACTTGGTAAGAGGGAACTTGGTAAAGATGCATGCAGACCTTTGCGAGTTTAGTTACCACACTCATGACCATTCTAGTTGTAGTACCTGCAGTACTAATATACAAGGTTGCGATAAGATAAAAGTTGATTTGCAGGAGATGATGGATGAGGGCCTCATCCATATAATCAGGCCTAGAGCAGAGTATGAAGAAGAAGTAAACATGGTTTCTAGATGTCCTAGAGAGTTCAAAATCTTTGATGTGGAATACATGAATGATGATATCGTACAAATGCATGCTACTTTCTGCCACATGGCTGGGAAGGTAGATTACCACTATGGGTCTTATCGGGTTTGTTGCAGGGACTCCCGAGGATGTTCAATTGTGAGAAAAGGTATTCAATTGTTGTTGGATAATGGAACTATCAAGGTTTCATGGAAAAGAGATGATTACCATGAGGTTAACGAGACTGAGGTTTGCTTGGTTGGGGAAGAATCAGATGATGATGAGTATGCTTCTATAGATGAATTATTTTCCTCAGATGAGGGTTTGTTCTCTGGTGATGATTCTTTGATGACAAGATTGTCTGAAGAAGGTGTGAATATGATTGTGTCATGTTTCAATGATTTTGCCCCTGTTGAAATTCATAATGTAGTAAGACAATTGTTGCCCCTGTGGTGATTTGCTTACAAGGGCATGTTCCTTACAAATCCAACAAAGTTGTACCATACAAGTATGATGCTAAAAATCTAGAGGATGGTGTGGAAGTTCCCATCCATCCTATGTATAATATCATAAATATTGTTGAAACGAGTAGGGTGACCCGCAGCGGTTGTGTGTATGCACCAGTTGTTCGGGGAATTGATGATGCTGGAAAGAAGGTTGTGGAGAGTGTTGAAGATAAGAAGGCTGTAGGGGAATCCAATGGTTCTACCCTGGAGAAGGACATAGATGATATTTTAAAGATAATCAAAATGAATGACGACCGAATTATGGATCAGTTATTGCAAACTCCTTCAAAAATATTTATCTTTGCATTATTAATGAATTCCGCCGCTCATAGGGAATCCTTAATGAGGGTGCTGGACAAGGCCTTCGTGGAGTATGACATGACATTAGATTAATTCAACAGTGTGGTAGGTAATATTTCATCATGTAATAACCTAAGATTTTGCGATGATGAATTTCCTAACGAGGGGAAGAATCATAATTTGGCTCTGCAGATATCCATGAAATGCAAAGGTGATTCATTATCAAATGTGTTGATTGATAATGGATCTGCCTTGAATGTGATATCGAGGAGTACACTAATGAATTTTAAATATTAAGGGGCTCCTATGCGCCCAAGTGATATTATTGTCAAAGGTTTTGATGGGTCGAGGAAGTCGGTTCTTGGGGAGGTCGATTTACCTATTAACATAGGCTTGCATCTCTTCCAGATAACTTTCCAAGTCATGGATATTATGATCGCATATAGTTATCTACTGGGAAGACCATGGATACATGAAGCAGGGGATGTCACTTTCACTCTGCACCAAAAGTTGAAGTTTGTGCACGAAGTTGAAATGGTTATTATAAACAGAGGGCAAGCATTGTTGATATCTCAGCTATCATCTTTCAGTGTTATTGAGGAAGATGAGGTTGTTGTGGGGACGCACTTCTAGGCTCTATTTGTTGATAATGTAAGAGGGAATGAAAAATCTATGGTTTCATTAAAAGATGCTCATTAAGTTGTGTGTAGTGGTCCGAGTAAGGTATGGGGACAGGTCGTCGATACTCCAGTAAACAAGAACATGGCTGGTTTAGGATTCTCTACCAAGAATGGAAAGAATGAAAGTTTGAAGCAAAAGACTACTATGAGTAATTATCATGATGTTTTCTGCAGCGGAGGCTACCTCTATCCAACTGTCTCTGGAGTTAATGCTATTGAGAAGGGTGAAGAAGATCAAGAAGTGCCTAATTATGTGACACCTAGAGTCAAAATTCAGAATTAGGTCACTTATGATGTTCCCTCTTGCATCTATGTCTCAAAGTAATTTGTTTTTCTTTGCAAAAAAGCTTTCGTTTTTCCCAAGATGAAAGTTAATATTGTATGGGTTTATCTGTTTGTTGTGATCATTAAAATCATAAATAAAAGTTATCTTTGATTCTCAACAATTGTGTCTTTTACTTTTCTGTTTTATTTTTCATGGAAAATGATAATAAAAAAACCTTTTTTGAATAGAATATGTTTGTGAATAAATTTGCATAATCATTTGATATATATGTGTCAGTTTCTAAAAGGAATCACAAATCACATGTGCAGATTAATTAATAAACCCGTTGAATACAATGACCCCGCGCCCTCTCCCAACTTTGAATATCCTGTGTTTGGGACAGAAGAATAAGAGTATGATGATATTCCATTAGAGGTTTCACGGTTGCTCGAGCACGAGGGAAATGCCATTCAGCCGTATAAAGAGTCACTCGAAACGATCAATTTGTGTTCAGAAGAGGAGCCAAAGGAAGTCAAGATTGGAGCACCGTTGCATCCTGATGTGAAGAACAGGTTGATTAAACTATTGAATGAGTGTGTGGACATCTTTTCTTAGTCTTACCAATATATGTCGGGTCTAGATACCGATATTGTGGAGCATCATTTGCCTTTGAAGCCAGAGTGCCCGCCTGTCAAGCATAAGTTGAGAAGAACCCACCCTAATATGGAAGTAAAAATCAAAGAAGAATTCTTAAAGCAGATAAATGCCGGTTTTCTTATGACATCAGTGTATCCTCAATGGATAGCCAACATTGTACCCATACAAAAGAAATATGGGAAATTCCACATGTGCGTAGATTACAGAGATCTAAATAAAGCTAGTCCAAAAGATGATTTTCCATTCCCACACATTGATATGCTGGTTGATAGCACAACAAAATTCAAAGTATTCTCTTTCATGGACGGATTTTCTGAATATAATTAAATAAGAATGGCTCTAGAGGACATGGAAGAAACAACGTTTATCACACCCTGGGGAACATTCTGTTACAGAGTGATGCCCTTCGGGTTGAAGAATTTTGGTGAAACGTACTAGAGGGATATGACAACCCTACTCCATGATCTGATGCACAATGAAATTGAGGTATATGTTGACGACATGATTTCCAAATCACAGACGGAAGAAGGGCATGTGTAAGATTTGTTGAATTTGTTTCAGCATTTGAGGAAGTACCGTCTCCGCCTGAATCTAAATAAATATACCTTTGGTGTCCGATCAGGGAAGTTATGGGGTTTTATTTTCATCCAGAAAGGGATTGAAGTTAACTCATATAAGGTTAAATAAATACAAGAAATGCATGCGCCAAGGACTGAGAAGCAAGTTAGAGGCTTCATTGGGCGTCTGAATTATATTTCCAAATTTATCTCCCACATGACTGCAACATGTGAACCAATCTTTAAGTTGCTAAAGAAAGATCAAGGTTGCATATGGACAGAGGACTATCAGAAGGCATTTGAAAGTATCAAATAATATTTACTTTATCCTCCTATCTTGCTCCCTCGCGTTGAAGGAAGACCATTGATCATGTATCTAACAGAGTTGGATAGTTCTATGGGCTGTATTTTGGGATAACAAGATGAA
The DNA here is from genome assembly GCA_948472305.1 of Vicia faba. Taxonomy (NCBI): domain Eukaryota; kingdom Viridiplantae; phylum Streptophyta; class Magnoliopsida; order Fabales; family Fabaceae; genus Vicia; species Vicia faba. The sequence continues at coordinate 1,521,826,835 of OX451739.1, read as the reverse complement.
ACAGGAAAAAAAGAATATGCCATATACTACCTCAATAAGAAATTTACTGATTGTGAGTCACGATATTCTATGTTGGAGAAGACATGTTATGCTTTGGCCTGGGCTGCAAAGCGGTTGGGACAATATATGTTGAATAATACTACTTGGTTGATTTCCAAAATGGATCCAATTAAGTATATCTTTGAAAAGCCTGCCCTCACAGGGAGAATGGATGGATGGATCCATCTTCTAAATTGTTTGAGTTATAGTTTATATAAATTTTTTGCGAAGGTGTGGTTGTCTTTGTCTCGATGAGACGAAGCGAATGACATAGGTCTGAGCTTCTGATTTTACAGTTTGAGGAACTTGTGTTTCACGTTGGCTGGAGGTTGAAGATGACCAACGTGTCATCTTCCAACCAATGATGGCATGCCATTTGTTTTTTTTTTAAATCTGATTTTATATGTGATTTAGTGCTTTATTTAGTAATGACCATGATATGCACAATGCACCAAATCCCTTGGATTTGGTTACTAATGCGGTTTGACTCTCATCCAATGGTCCACATATTTGTTACTATATTTTTTATTTCTGATTTTTATATTTATTTATTTTAAATTTCAAAAATTCATAGAAAATTCATTTTAACTCCAAAAAATTTGAAAAAATTATGGAAAATACTTTTGATTTTTCTCTTTCTCATTTTTATTTTTTCACAATTTTATTTTGTGCTTTTATATTTTTTTATAATTTTTCACTTTATTTGATTTGTTTTAAATGTTTAAAAATACTTTTATTCATTTTTAAATTCTGAAAAAAATAGGGAAGGATACAATGACATTTTGATAAATATTGGTGACCTCATTTATTTTTTATTTATGACTTTGTTATTTTTTATCATTTTTTATTTATTTTACCTATTTCTTTTAATTCTAAAAATAGTCTCTGACTTTAAAAAATTACCAAAAAATTTATAAAAATATTTGAGTTCATTTCTGATTTTTCTATGGTCTTATCTTATCTTTCTTGATTAATTTGAACATAGTTAACATTTTTCTCTCTTATTTTCATTTTTAATCATTTTTTAAATCTTTATTTTTATATGTTAAATACAATTTTATTTTTGTACATTTTCTGGCTGATCTTGGGTTGAAATTTTGATCATGAACTTTGTTAACATCATTGGATCCATGGTATTTAGTCTAACTCTATAAAAATGGATTAATGGTTTTAATAATAGTTTAATTAAAATATTGGTTCAAATGTTGTTTGTTCACTTTCTCATCCCTCTTCATCTTACCCCTTTCTTATTGTATTACATGTTATGGGATGATGATCTCTATATCATTTATCCAAACATGAAGTACATAGATTGTTATTGTCCGGCCTCAAAATAGGTGCGACTTCTATATAAGTTCACTTACGATTGCTCAACATAGCGCTAAATTTTTTCCCGATTTGAGAAAATGATCATCCGTGGCCCAAGCCTATGTTTACAAGCACAAGTATGTTAATTTGAGCCCTTTGATCCAATAACTTTGATATCAATTATTATGAGGCTTTGGTTCTACCAATCCTCTAATGGAACTACATCAATTTTGGTCAAAGTGGATCACTTAAACATCATTGATCATTAAGTGTTACTTTGGTATTCTTAAAATGGATGATATACTTGACAAAAAGCAAATGCAACTTATTGTTGAGAGGCTTTGGTTCTACCAATATTCTAATGAGTTCCAAATGCAAGTTTCAAGATGGTCATCCAACTAACCATTAACTTCTAACAATTGATTTTATTTTATGCTTTTACTTTATGTACCATTTACTTTAGCATTTACGTTTCATACTATTTTCATCTTTGCTCACTTGAGCCTTTATATTCACGTCATTTTATTTTTCTCACTTGAGCTTTTCATTTCTTTTTGAAGATACCTAATAATCAACTTAAACCCTAAAAACTTTAATGTTACTTGGACTACTTGGTTACTATCCTTGGCATTATGGAGTGATGGACTTCATGGACCTAGGAATAGAAACCTGAACCTATGTTGGAGACCTTATGACCTTAATTGATATTTTGTCTAGAGTTCTTGGGGTTTACCTCAAGACATTTGGTTGTTTGTTTGTTTTGTGTGTAGGTTATTATGATTACATACTTTGTCTGTAATCTGGAATTCATCTGTATACAACTGTTACTCTGCCCAATTTTTGTGAGGACTCAATACAATTGAAGCTTGGTATTCTTCAAATTTTTATTAATTCTTTGCTTTGTTTCAAATCCAAAGGATGAAATTCTTCATTGACTCATCATGTCAAGTTTTGGTTTCTTGTTGGTTAGACGGTTCTTTTCCTTAGCTTTTACCTTATGCTTTTGGATAGTTACTTCACCTCCTCCCACCATCTTTAATTTCAAAAATCTTCTCCCTCCTTTTGAATGCACTTCTTGTTTTAAAAACTTGAACCACTTTCATAATAAACTTGGACTTTGGTCCATGCATTTTTATATCTTTTCTTAATCAAACATTAATCAATTTAACAATACTTAGACATTTTTTGAAAAGACTAAAGCCAATCAATCTCATTTAAACCATTTTTCCATTTTGGATTTTACTTTAAAACTTTTTTCTCAAAAAAAATATTGGACTCTTGTCAATCCTTGTAGTGATGCAAACAACTATACTTCTACAATATGTAGTGAAGAGATATATTTTCCACTTGGGTGTTGAGTGAGGTTTTGTTGATTTTAAAAATCCAAGCCATATCCTCCACTTTGGGATGACACAAATTCTCCTTTCTCATGATTGTGGGTAGTAAGTAAGTTTTCCACACGGACAATGACGATGATGTCTTATCTCAAAAAATTAACCAACACACTTGTGTTTCAAAATTTTAAAAGAGAACCTACGTGTACCCTGATCCCCTATTGCACGGAAGGTGGTACGTATGCACTAAAGGTTCGCAATCACGGTGGGTGCAAAAATCATAAAACAAAAATATATATTTCTTTTTCTCATCCCCACAATCTATTTTACACCATACAACATATTGTAGCCAAAATATGCATATTTTAGAAAGAGGTTCATGCGGAGTACCACGGATGTTTAGGGTGCTAATACCTTCCCTTTGCATAACCAACCCCCTTAGATATAATCTTTCTCCATCTTTTAGGTTATTCTCTTTTTTCCCTTTCCATTGGAAACAATAAAGCGCGGTGGTGATTTTTATTTTGATCTGTACAAGTCTAGTCAATCCAATGGCTTAGTCTTAAAAATTTACATCGCTACACTTCCTTATGAACCTCTCCCTATTTAAGGAAGAAGCCACTCATATGAATATTTTTTGGCTTATCCCTCATCGGATATCCAAGCTATCATCGTGCAAGTACAGGATTGTAGTTAATTCCTCCCTTTGTACCAAGAAGAGGTACATTGGGGAAACTACCACAACTGTCAACAATCTCTATATCATGTTAAGCCTGATGGTACCAAACAATATTTGAATGAGTGAGGGACATAATCTTTGGAGCCCAACGAAGTTCCTTCCTGACATCCCAGAAAGCATGAGACTGAGGAAAGTGAGAAATAAACCACTGATACAACAAAGGCGTGCAGCAAATAATCATCCCTCCATGGTAAGAATTCCGAAGATGATTAGAGTAATAGGCATCACCCAATAATGTAGGGACTGGGTTCCCAATCATAAAGATCCTAATGGTATTGATATCCACAAACTTGTCGACATTGGGAAATAAGAACAACCCATAAGCAAGTAGAGCAAAGATGGCCTCAAAAGCAACCATACTCTTCATCCTATCAAAATAGCGAGCTTTCTCCTACAAGAACTTAGCGGGTAATCCTCTAATCCCTCCTTTGGTAGTCATGTGGGCTTTAACCTCAGACTTCCCCAAATGGATCAAAGCAGCAATCTCATGGGATTTTGGCTCCCCCTCCAAACCGGTAAAAGGAACACGATCGATAATAGGTAAACCTAATACTCTTCCAATGTAGGCATCAATTGATAATCAGGGAAAGTAAAGCATCGATACATCGGATCATAGAACTGGACTAAAGTCGGGAGAATACCCTCCTTCATCCTAAGCTTCATATTTTAAATTATGGACCCATACATCCTCTGAAAATATGTAGAACTCTCGATCTTGGGACTCAGACTCATCCACTCATCTATCTTGGGATCTTTGAAATTATACTTCTTAGTCTTTCTTTTTCCAGAATCCATAGTCAAAAAGTACATGAGATATTCGCAAAGAGTCAACTTTTAAGTCCCTTGAAACAAAATGTTTTAAAGGATGCTCATGGGTGCATGAATGCATGATGCAACAATTACACACAATATCACAAACATATGGTTCATAGGTTTGACGTCATGGGAATGAGGTAGAAGTTATTACCCACAAGGTATGATCTAAAAGTTTATCACCTGTCGAACAAGGTTCTAAGAGGTTTCCAGAGTCTACATCCTTCCTTCGGATATTACCAACATCCCGATTGACTCGGTAATTAGCAATATTCTCAGAAGGAACTCGTCCAAGCATAGTATCACGGGAGAACCATTTCCGGATTACTCCCTCATATCTTCCATGCTAAACCTAAAAGGCCAAGATGGGTTAAAGGTTCTATGATTCTCAATTTCAGCAGGCTCCCAGGTCGAAAGCAGTACGTCTTCCCGATTACTCGGTAAACGAAACTATAGTCAAAGGGGCCTCCACTAAGTTGGGGATCTCATGTCTCCTTTTTTGGGATTACTCCCTCAAAGTTAACATGACTATACCACCCGTCATATCTTAAGTTTGCCCAAGTCTGGGTAGAGGACTTATGAGAAATCACCAAGCACCCTGAAAACTAGAAAAATCCAGACAAACATATATACAACACATAATATACAACAAACAAAAACATATACACAAATAAACCAAGACAGGATCAACCCACTTAGGGATGGACCAGCAATAGGTCAATCTTTCCCCAATGAAGTCGCCATTTCTTCTGTAGCGGTAGAAATGTTGAGACTAAGCCATTGGATTGACTTGGCTCACATAGATCAAAATAAAAATCTCCACCATGTTTTATTGTTTCCAATGGAATGGGAAAAGAGCGAATAACCCAAAAGAGGAGGAGAGAATCGAAGTATGGGGGTCAGTTATGCAAAGGGAAGGTATTAACACCCTAAACATTTACGGTACTCCGCATGAACCTCTTTGAAAATCTGTGTATTTTGGCTATAAATGTTTTATAAACAAAATAAATTGTAGATATGAGAAAAGAGTTATTTTTTACAATTTTTGCACTCGCTGCGGTTGCGAACCTTTAGTGCCTATGTACCACCTTCCGTGCAATAGGGGATCAGGTTAGTCGTAGTTCACCTTTAAAAATTTTAAAACACAAGTGTGTTGGTTAATTTTAAGAGACAAGACATAATTTTATGAGAAAGGAAAATTTGTGTCATCTCAAAGTGGAGAATATGTCTTGGATTTCAAAATCAACAATGCCTCACTCAAAACCCAAGATGAAAATATCTCACTTTGCTAAATATCATATAAGTATAGTAGCTTGCATCACTACAAGGATTGACAAGAGTCTAATCTTTTGAGAAAAGTTATAAGGTAAAAAGCCAAAGTGTCAAAATGGCTTGAATGAGATTGATTGACTTTTAGTCTTCTCACAAAATTGTCAAGCTATTATTAAGTTCATTAAAATTTGATTAAGAAAATGTTTTGAAAATGAATGGACCTAAGCCCAAGTTTATTATGAAAGCGGTTCAAGTTTAGAAACAAGAAGGGTTTTCAAAAGGAGGGAGAAGATTTTTGAAATTAAAGAAAATGGGAGGAGATAAAGAGACTATCCTAAAGCATAAGGTAAAAGCTAGGGAAAAGAACCGTCTAACCAACAAGAAGCCAACATTTAACATAATGAGTCAATTTATAATTCCTAACCTTTGGATTAAAACCAAACAAGCAAAGATAATGAACCTCTTAAGAAAACCTAACTTCAATTGCATGAAGTCTTCACAAAAATTAAGCAGAGTAACGACTGTATACAGATGAATTCCTGATCACAAACAAAACATGTAATCACAATAATCTGCATACAAAGCAAACAAATAACCCAATGTCTTCGGGTAAACCCCAAGAGCTATAGAAAAAATAACAGTTGAGGTCACAAGGTCGCAAGGTATGACACATCTTCTAATCCTAAGTCCATGAAGTCCACAATCTTCATAATGCCAATGATAGTAACCAAATGGTCCAAGTAACATTAAAGTTTTTTATGGTTCAATTTGATTATTAAGTATCTTCAAAAAGAAAATGAAAAGCTCAAGTGTGCAAAAAAAATGACATAAAAGTAAATGCTCAAATGAGAAAATATGAAAATAGCATGAAACGTAAATGCTAAAATAAATGTGCTAAAAGTAAGAGCATAAAGTAAAAGCACAAAATAAAGTCAACTGTTAGAAATTAGAGGTTAGTTAAATGACCATCTTGAAACTTGAATTTGAACCTCATTAGAGGATTGATATAACCAAATCCTCTCACCAACAAATTTCACTTACTTTTTGTCAACTATATCATTCACTTAAAATTCTCAAGGAAACAATAAATGATCAATGATGTTTAAGTGGTTCACTTTGAGCAAAGCTTATAATGATTCATTAGAGGATTGATAGGACCAAAGCCTCCTAACAATGAATCTCAAGGTTATTAGATCAAAGGATTCAAATAAACATACTTGGGCTTACAAATATGGGTTTGGGCTACGAATGATCATTTCTCGAATCGGGACAAAATTTAGCGCTATGTTAAGTAATCATAAGTGAACTTATATAGAAGTCGCACCTATTTTAAGGTCGGTCAATAGCAATCTATGTACCATATGTTTGGAGAAATAATATGTAGATTATTTTTCAACAAAATGTAGCACAAGTGAGAAAAGGATAAGATGAAGAGGGATGAGATAAGACTTAAACCACATTTGAACCAAAAATTTAATCAAGCCATGATTAAAATCATCCATCCATTTTGGTGGAGTTAAACTCAACACCCAAGATCCAATGATGTTAATGAAGCTCGTGATCAAAATCTCATAGTTCAAGATCAGCCAGTATATATACAAAAATAAAATTGTATTTAAAAATAAAGAAAAAAGATTTTTAAAATGGTTTGTAAATAAATATAAAAGGGGAAATTAGCAAATATATTCGAATTATCCAAGAAAAATTAAATAAGACCATAGAAAAATCATAAATGAGCTCAAATATTTTTATAAAATTTTTGGTAATTTTTTAAAGTCAGAAACTATTTTTAAAATTAAAAGAAATAGGCAAAATAAATTAAAAATTGTGAAAACAATAAAGTCTGAAATAAAAATAAAATGAGGTCACCAATATTTGTCAAGAGATCATTGGATCCTTCCATTTTTTTCTTCAGAATTTAAAAATTAAGAAAAGTATTTTTTAAACATTTAAAACAATTCAAATAAAGTGAAAAAATATTTAAAAAATATCAAAATACAAAATAAAAAGGTGAGAAAATAATAACCAGAAAGAGAAAAATCAAAAGTATTTTTAAGAATTCTTTTTAAATTTTTTGAAGTTAAAATGATTTTTTTATGAATTTTTGAAGTTTAAATCAATTAAAATAAAAATCAGAAAATAAAAAAATCAAACCAAAAAAATATGGGCCATCTGATCATTGTTAAAACCCATTAGTAAACAGATCCAGTGGATCTGGCGCGCTGTGCATGTCATGGACTTTATTGAATTTCATAATGAATCTATCTTTATTAAATAAAAACAACTTAAAATGTGACACGATGGATGGAGTTTGACTCACTAAAGTAATCAGATCCAAGGGCTCCTGAGACACGCGCACAGTAAAACAGAGGTGTTGGATAGAATTCAAAAAATCACATGTCACGCTTTCATTGGCTGAAGCACGACACATAGGTCGTCTTCAACCTCCAGACGCCTTAGATATGAATTCTTCAAACTGTAAAATTAGAGGACCATACCGGTACCATTAGCTTTGTCTCTTCAGGACGATTCTAATGGTACCCTCGCGCCACATTTATATAAGTTGTGCAAGGCTGAATTTAAAGAAAACCAGAAGAAAAAAATAGTGAGCACGAAAATCCCAAGTATCTCCCTCAGTTCTCAATGAAAATGCAAATCGTAAGAAGTGTAAGAATCAGAAGGATGAATAGATTAGAATATGACTTTATTTGGTTCAACTTGATGGGGAATTCTACCTGAACGAAGTAGCTAAAAATTGTTCTGAAACTGGACTTGGTTAGAACGATTTAGGACACCTCAAAGCTTGGTTCTTCTTTTGTTAGCTTCAAGGAAGTTTAAGGATGAAGGATCAATGGAGAAATTGGATTGAAATGTAGGAAAAATAGGAATTCAAAAAATCATAAAAGTGAGTTATGCAGGGAGTTTGGAAGGGTGATTTTGGCTATTCAAGATTGAAAAAATGAATGAGGTATGACCCTCTATTTATAGAGAAACTAATGGAACACTTAAGCGTGTGAAATTATGAAGTTTGGAGGGAAATCGTGTGAAGTTGCAAACATGAAAAGTGTGACTTCTATTTTTCTTAAAACTAAACCAAAGCTTGTGTTTCAATGTGCTAATCATTTCTGGAAGTTCATTAAACATGATTGGAAGTAAAAACACGCATAAATTTTGTGTTTAGAGGCCAAATCAAGGATTTCAAATTCTGACTTTGGAGAAAACTTCAGTTTCAAGGTACCATCTTTGAATCAATGATGTGCACGATTTAGGGAACCTTAGGACTTGATACTTGATGCATTGGAAAGATAATATCACAAACATTAAAATATGCAAAGAATGGAATCAAATGTATGCTTGAGCTGAAAATTGTGATGAGTCAACATTGAGAAAAAGATGCTGACTTTTTGTACTTAGAATAATTCTATGTTTTTTCTTCAAAATTACCTATAATGTTTTGCATCCAAACATGGCCTTCCATTTAAAATTTGATCTTGACCAAAAAAGAGAGAATGAAGTAGACCTCTGGAATGACATTTTGAGACTTGAACCATTTAAAAACTCAAAAAATTGAGAAAGGTATGACTTGGTGAAGATGGGGAAAATTCATGAGATGACATATAGTCTTTTGCATCCTTAGAGGATCTTCCGTCCATTTAAAAGCTTAGCACATAAAAGAATAGTTGAAGTTCACATCTTTGATATCGTTGTGTAAAAAGAATAGGCTCAAGGAGATAAAAATTGACCAAGTTATGATCTTTTGAAGTCATATAAGGGAATGTGATGGCCTATCTAGAGGACTTGTAATCTTTCTCAATCATTAGGCATCTTCCACATAAAATTTTCTTAAAACTTTTGAAGTGATTTGTTGATAACCCTTTAAAGAGAAGTATGTCTTTGAAATCACTCAAAAATACCATAAGATGCGTAAGATATAGACCTTAGAAGTTCAAAACCCTAGCTCATAGAGCAACAAAATGCCTTGGAAAAACTATTCAATTTTGACAAACCTTCTTGCACAAATACTTTTTTCATGTGAATAGAAGTTGTTGAGGATGATAATGAGAAAAAATGGCAACCATAACTACTTCCAAATATTGAGAATTGAGGGAAACATGAACTTGTGATCAAGAAATCAAAGAGTTGTCCAATTAGGTCAAACTTCTCCAATTAACCCTTGCATCTTTGGACTATCCTTGACAACTTGAGGCATGATGGATCATAATATACTTTGTCATGATATTACTTCAAAAAATATTCAATGATGAAGCTTGAATCTAAATGAAGCTTTATTGAAGAAGGCATGGAAATAAACTCATGAACCTATAAATCAACTTAATGCAATGTGTTGTGCTTTCACCTATAATTTCATCAATTAGGGAAAACATTAATTGTATTTATTAGTTAAAAGTTAATCAATTAAAAACATAAATGATCACAAAATACAAGTCAAGGTTCTTGGTGATTTCCCATGAGAAAAGATAAAGATAAGGAGAAGAACCAAACCCTAGTGTGATCTTGTTGTGATTGAGTTGATATGATATAATAGAGGAATCTTAGGGGCAAAAATTGGGGTACAACATCTTGGGCGGCAAAACGGTTGCGACAACATCGTGGAGAGAAGACTAATTGCTTCAATCTAAAGTTTGGAATAAAGCTTGGCCACTTCAGTCCCAGTAATTTCAATGGAGAAAACGAACACGTTCATATATCTTTCGTCTTCTATTTAATGGTTATAATTAAACTATCATTACATTTCATAAGGGGGTTCGTGTGTCTTTCCTACTAAAAGCTCACAAGTACATAGTGGAAACTCTCAAGACCAATTCTTTGGGAGAGGAGTAGGTCTTTTTATTTTATGATCGAACCTCTATAATTTCTGGTGTTCTTCTTCTTCCCTTACCTCTTTTTTTTTCTTTCTTTATTTTAATACATATTTATTTTTTGTTGCTTAGATTTAGAAAATTGTTTTCAAACTCTGATTTTAATCTTGAAAAGTTTTTCAAACCATATTTTTTCAAACCACACAATTCAACCTCCTTGTTGTTGTAAAGTAACATGAGAATGTAATATGATTAAACACTTGAAGATGCTTTATCAAGATCACACTAGGCATGGAAGCTTGAAGTTTCCAAAGACCTTTTCAAAAAAAAAGATTGTCGAGGAAACCCCAATAGATCCCCATGTACTCTAGATGATTGGATATATGGAGAATATTGAAATATTAGGGTTTCATTTTGAGAAAGAGCTTGCAATTGATTTGATCCTACAATCATTTTTGAAATGCTTATGTTAGTTTTTACTAAATTTCAACATTAATGATACGGAGAAATTTTTGCCAAAAATACTAGGCATATTGAAAACTGGTTAGAAGCATCTAAAATCAAATGGGTTGACCTTTCTCATAATCAATAATGGAAATTTTAAGGAGAACAAAATAGCTAATATACAAGGTGGTAGAGGGAAAGGCAATAAAGTTACCAAGCCCAAATCTACTACTTGTGCTTTGAAGCCTAGTGACAGTATGCTAATGACCACAATAGCTTCTCTTTTTGTTGGCCCGATGTGTCATTCTATTTTGGGCACAAAGGAGATGAAACTGAAGGAGATTAATGACCTGTTCTCGAGCAAATAAGGTTTTATCCACCGAAACTGTAGTGGATTCTTCTGGGGAGGTAAGAAAGATGCAATGGTGGAGCTTGACCATATACAACTTCATAAGCAGTGGAGTTAATTGCAGCATGGAAAATCATATTGTACTACCATTTAGCTAAAGAGATTCAATGAAACCAAGTGAAAGGTTTCGACGAACACATGAACCGGAGATAAAATATTATAACAAGCTTTTCTAACTAAAAGTAATTAAAAGTATGGCTAACTAGATTAAATTAAATACTATAACAGTTTCACCCACACGTGTATCAATTTTATGAACTTATTTTGATTTTTCGTTTTCAAATGTTTAAGCTTTTACAAAACTAGATGCCACCCATATGCTCAAAGGCTAGGATGTGACATCCAATCGAGAATCATTAGAATAATGAGTAGAGGTGACAAAAGTGTCTTGACTCGATATAAAAAGTTGTACTGTATGTGTTTTAAAATTTGGTTGTGAACATATTGGACTCAAGATTTTTAGCGGGACATAATTTTAAACATAAACATGTTGTTATAATAATTAAACATAAGACATAACATGATTTAAAACATAAATTAATTTAAATAATTAGAATAAACAATTAAAATGGAATTTGAAAATAAAATGAAAACTTGAATTACCACTGAAATTATTTTTGTGTTCAATAATAGAAACTTGAATTTCGAATATGTCGTCACGCTTGACAATCAGATACATGAATAAAATTAAAAACAGTTTCTAAAACTAGAGTTTTGATAGCTTTTCCACACCGAAAGAGCTATCGCTTTTACATGTAAAGTCTCTTCTTAAAATTGTAAGAATAATCCTCTGATTCGAAAATAATCTCAGCTCCTTCATGTAGAACTGTCTGCTTTTATATTCCTCTGTTTATGGCCTCAGTGTCCATGACGTGCATGGAGACAAATCAGGAACTAGCTTCGTGGAGAAATAACCGTGAGACTCAGCTTGCGGAGAAATATCAGGGGCTAGTGGTTTCGTGAGTATTGACATGGAGATATTGAGTTGTGGCAAGGGCCACAGGATGCATGGCGAGGGCCACAGCTTTAAAAATTATGTGACATGGAAAGCATTGTGGCGAGGGCCACTGGGTTTTGGTGAGGGCCACAACTTTTGGTTTTTGTCTTTTCTACTTTTTTGCTCATTCTCCTCAGTTTCTTACCAGTTTCATACTCTTTTTCGCATGGAAGCTTTTTTTTAGCATGTATCTGAAATGAAATGAAAATATCGGCATAACAAGAAAAAAATGAACGAAAATGAAACTTAAATGCATGTGAGTCATGTTGAATATACGATATAATTTTGCGTTATCCATCATCAACATAAAGAAACAAAAGAACAAATGAATTACCAGGTCGAAGTCTGAAGTAAACACAATGGTCGAACTGACTTCTAATAAAACTTATGCGTGCCAAAAACTTTTTGAATCTCATATTCAACTATCGAAGAGATTGCTTTAGCCCATATAAAGATCTATTCAACTTGCACAAATAATCTTCCTTTTCCTTTTCGACATACCCTTCATGTTGTCTCATCAGGATTGTTTCATCTAGATCACCATACATGAACAAAGTCTTCACATCCATTTATTCCAGTTCAAGGTCAAACTGTGTCACCATGGCAAGAAAAATTTGAATGGACATGTGTGTCACAATAGGAGAAAACACATCATTAAAGTCAATACCTTCTTTTTTAGTGAAACCCCTTATAACCAACCCTGCCTTGAATATTTTCGATGCCACTTCTTCAATTCCTTCCTTAACTTTGAAAATCCATTTACAATTGATAAATCTGGCTCCAGAAGGTTTCTTGATCATTTCCCAAGTGTTGTTTTCATGAAGATATTTCATATCATCATCCATGGCCTTCAGCCATTCAGTCTTATGTCGACTCTTCATAACTTCCTTATGGTCTCTAGGTTCTTCGTCTAGAACCTCACTTTTGAGATTAAGACATAAGCTATAAGATCTACATACCCAAGTCTCTAAGGTGGCTTGATGACTCTTCTCGTTCTATCTCTTGCCAATAAGTAGTCATCAACAATTTCCTTAACTCCCTAGCTTCTTCTGCTTCTTCTTTGAGTTTATCTGGGATACGCAATTCAGCATCAACATGCTCCACCTCAACAAGAATCTTTCCTTGTTCCAGCTCTTCGTCAGATATTTCTGCACTCCGATCAACATAATCAGTTTTCTTTAAAGTCATTTCAGCTTCATTAAAAACTACATCTCGACTGGTGATACATCTCTTGTGACCTGGCTCTAGGCACCATAGCCTATAAGCTTTGACTCCTTCAGGGTATCCCATGACCATACATTTCAGAGCTCTAGGTTTGACCTCTTCTTGCCTAATGTGACCATAGGCTACACAGCCAAATACTCTCAGTTTGTTGAGATCTGGTGGATGTCCTGACCAAACTTCTTCAAGTATCTTCATATCTAACGCAGTCGAAGGACATTTGTTTATCAGATATGTAGTTGTCGAAACAGCCTCATCCCAAAACACCTTATTTAATCCTACACTAGTCAACATGCATCTAACTCTCTCCAAAATAGTTAAGTTAAACCTTTTATCCAAATCATTTTTTAGTGGAGTACCTGCAGTAGTTATGTGCCTTGCAATACTAGAAGTAGAACAAAACTGTCAAAAGCCTCATTGTAAAATTCAAGGCCATTTTCGGTTTTCAACCTCTTGACCTTTCTGCCTATTTTATTTTTGACCAGAGTCTTCCAACTTTTGAAATTCTCAAAAGTTTCATCCTTAGTCTTCTGAATGAATACCCATAACCTTCTAGAATAATCATCTACTATGGATAGAAATACCTTGCTCCTCAATGTGATGGACACCTTGCAGGCCACCATAGATCAGCATGGATATAATCAAGGGATCCATGTGTTCTTTGTTTGTCTTTGTTGAACTTCACTCTACAAGATTTTCCAATTACACAGGGTTCACAAAATTTCAGCTTTTCGACTTTGTCTCCACCAAGCACATTTTGTTTCCCTAATTCGACGAGACCCCTTTCACTAACATGACCCAATCTCATGTGCCAAATTTTTGTCTTCGATAAAGGCTTTGTGGATGCAATATTTTTCGAACCACTTACAACTTCAGCTTCAAAGGTATATAAGCCTTGATTCTTCATGCCTCTCAAGACTTCCTTCGACTCCTTCATGACTCTTCGGATGCTTTTCTCTCCCTGGAAGACATATTCTTTCTTGTCGAATTCACCAAGAGAAATTAGATTTATCTTCAAATCAGGTACATACCTCACTTCAGTCAACAACTTTATTGACTCATCATGGAGCTTTAATCTCACAAATCCAACACCTTAAATATTGCAAGCTTTGTTGTTTCCCAGCAATACATATCCACCATCTTGATAACACAATTCCTCGAACAAGTCTTTGTTTGGAGTCATGTGCCAAGTGCAACCTGAATCCATAATCTTTTTTTTAGTCGCTGCTTGAAACCACAATAATATCATATGAGTTGAAATCATCCTGAGCTATAGCTGCATGGCCATTATCCTTACCTCTATGATCTTTTAAGCGTTCAGGACACACCTTTCTTATGTGACCCTCCTTCTTACAATGATAACATCGAATACCAGATGCTTCCCCACTATAAGACTTCTACTAACTTTTACCTTTCTTCTTGTCAAACTTACCATCCCTTCGCAAGAATTTTCCCTTAACGGCCAAATCTTCACCAACCGTCGAAGGTTTATGCTCCTTTAGTTCGTTCAAGTTCTTAGAATACAAGGTTGATTGAACTTCTTCAAAGATCAGGGACTCCCTTCCATACAAGAGAGTTTCTTTTAAGTGAACACGTGTTCTGAGAAAAACGCACAATAGAAACAACGCTTGATCTTCATCATCCATCTTCACATTAATATTTTCAAGATCAAGAATCAGCTTGTTGAACATATCCAACTGCTCAGCCAACACTTTATCTTCAATCATCTTTAATGAATACAAAGCCTGCTTCAGGTATAGTCGATTTACCAACAATTTGGTCATGTATAAACTTTCAAGTTTCACCCATAACCCTGATGTCGTCGTCTCCTTTGATACATGTCGAAGAATCTTATCACCAAGGCTCAACAAGAATGCATTGTGGTCTTTCTCTATCATGTTGAACCAATAGGGCTTTCATCTTCTATCCCCATAAACCAAAATCGTTCACTCCGATGACTTTTTCAATCTCATACTTTGTTGAAGGCATCTTTTCCACGCTCACTGCACCAATTTGTTATGAAACACGATACCTTCAAAACAAAGTATAACAGGGTTCTTCAAAGCAAAAAACCCCAAGGATAGAAAAGAATAAAAAACACGAAGAACAACAAGGATTGATTATTAACTGTTATTCTTTACTTTCTCTTCAAACAATATTACAAGTACACAAGAATAATAAATAACCCTCTCACCCTAAATTAGGATTTACGGTATGCAATAATGAGAGACTAGTATGCTATTTATAATAAACCTAACATACTAAACTAATAGGCTTTTTCACAAATACTCATTTCAAGCTAACTTAGGGTACAAGCTTACTTAAACAATTGGACATAATAAACAAGCCCAATTCGAAATACTAACAACCCTAAAATTTCGACATCCACGTACTAGAACACACTTCGACTATAGTATGTAGGTCTTTGACACCAGTATGTGATCATACTTCAACGATATGCATAAATCCTGTCGAACCAGAAGCTACTCTTCGACTCAATAGAGTTTGATCTAATATCTCACAAATACCATTTCATTTCACTCTCAATACTTTTAAAGATAATTTGGTTACAACCACATCCACAAAATGTGGAGAATATTCTAACATAAATAGCCACTAGAATTTTAAAAACCAGCTTCTGTAACTGAAAATTAAAACTATATTTCTGACTAGATTAAATAAAGTTCAATAACAATTTCACACAAACTACCATTAGCTTAACTCATCAGCCCTCCATTTTCATCTCTGCTAAAGATTTTGATTTCTCTACAATAAGTGGTTCTTCCAAATCTATTATATTACTTCTTTCATCATCCTCTATGTTTGATTGTGTTGGCTCTTGTTTCGTCACATTAATATCTTTAACTTTACCCCATAACACAAAATACAAACCAACTATCACTCCAAGAGCCCCCACCAAGCTGAAATGGACATATAGAATCATGTGAGTGAGTATAGACCACACACAAAATAATACAATTATATATATGAAGTATTGTATTACCTTCCAACATAAAGTTGTTCATGTAGAAACGTAGTAGCTACCAAAGCTGTGAAGACAGCTGCTAGAGGGTTGAACATTACACAATACAATGGACCTCTTTGTGATATGCACCACGATTGAACGAAAAAGCTAATCGCAATTCCAATTCCCTATATCACCAAAAATAACGATTTTAGTATTAGACAAATAAAATTGCGACAAATGATACAGACTAAATTGTTTCTAAGGGTCATGTGACAGACTTACTGAATATAAAATGCATGAAATTTGTAAAGGTGAATGTAAAATCCTTGATTGAACATGATTTTCTTGGATCACAACAAATATAGCCGACTGTATTGTTGCAAATAGACACATCCAAAAAGACGATAACATATGATCCGGGCAGTATGAAGAAATTGGTATCTGCATAATCATCCAACACGCCCAAAAAATACTACTTGCTAAGAGCAACAAACAACCCAGAATCCAATTATCATCTCCACTAGCAGTGAGATATTTGGGATCAGAAAGACTAAACTCCATGAGTACCAATTTATTTCCTTTGAGAAATGCAATGGTTAAGGCTCCACTGACACAACAAATCGTCCCTAATATTTTGGCTATGCTTCTTAAACTTCGAAGGTCAATTTTCTCAAATCTAATCATTTAAAAACAAGAAAGGTTATTATATATTACTATATCTCCGGTCCTTAATATAAGAAAAAGCTTATTTTTTAGATTAATTAAAGAATCAATGTATCTGAACTATATAATAGTCCAGATACATTGATTCTTCAATGAATCTAAAAAGTAAATTTTTTTCTTATATTAGCTAGCATAAAATTACTAATTTCTGTGAGAAATTACCCCAAAAGTGCTGCTAATACAAAAGTAAATGCAGGTATCAAATTAGTCATAGCAGTAGCTACGGTAGAGGATGCATAGTATAAACCACAAAAATATGCATTCTGATTTACTGTAACCCTGCGTGTAATCAATAACAAATCTCGGTAAGTTCCAATCGATTGCAGATATAGTTGCAGGTGTTGCAATTGTGATCATTGCAATTTCTGCAGCATAAAGTGTTGCAGATGCAAAGACTACCACATCAGCAATATCATAAATTATATCACAATTTAGAACTATATCACAAGTTATTTAGAAAACTATACCCAAAAAGTGATGTCAAAAACATCCATGAGATACCCTTTAATCCTAGTGATGACCTCAAAGATCGTCTCCTGCAATAAAAAAATAAAAAAAAGAAGCATATATTATGAGCTGAGAATAGGAATAATGATAAGAGAGGGAAAGTTGATGAAATATATACCTCTTATTAGAGAGAAAGATGAAAGGTGCCAATGCCAAAGTTGCTATGCCTTGCCTATACATTACATAGATTGTTGGACTCAATCCATCGGAAAAAGCATGTTTTATCAATATTGCAAGCACTGTATAATGAATTTGTAACCCTATCATAATCATAACAATCAATAAACCACTCATTTTGAGATGAATCAAATATGAAAAAAAGTTATTCACTTTCTTAGCTCAAAGGTTTTATAATCAAACTTATCGAAGTACAACGTTTTTGCTAAAAAGAAAAGTTTAATTACTCTAATGTATTATATTATATTAATCAAAGTACTTTTAACTTCAAATTCAATGTATTTTTATTTTAAAATTAATATTTTTTATTTAATTTATAAAATTTTAATATTTTGAAAAAAATTCAATGTATTTTTAATTTAAAATTACTATTGTTAATTATAATTTATAAATTTTTGACTTTTTGAAAAAAAAATCATAATTTGAAATTATTTAGAGACATTCTATAAATACAATTAAAAGCTAGAAATAAACAATTTTTGTAAAATATATATTAATATAAAATTATTCTAGAGATATATATTAAAAAATGTTCCTATCTCAATCTCAGTCTCAACCTAAGAAGTGACCCAATGAGAAATAAGCTTCATATATAGTACTGACATTTTTAGAGATATTTGAAAGGAAATTTGGTCCAGTTTTAAGAGAATTTAATACCCAAAAAAAATAAAAAAATATGTGATTTGAATTAAATTTGTATATTTTTGCGAGAAAGTTCAAACTGAACTAAACCAAAAAATAATATTTTGACTTCGGTTTAATTGGGTTGGATTGATAAGATATATTAAAAATAAATATAGAAAAAATATTTAAAAAAAACATATCTAATTTAGATCAAATTAATTTTTGTATAGTAATATAAAATTCATAATTATTTTTTTCTGTGTTTAGGTGAATCTCATAAATGATATTTTCACCACCGGTATACTCTGATTTAGAGGTCAATTTTGGCATTAAGTAATTTAAGCTCTTTTCCAATCGCAGTTGTGGGGAATCCAATCGCAGTCCTCTCTTCCAAATTCAGCGTCAATCACCACTATTGTCCAAACTAATTAACATTGGATTTCATTAGTTTGATTTGGTTTTTGTCTGAACTGAAAAAATATTCAACTCAACCCAAACACAATGATTTGATTTGGATTTCGGTTTGGTTCAGATTTGCTCGAACAAATGAACACTCTTAAATGTTGGAGCCAATATTTTTAAAATCGGACCGCTCATCAAACCAGTGAGAATTATGGGTCATTGATTCATTGGTCGAACCACTAAGTCATTGGTCGAACTACATGATAAATCAGATTGAACTGAATAATTTGGTTGAATAAATCACTTTCTATAATAAAACTATATAGTTATTAAACTAGTCGAACGAGACCGGATGACTCGGTCTCCAAAAAAATCACGACACCAACAAAATTTCAAATGTTCAAAATGTCATGATTTCACAAATTCGCTCTTTAAATTAAAATTATAAATATAGTCATCATACACAACAAATTGTATAAAATAAATATCCAAATAAATTCTAAACAAAGTTTAATTAGAACATAAACTGAATAAAAAAATAATTGCAATATTAATAAATTTAATTCTAAAGAAAGAATGTTGTTCCAATAAGTTTTGAATAAAGTCAACTTATATTTTTAGTTTACTTTATTTTTTAAATTTATCAAAATGACTTCATTTTGTTTCAGAAAAAACAAATCAGATCGATCTTTAAACCGGTGAGATTATTAGGTTTATTGGTGGAACTACTAAATCATTGGTAGAACCGCATAACTAAATCGAATTGAACTAAATAATTAAATTGAATAATTCAATCTCTATAATAAAACAATATAGTTATTAAACTGGTCGAATAAAATTGGACGACCCAGTCTTTAAAAAAATCATGTCACCAACAAAAATCACGACACTTCGAACGTTCCTGTTAATCTTGTAAACTGAATATCAACAAATAGGACTGTCCAAGAAAAGAATATGAACTGGGCTCGGTGAAGTGTGGATGCTTGCGGCGGCAAGGTTAGCTGAAATAGTTTTGGATCCTTCATATGCTATTTTTGAATGATAATACTTCTCAAACATAATTTATGAAAGACAGATGCATAGAGAACAACACATAGAAATTCAAAAAATGATCATAATGCAAAGAAAAAAAATGCATGAACATTATTACTAAAATGATCAATATATTAACAAACCACTAAAAGTTTAAAAATCGTTAGTCTATCAAAACTTTGAATCATGAAATGCTTTCATGCTAACCAATGGTAAATTAAGCTTACCAGCTCCTTTGCAAAGACCGTTTGGAGAATTCTCAAATACTGCTTTTATAATTAACCTCAAAACCGAAATCAGGCGCCCCAATGCTGCAAAACCAACAAGCAAATACTGTAGAAATAAAACCCTTAAAATAATGCAGATGTTGAAGATATTTTTTGAACCACATTGTAGTAATTTCATTGGTATGTTTACCTGAATGAATTCTTAAAGCATGTAGGACCAGTCTCCAGCCATTCCCCCTTGTACATAATATGTAGCTGTCAATTTAATATATATATATATATATATATATATATATATATATATATATATATATATATATATATATATATATATATATATATATATATATATATATATATATATATATATATATATATATATATATGTAAATCTTGTTGTTATTATTAACATTTCTATATTGTTTAATTTTAAAAAAAAAGTTATCAATACAGAAATAGAAAGTAAGCAGACAACGACCTGCATCGCTATTCCTTTTTCGATCGCAAAATCAATCCTATTAAAATCTACATACACCTAGTTGAGACAAAATTGCTAGTCATAAGCTTTTGAACACTATGTAAAAGATCAACTGCTAAAAGTGTCAAAGGCCTATAGGAACGAAAACTTGTTAAAACAAGATATTTGAATCTCTCAACTCAATTTTCTCAGTTTCTATAACAAACACTTTCCAACATACCATCTGATATCGAGTGAATTTATGGAAAATTCTATGGTGAATATTCAATGATCGAAGTCAATGGAATGTGCAAACTATAAAACACATACAATGATTTACAATGAATATCATTCAATGATCAAAGTTAGTGGAATGGGTCAACTATTAATCACATACAATGATCTAATATGGGATCACATCCAATAATCAAAGTAAATGGGATGGGTCATCGATGAGTCATATTATATGATAAAAGCTAATGGAATGGGTGAACTATGAATCACATTCAATGATTAAAGTCAATGGAGTTAGTCAACTATGAATCACATACAATGATCTACTATGAATCACATTAAATCATTAAAGCTAATGGAATGGATGAACTATGAATCACATTTAATAATTAAAGCCAATGAAATGGGTAAACTATGAATTAGATTCAATGATCAAAGCCAATGGAATGGATGAACTATGAATCATATTCAATGATCAAAGTTAATTAAATGGGACAACTATGAAACACATATAATTATCTACTATGCGATCACATTCAATGATCAAAGTCAATGGAATGGGTCAACTATGAATCTCATTCAATGATCAAAGTCAATAGAATGGGTCAACTATAAGTCACATTAAATTATCCACTATGAATCAAATTCAATAATCAAAGTCAATGGAATGAGTCAACTATTAATTTCATAAAATGATCTACTATGAGATCACATTCAATGATCAAAGTAAATGGAATTGGTCACTTATGAATCACATTATATGATTATAGTCAATAGAATGAGTCAACTAAGAATCACATTCAATGATCTATTTTGAATCACTTTTAATGATCAAAGTAAATGGAATGGGACAACTATGAATCACATACAATAATCAAATATGAATCACACTCAATGATTAAAGCCAATGTAATGGTTCAACTATGAATCAAATTCAATTATTAAATTCAATGGAATGGGTGGACTCTGAATCAAATTCAATTATCAAAGCCAATACAAAGGGTGAACTATGAATCACATTCAATGATCAAAGCCATTGGAATGGGTCTACTATGAATCACATATAATGATCTACTATGACTCACATTCAATGATCAAAGCCAATAGAATGGTTCAACTATGAATCACATTCAATGATAAATGCCAATGCAATGAGTGAACTATGAATCACATACAATATTCTACTATGAATCACATTCAATGATCAAATCCAATGGAAGTGGTGAAATATGAATCACGTTCAATGATAAAAGCCATTAGAGAGGGTGGTCTATGAATCACATTTAATGATCGAAGCCAATGGAATGGGTCCACTATGAATCACGTACAATGATCCACTATGAATCAAACTCAATGGTTAAAGTAAATGGAATAGGTCAAATATGAATCACATACAATTATATAATATGAATCATATTCAATGATCAAAGCTAATGGAATGTGTCAACTATGAATCATATTAAATGATCAAAGCCAATTAAATCATTGAACTATGAATCACATTTAATGATCCAAGTCAATTGAATGGGTAAACTATGAATCACATACAATAATCTATAATGAATCACATTAAATGATCAAAGTCAATGGAAAGGATGAACTATGAATGACATTAAATGATCAAAGCCAATAGAATGGATGAACCATGAATCATATTCAATGATCAAAACCAATAGAATGGGTCAACTTTGAATCACATACAATAATCTACTATGAATCACATTCAATGATTAAAGCCAATGGAATGGGTAAACTATGAATCACATTCAATGATCAAAGTCAATGGAATGGGTCAAATATGAATCACATACAATGATCTACTCTGATATCACATACAATTATAAAATCCAATGGAATGGGTCAACTATGAATCACATACAATGATTAAAGTCAGTGAAATGGGTCAACTATGAATCATATTCAATTATCAAAGCCAATGGAATGGTTAACCTTTGAATAACATTCAATAATCTACCATGAGATCACATTCAATGATCAAAGTCAATGGAATGGGACAACAGTGAATCACATACTATGATCAAAGTCAATGCAGTGGGTCAACTATGAATCACATTCAATGATCAAAGTCAATGGAATGGGTAAACTATGAATTACATTCGATGATCTATTATGAATCAAATTCAATGATCAAAGTCAATGGAATGAGTCAACTATGAATCACATTAATTGATCAACGTCAATGGAATGGGTGAAATATGGATCATATTCAATGATATACTAATAATCAAATTCAATGACCAATTTCAGTGAAATGATTCAACTATGAATCACATACAATAATCTAATATGAATCACATTCAATGATCAAAGCCAATGGAATTGGTCAACTATGAATCACATTCAATGATCAAAGTCAATGAATTTGGTGAATTATTAATCACATTAAATATTCAAAGCCAATGGAATGGGTGAGCTATGAATAACATTCAATAATGAAAGCCAATGGAATGCGTCAACTATGAATCACATACAATGATCTACTATGAAACATATTCAATGATCAAAGCCAATGGAATGAGTTTACTATTAATCACATTTAATGATCAAAGCCAATGGAATGGGTTTACTATGAATCACATTCAACAACCAAATCCAATGGATTAGGTGAACTATGAATAATATACAATGATCTACTATGAATCACATACAATGATCTACTATGAATCACATTCAATGATCAACAAATGGATCAAGTTCAAGGATCAAAGCCACTAGAAAGGGTGAACTATGAATCACATTCAATGATCAAAGCCAATTGAATGGGTTAACTATGAATCACATTCAATGATGAAAGTCAATACAATGGGTCAACTATGAATCACATTCAATGATCAAAGTCAATAGAATGGGTCAACTATGAATCACATACAACAATCTAATATGAATCACATTCAATGATCAACACCAACGGAATAAGTGAACTATAAATCACATTTAATGATCAAAGTCAATAGAGTGGGCTAACTGTGAATCACATATAATAATCTACCATGAGATCACATTAAATGATCAAAGTCAATGGAATGGGACAACCATGAATCACATACAATGATCAAATTCAATGGAGTGGGTCAACTATGAATCACATTCAATCATCAAAGTAAATGGAATGGGTCAACTATGAATCACATTTGATGATCTATTATGAATCAAATTCAATGGTAAAATTTAATTAAATGAGTAAACTATGAATCAAATTCAATTATCAAACTCAATAGAATGGGTCCTATGGATCATATTCAATGATCTACAATGAATCACATTCAATGATCAAATTACCCGAAATCAGTCAACTATGAATCACATATAATAATCTAATATGAATCACATTAAATGATCAAAGCCAATGGAGTGGGTCAACTATGAATCACATTAAATGATCAAAGTCAATGGAAAGGGTGAACTATGAATCACATTCAATATTCAGAGCCAATGGAATGGCTGAGCTATGAATCACATTCAGTAATCAAATCCAATGGAATGCGTCAACTATGAATCAAATACAATGATCTACTATGAATCATATTCAATGATCAAATCCAATGGAATGGGTTAACTATGAATCATATTCAATGATCAAAGAAAATGGAATGGGTCTACTATGAATCACATTCAACAATCAAAGCCAATAGAATGGCTGAACTATGAATCACATTCATTGATCAAAGTCAATGGAATGGGTGAACTATATAACATATTCAATGATCAAAGCCAATATAGTGGGTTGACTATGAATCACATACAATAATCTAATATGAATCACATTCAATGATCAAATCCAATGGAATGGGTAAACTATGAATCACATTCAATGATTAAAGTCAATGAAATGGTCAACTATGAATCACATACAATGATCTACTATCAATCACATTCAATGATCAAAGCCAATGTAATGGATAAATTATGAATCATATTCAATGATTAAATCCAATGAAATGAGTCAATTAAGCATCACATTCTATGATCAAAGCAAATGAAATGGGTGAAGTACGAATCATATTCAATTATCAAAGTCAATTTAATGGGTCAATTATGAATCACATTCAATGATTAAAGTCAATTGAATAGGTCAACTATGAATCACATTCAATGAACTACTATGTATCAGATTTAATGATCAAATTCAATGGAATGGGTCAACTATGAGTCACATACAATGATCTACTATGAGATCACATTCCATGATCAAAGTTAATGGAATGGATCAACTATGAATCACATTCAATGATCAAAGTCAATTGAATGAGTCAACTATGAATCACATTTAATGATCTAATATAAATCGTTTTCTATGATCAAAGTCAATGAAATGGGTTAACTAAAATAATAAACAATAATCTAATATGAATCACATTCAATGGTGAAAGCCAATGGAATGGTTTAACTATGAATCAAATGATCAAAATTAATGGAATGAGTGAATTATGAATCACATTCAATGATTAAGGTCAATGCAATGGGTGAAATATGAATCATATTTAATGATCAAAGCCAATGGAATGGATAAACTATGAATCACATTGAATGATAAAAGTCAATGGAATGGGTCAACTATGAATCACATACAATGATCTATTATGAATCACATTGAATGATCAAAGTCAATCGAATGGGTCAACTATGAATCACATACAATGATCTACTATGAATCACCCTCAATGATCAAAGACAATGAAATGGGTTGACTATGAATTAAATTCAATGATCAAAGTTAATGGAATAAGTCAACTATAAATCACATACAATGATCTACTATAAATCAAATTTAGTTATCAAAGCCAATGGAATAAGTGAACTATGAATCACATTCAATGGTCAAAACCAATTGAATGGGTAAACTATGAATCAAGTTCAATGATCAATGCCAATGGAATGGGTGACCTATGAGTCACATTCAATGATTTACTATGAGATCACATTTAATGATCAAAGTAAATAGAATGGGACAACTATGAATCACATACAACGATGAAAGTCAATGGAGTGGGTGTTTGCTGGGAATTTCGACCAGGATAATAAAGGAATCATTCATTTAAATTTCCATAAGATGGCTTGAAAAAGCTATAGACAAAGTATGTTGTTGTTGGATCTGAGTCGAAGAAGACAGTTTGAAAGGACAAGTGTTTTTGTTTTGTCAAAAACACGCGTTTCGACGGCCACGTGAGAAAGTTGTTGAAGGCTTGAGCGAGAATGTTTGAAATTCGAAATAGTTTCTTTGGATAAGAAAGACGCGTGGAAGCCTTAGAGTGTCGAAAGACATGCAAGAAGCAACATGGATTTTCATTAGAATAATACCGTTATGGTTAGAATATTATAAATAGTTCCTTAGTGTTAGGGAGAAAGAATGATCATAATTCGTACAAAATTACTCATAAGATACTCAAGTACCAAGTTACAAAGAAAGAGTTCATTGAGAATGTACGTATGACATCACACATTTTATCTTTGAAATGCATTTATCAATATAATTTCTTTTGAACCATTCTTTTACGTACTTCTGCAATTATTCTTAATTTATTTATGTTCCGTCGAATTGCTTCATTCTCCTGTAAAGCTTTATGTATCAAGTTTCTTTCAAAAGGCTCTTTCCTTTACAATCAAGTCCTTTAATTCCAATTTTAAGTCTTTTCATTGTCAAGTATTTACATTCAAACCTTTTTTGATTAAGACGTTTCGTACAAACCTTTACATTTGAATTTAATCCCAGAAGTCTTTGTATTTTAAGCCTTTACACAAACACATGCACAAGCACTACGCTGTGTTTAACATAAACCGTCAAGTAAGTGTTACAATTAATGTTAAGACACATGTCCTAGGATCAATCTAGTCGATCCTGCGAGTAACCATACATATCAAATTTGTTTGGAATACTAGCGGTTGTTTCGCTAGAAATCACTGCGAACAAATTGACACGCCCAGTGGGACTGTGTCATAATGTTTTAAGAAAAAAACTAGTTGTAATCATAACAGACGGTTTAAAAGACTACTTTCTGGTAAAATACGCAAAAGCGTTGTATGAACCTTAGGAGTGGCAGAATTATTAGTGAATCTCAACCAATACCTAAGAAAAAACATACCAGAAGAATGGTTGACACAACTAATGATCAAGGAGGACAAAATCCTCCACAAGGATCAGGAATGGTCGGTACAAATTCGACAACTAGTTCCCAGGACATTCCAACATCAATAGGATCAATGGCCGCAACTAATTCGAATCCACCTTACACAGGAACTAATTATGTGGCTAGTTTGACCAACGTGCCCCCCTTTGGGGGTACATCAGAGTCTCTTTCGAATACTCAAAATGGCCCTATTTTGACATATGTAGGAGGCCAAGTACCACCTTCGACACCCCCAGGCCACCAGGATTTGAAAATTTTAGGCCTTGGACAAAATAATCATATGGAGGGCCCTCATCATCATTCATGTGTGGTTTACACAATGGAACTTCCGCATATACGCAACCTAACGTAAGTACTTTTTCGCCGATTCAAAATGTTGGTTCAATTGGTCGAAGCACCCAAAACCAAGGTCTGTCAGCCCAGATGCCTGCTTTAACAACAAATACCCAGGCAGCACTTAGACAACAAATGGACGCTAGTAACCATGATATGGTTGCAGTATTGGCGAGGGAAATGAATACTATTTTTTCTCCCCTAATCCAGAATATAAACAGAACCAATCAAGAAAACACCCAATCATACCAACAGTTGTCAGCGCATATGGTGCGAATAGCGGATTTCTTTGGGAACCCCTAACCACCTGTTTGACGCAGGCAGAATATCATAGGAGTTCAAGAAGAACCAACCATAAACCAGGTTCAACAACCTAGACAAAATATTATCGAAGAACCAAGAGTTGAACCAGTAGGTATTCGACAGCCAAATCCTGAGGAACCACCCAGGAGAATAGCCATGGTCAATAGAGGCCAAGATGCAGATGAAGTTGTTCATAGAATGAGACAAGACAACCTGTTGGTCGAAAATAATATAACAAATATAGTCGAAAGAATCATGGCTAATAATGGTTTAAACACAGGGTTTCGACGCCCCAACTACACTTCCCCTATAGCGGAATTTATTCTGCAAACAGAATTGCCAAGGGGTCACAAGATCCCGAAATTCACCAATTTTTCAGGGGATACAAATGAATCCACTATTGAGCACATAGCCAGATATTTGACAGAGTTAGGAAACTTGGAAAACAATGACAACCTAAGAATAAAATATTTCCCTAGTTCACTAACCAAAAATGCTTTTACATGGTTCACCACATTACCTCCTAGTTCCATAGATACGTGGTCTTACTTAGAGAAATTGTTCCATGAACAGTTTTACGTGGGACAAACAAATATAAGTTTGAAGGAATTGGCAAGCGTAAAGAGGAAATTCATAGAACCCATAGATGACTACCTGAATAGGTTCCGTCTTCTGACATCTAGATGCTTTACTGTGGTGCCTGAGCATGAGTTAGTCGAAATGGCTGCAGGTGGATTAGATTATTCCATTAGAAAGAAGTTAGATACTCAGCACTTGAGAGATATGGCCCAGTTGGCAGATAGAGTTTGACAGGTCGAACGACTGAAAGCTGAAAAGGCCAGGGCAAGTAAAAATCATAAAAAAGAAACGGTAGCCTATGTCGAAGCCGAAAATGAAGAATATGAGCCGCATAACAACCCTTATGGGGTTGAAGAAGTAGAAATAGATTTGGCTGAATTAAAAGAGGCACCCCCTTACTCTTGTAAAATGTTAACACCTTCGAATGGGAAGAACCCCGTCGAAGAGGAAAAGAGTGATAAATATCCTAAAAGAACTTACACTTTTGATGTCACTAAATGTGACGAAATATTTGATTTACTGGTAAAGGATGGCCAAATGATAGTTCCTCCTAACACTAAAGTTCCTCCGTTAGAACAACTGAAGAAAAGAAGTTATTGCAAATACCATGGTTTTCTTGGCCATAAAACATCAGCTTGTTTTCTTTTCAGGGATTTAATTCAGAATGCTATCAAGGATGGACGTTTGAAATTCGCTGATAAAGGAAAAGGTCCTATGAAGGTGGATGTTGATCCTTTGAATGTGGCTGCCACCAACTAAGCTGAACCTTTGGATATCAATATGGTGGACATAGTCAACACTAACCAAGCAAAGATCGTGGAAGATGGAAAGCAGGCTACTGATAGCCTAAACACCAGAGGATCCTTCGACACTGACGTTGAAGACCCCCAGGCTGGCCAAATCAAATTTGGGACTACTGAGGGTTATTTGAAAATTACTAATGAGACTACTGAAGGTCTCAGAGTTAGGTTCGAAGGAATGGAAATCTCTGAAGTACCCATGGGAGTCAACATGGTCAATCTGGATCAACCCGCTTCAGAGATGGAAGAATTGGAAAACTGCTTGCTGATGGAACCAAAGATAAAGAGTTTTGGCTACCCAAAGGCAAATGAGAATCTCCGCGAATACTTGTGGAGATTCCATGAGAGGAATGCCCACAAGACGTTGCTGTGCCCAAGGTGCTCCATTATGTTGAGTCGAAGAGTGGCTGAAAATTATGAGAGGGTCCAACACATCAACACCCAAGGAAATTGGCGCCAAGAAAGTCAACTGATGAGAGTATACCCAAGGCCAGGCAAAACGCTTTTGGTTTTCATACTCCGATGTTACAAAGAAGAATCAGAAATCCTAATATGCCCAAGATGTGGCGCAGTATATGACAAGGAGATTTCTGAAATGTTTGAACGAATCCCTTTCCGTGGTAGCTGGGAGCCAAGGGAAGAAAACCCAAGGATGTACGTGTTTGACAATAGGGGAACATCGAAAAGGCCAGATAGCCCACATCCCAAGGTAAGAAGAGTCTCGTTCAAATTACCTGCTAAGATACCAACTGACCGATGGATGCATGTTAATAATGAGAAATCAAAGTGGAGGAGTTTCGACAAGGGAGGCAGAATAGATTTCGCCTATAGAAGACAATTCCAGGCATCAACAAGGGAGGCTCACAGGCTAGACAATTACAAACGAAAAAACCCCATGTCGAGATCCCAGTGGCGTAGACACCAGAGAGCAAGGAAAACAGAAAGGGAATCAAAGCAGAAAGAGGTAGGTGAATCGAGAAATACCAAAGCAGTATCTGGAACATCGACATCTGTCAAACTGCCGGTAGGATGAAGGTTGTTCACTGAGGAACAGCAGAAAACGAAAGAAGTGACTCAAGAAAATCCCATAAAATCTGAAGATATGTTGACAGACAATTTCGACTCTGATGGCGTGTCGTCTCTGAACATGAATTGCAACATGGTATCCGTTATCCCTCATGAGTACTATCAGGAAACTGAAGTTGAAGACTGCGAAGAAGCTGATGAAGAGGAGATGGCGAAACACATACCAGTGTGTTACTACGTCCTCAATAATGGAGCAGTCGAAGAGCAAAATGCCTTCTTCGAAAGGCCTGAAGGAGCTATGAGAAACCATCTGAAACCTTTGTATATAAGGGCCAAGATCGAAAACACTGGTATTAACAAAGTACTGGTGGATGGAGGGGCTGCAGTTAACTTGATGCCTCATTATATGTTGAAAAGAATAGGGATGTTCGACACGAACATTAAACCTCACAATATGGTGATGTCTAACTATGAAGGGAAAATAGGTCACACCCTGGGGGTAATTCAAGTAAACTTGACAGTTGGGTCTGTGATAAGACCAACTATGTTCATGGTGATTCCTACAAAAGCGAATTATAATTTGCTGCTAGGGAGAGAGTGGATACACGGGGTGGGGGCAGTGCCATCGACCATGCATTAAAGATTAACCATATGGAGAGAGGATGGAATTTTAGAAAACATCGAAGGGGATCAAGGTTACTACGTGTCGGAGGTAAACACGGTAGACAGAACCATCTTTGACAAAAATCTAGCAAACATTGGACCATGTGGAGTGGTAGGAGATTGCTACTTACCAAACAAGAATGCGTTGTATTATCTAACTTTGCTCCCAAATGGATTTCGTTGGGACAGAGAAATTATGGGAGAACTGGACGACCAGGAGAATGTCGAAAGAAGTTCTCCAATACGGCCAACTGGCTGGGACGCAGAAATTGACCATGTCTGAACCCTCTTTCTTTGAAAGACTTTCGGCTTATGTAGCCGAGAATAAAAGACAGGCGGCTGTTGAAGCTACAACAACAAATGTGGCTAGCGAAGCCACTACCAAAGCAACCAAACTGGAAGAATCTGGAGCAAACCTCAACTCAACCAACTGATGAAAAGGTTCAAGGTGAGCAGGTAAGTCAAAGATTAGACGCCATCTATGACGAAGAACCCTTGGGGTTCGAAAAAGATCCGACAGCGTCAAGTCCTAAGATGTTGGCTCAAGACCCCCTTGAGGAGATTGATCTTGGAGATGGGAGTTCAAAAAGAATCACTTACATCAGTGCTAAACTGAAACCCAGTTTGAAGGCAAAAGTCACTTCGCTCCTTAAAGAAAATAAAGACTGTTTTGCTTGGGATTATGACGAAATGCCTGGTTTGGAAAGGGAACTGGTCGAACTAAGACTGCCTATAAAGGATGGCAAGAAGCCCATCAAGCAGGACATAAGATGAAATGGTTGTTGTTTCGATATGGAATGTATTGGCCAACTATGTTGAAAGACTGTATAGACTTCGCCAAGGGTTGTCAAGAATGTCAGATGCATGCAAGCATTCAACATGCCCCTGCAAGTGAATTACATTCAGTCATTAATCCATGGCCTTTTAGAGGATGGGCATTGGATTTAATAGGAGAGATTCGACCCACTTCATCCAAAGGACAAAGATATATATTGGTAGGAATAGATTATTTCACCAAATGGGTAGAAGCTATTCCTTTGGCGAATGTAGACTAAGAAACAATCATTGAATTTGTCCAAAAACAGATACTATATAGGTTTGGAATCCCAGAAAGTATAACTACGGACCAAGGGTCAGTTTTTACTGGTCGAAAGATGCAAGAATTCGCGAAAGAAACAGGGTTCAAATTGTTAACATCTACACCATATTATGCTCAAGCAAATGGTCAAGTCGAAGCAGCCAACAAAGTCATAATAGGCTTAATCAAGAAGCATGTCGGAAAGAAGCCTAAAAACTGGCATAAAACGTTAGATCAAGCACTTTGGGCTTGTCGAACGTCACCTAAAGAAGAAACCAATACTACACCATTCCAACTTACCTTTGGGCATGATGCAGTATTACCATTCGAAATCTTTTTGCAGTCAGTTCGCATTCAAAAACAAGAAGAGATAGCTCCAAACATTTATTGGGAAATGATGTTGAATGAATTGATAGATTTAGACGAAGAAAGGTTGCACGCCTTAGAAGTGTTAATAAGGCAGAAGGAAAAAGTAGCTAGAGCCTACAACAAAAGGTTGAAAGGTAAAACTTTTGTTTCCAATGATTTAGTTTGGAAAGTTATTCTACCTATGGATAAAAAGAACCAAGCTTTAGGCAAGTGGTCTCCCCCTTGGGAAGGTCCTTTTCGAATCTTAAAAGTATTTCCGAATAATGCGTATGAGGTGGAAGAACTAACAGAGGATTGAAGGATCCTAAGGGTAAATGGGAAATATTTAAAGAAGTACAAACCATTTCTGCAGGAAATTAGAATAAGAAAAGAGTAGTAACAAATAAGTAAAACGAAGCCAAGATGGAAATACTAAAATGGCTATTGTAGCATATCATAGATTTCCAAAAGTTAATTAAAAGTGCCAGAGAATGGCATTTGTCCGAATATTACAATTAAAGGGCAATACAACAAGAAAGTTAAGGCGCACAACTAAAAGCTAGAAAGGAAGATTGTTCTTTATCCTTGCATATTTAATCTTCGACAAACTGAGTTTATACTGGATAGCCGCTTTATACTCTTGGATCTTAGCTATTTCTTTGTCCATGTTGGTAGCCGCTTCTACGTGAGTAACACTTTCCTTCGCCAGGAGAACAAACTTTTTATAGTGAAGAGTGACCGTCCATCAAAAGGATACGTGTTCACATCCTAAAGGAGAAGGTGAGAAGTTTGTCAAGTCACCTGACATTGGGAATGGTTATTCATCATTGTAACTGCTGCACGCACGTCTTGAAGAGACGTTTTTTGGGAAGAGATGTCATGATGATATCATTAAAATACGAAAAGATTCTATTTGCTGGTCGAAATAACGTAAATCACAAGAAATGCATATTTCTGCACATATTCGAAACAGACATTTATTAGGGGCAATTTGTTTGTTGGGAATTTCGACCAGGATAATAAAGGAATCATTCATTTAAATTTCCACAAGATGGCTTGAAAAAGCTATAGACGAAGTATGTTGTTGCTGGATCTGAGTCGAAGAAGACAGTTTGAAAGGACAAGTGTTTTTTTTTTTTGTCAAAAATGTGCGTTTCGACGGCCACGTGAGAAAGTTGTTGCTGAAGGCTTGAGCGGGAATGTTTGAAATTCAAAATAGTTTCTTTGGATAAGAAAGACGCGTGGAAGCCTTAGAGTTTCGAAAGACATGCAAGAAGCGACGTGGATTTTCATTAGAATAATACCGTTATGGTTAGAACATTATAAATAGTTCCTTAATGTTAGGGAGAAAGGATGATCATAATTCGTATAAAATTACTCATAAGATACTCAAGTACCAAGTTACAGAGAAAGAGTTCATTGAGAATGTACGTATGACATCACACATTTTATCTTTGAAATGCATTTATCAATATAATTTCTTTTGAACCATTCTTTTACGTACTCCTGCAATTGTTCTTAATTTCTTTATGTTTTGTCGAATTGCTTCATTCTCCTGTAAAGCTTTATGTATGAAGTTTCTTTCAAAAGGATCTTTCCTTTACAATAAAGTCCTTTAATTCCAGTTTTAAGTCTTTTCATTGTCAAGTATTTACATTCAAACCTTTTTTTATTAAGACGTTTCGTCCAAACCTTTACATTTGAATTTAATCCCAGAAGTCTTTGTATTTTAAGCCTTTACACAAACACATGCACAAGCACTACGTCATGCTTAACATAAACCGTCAAGTAAGTGTTACAATTAATGTTAAGACACATGTCCTAGGATCAATCTAGTCGATCCTGTGAGTAACCATACATATCAAATTTGTTTGGAAGACTAGCGGTTGTTTCACCAGAAACCACTGCGAACAGTGGGTCAACTATGAATCACATTCAATGATCAAAGTCAATGGAATGGGTCAACTATGAATCACATTCAATGATCTATTATGAATCAAATTCAATTATCAAAGTCAATAGAATGGGTTAACTATTAATAACATATAACGATCTACTAGAGATCATATTCAGTGATCAAAGTCAATAGAATGGGTCAACTATGAATCACATTCAATGATCAAAGTCAATGGACTCCATGCAAGCCTAAACTTTAAGAGGGTACTTACCTATGAGACTCCATGCAAGCCTAAACATAAGGACTTGTTTGCTTTGTTTTTTTTATATATTTACTTGTACATAGCATCATAAACATCATAACATCATACTCATCCTCACTAACCATTTCAAGGATTTTTGGGATTTATCTTTGTTCTATTTTGTCAGACATGGATTCTATTTGCAGGAAAACCATTCAAGTCAATCTCGTAAGGATCCCTCCTCAACTCAAAGAGTTAGCATCAAGGACTCCTGAAAATTATCCATTTACTGAAAGACATGGTCGCCTACTAAACTTGGTCACCTCCAACACTGATGAGGACATGATGAAGGTGCTCTTTCAGTTCTTTGATCCTCTACACCATTGCTTCAAATTTCCCGATTATCAACTTGTGCCAACTTTGGAAGAATTCTCCCAACTCTTGAGGATTCCCATTCTCAATCAACTACCTTTCAAAGGTACGGAAAGAGATCCAAATCCAGAAGAGATTTCTCAAGCTCTACACTTGCAACCATCTGATATCACAACTAATTGGGAGACAAGGAGTGGTGTCAAAGGTTTCCTAGAAAAATTCTTGTTTGAGAAAGCCCAAAGCTGTTGGAACTCTTTGGATTTGCAAGCCTTTGAGGAAATTATGGCTCTCCTCATCTATGGTATGGTTT
The DNA here is from genome assembly GCA_948472305.1 of Vicia faba. Classification (NCBI taxonomy): domain Eukaryota; kingdom Viridiplantae; phylum Streptophyta; class Magnoliopsida; order Fabales; family Fabaceae; genus Vicia; species Vicia faba. Next base: position 1,521,791,992 of record OX451739.1, on the reverse strand, counting down.
TGTTTCCAAATCCTGACCAACTCATAGATGTGAAAACCGTCAAAATCTTCATGTCTCGTAACCCGGTGCCTACTTTGCTAGGGGACATCCTACATTCCTTTCACACTCGCACTATGAGGAAAAGAGGTATCCTTATGTGTTGTACTCCTCTCTTGGTAATATGGTTTATTTGGCACCTTCCTCAATCTGTATTGAAGAACGAGCAAGGTTCAAGGTGGTCACATAGGTTGATGATGCTCAGACATTCAAATATTCATTGGTGTTCCCGCTCTTTGGAGAATGTTACTATCGTCGACCGTTGTGGAGAATTCCCTAATTTCCCTTTACTTGGAATTAAAGAAGGTATCACCTACAACCCTTGCTTAGTCTTACGACAGTTTGGTTACGCCCGAAGGGATGGTCCCCATGAGATGCTTATTTAAGGTTTGGTATTTTACTATGAGAATGACGATCAAGGTTACCGCCCTAGATTTATCCGAGCTTGGAGGATGTTGAACAAGGTGGATAGCAAGACGTTAGGACACAAGAATTCCATTCCCCTCGAGCCTTACCTTAAATGGGTGCGAGCTCGTGCTCAGAAACTTGTGATGCCTTATCCCTCCATCTTACCAGTCATCATGGAGCCTGTGGTCGAAGGAGATGTTCCCTACACTATTCTCCATCCCAACATTCCTACCTCTCTCGAAGACTTGCAAAAGGGTTGGATTCAGCTTAAGGAAGAACGAGATACTTTCGAAGCTCAATTCTATTCTAGCGAGAAGAGGGTCTTGGAGCTTACTAAGTAGCTACAAGAAGAGAAAAGTGTGAACGCTTATCTCGCGCCAAAGAGGATATGTTTAGTCTTTTTATCTTAGAAAGTTATTTTGTAAGCCCAAGAGGCATGATGTAATCTTTCTTATTTTGTCTAATGAAAATTAAAGTTTGTTCATTCTTTTGTCTATACAAATTTAAATCTCATTAATCCTTGAAATCATTTGCATGCACATATTCCATGCATCATAACATGATAGGTTTTCGCATAACAGGTTTCCTTATCTTTCTGATGTTTATTTCAGCAAGATGGATCAGGAGAAAACTGTGACGGATCTCCAAGCCTTGAATTCTCAGTTTCAGGAAGCTCTACTAGCCCTAGCTAAGGGGAAGCAAGATATGATGGCTTTTCTGGCCATTAAGAAGAAGCCAAAGAAGAAAGCTCTATTCAACACGGGTAGAAGGTTCAAGGAGACAGTCCGTCAAATCCCATTAGGATAAGATTCATCTGAAGAGGACGAGAACCAGATTGGTGAAGTCAAGAGTACTCAGGATGATTGTATCAATGATCAAGTATGCGATGATGATTATTACAATGAGCAGTATCCACCCGTTGATATCAAATACAAGCAGTTAGAAGACAGATTGAAATTTGTTGAAATCCAAGCCTTCCCCGATTTAGATTTTGATTATTTGGGTTTGATCTCTGGGGTAGTCATTCCCCACAAATTTAAAATACCAATATTTGCAAAGTACGATGGGGTTTCTTGTCCAAAGCTCCATTTGAAATCTTATGTGCGCAAGATACAGCCGCACACTGCTGATAAGAAGCTCTGGGTTCACTTTTTCCAAGAGAGCTTGGCTGGAACACAACTTGAATGGTTTTATCAGTTAGATGGTTCTCATATCAATACTTGGGAGGATTTAGCTACTACCTTCTACCACCAGTATCAGTACAACACTGACTTGGCACCAACGAGGGTTCAGTTGCAAGACATGACCATGGGGAAGAATGAAGGATTTAAGGAATATGTGCAAAAGTGGAGAGACCTTTCTAGTAGGGTCCAACCTCCCTTGACTGATAGGGAGAACATCGACATTTTCATGGGCACTTTATCCGGTCCTTTCTTTAATCTGTTGGTTGGCTGCTCTTCTTCTGGTTTCACCGAATTGATCATAACCGGTGAAAGGGTTGAAATTGGCATCAAAAGTGGGAAGATCTCTGTGGCATCTACCTTCACTCCCAATCCTATCAGGAAACCTTTTGCTGCAAATAAGGAAGTCAATGTTGTGTATGGGGCAAGGGCCCATACCAAGAAGAAAGATCACCCGTCTTTCAATGTTGTCTGAATCTCCAATCCAACTCCTACTCCAAGACTATCTGCAAATCATCAACATTTTGAAACTCCAAGAAGACAATTTACGAGGGTAGGCATGTCACTATCTCATGCCCTTCAACATTTTATCAAGTCTAATTTAGTGACATTGCGCGGTCCTCCGGCCAACCCTGACACCTCGTCACCAAATCCGAACGCTAAGTGTGCTTACCATTCAAACAGCCCCGGGCACGAGACTGACTAGTGCTGGGCCTTGAAGAAAAAAAATCCAAGATTTGATTGACAACAAAACTATTGAATTTGATCCTCCTCCAACGCCGAATGTAATTACCGCTCCAATGCCGAAGCATGACAAAGGTGTTAATGTTGTCGAAGATACAATTTTTGTTACCTCTGTTGAAGATTTGACTACTTAGTTGAATGTAATCAAGAACAATTTGTTGAAAGCTGGGATCTTCCCTGGCTGTGTAAAAGACTGTGTGAGCTGTACAAGACAACTCAATGGATGTGAAGGCCTGAAGAAAGGCATACAATGCCTGATGGATAGCCACGAAATTCTATTTGAGAAGACTCCACTTTCCAAGAGTTTGATTAACAAATGTGAAGACCTCTCCATTATTACCATCTCAAACAAGCCTCTTAGGATCACCTCCAAAGGTCCTATTAGGATTTAATATGAACCCACTGTTGCTCCCTTAATCATTACCAATCCTGGACCGATTCCATACTCTTCAAATAAGGCGGTACCATGGAATTACGGTGCTGAGGTATTCTATCATGGGATTAAACAATATGGCTGGATCAAAGAAGAAAAAGATGACAATATTGGAAACATAGCCAGTTCAAGCAAAGTAACTAGAACTTGGAGAATTTTCACCCAATATCTCACCACCAGTTGTTATAAGGACGCCCATCTGCATTACTGCTTCTAAGCCAAGTACTGATACCAGAGGGAAAAAGAAGGTTGTTGAGCCTGTTGTGATTGAAATACCCTCTAAAGACGTAGCTGATGAAGAACCCTCCGCTCGCGAGATGGACGAGATTTTGAAGATCATAAAAAGAAGCGACTTCAAAATTGTAGAATAGTTGGGGCAAACCCCTTCTAAGATTTGAATGTTGTCATTGTTGCTTTGCTCTGATGCCCATGCTCGAACATTAATGAAGTTCCTGAAAAAGGCTCATGTCCCCCATGAGACAACAACAGGTCAATTTGAGAATTGCATGGATAGCCTGACAGCTGAAAGTGGTTTGGGATTTTCAGATGCTGACTTAACACCTCTTGGGAAGAATCATAATAAATCTTTACATGTTTTTGTCGAGTGCAAAGGGACTACCTTAGCACATGTGCTAGTCGACACTAGTTCTTCTCTGAATGTATTACCCAAGGGGGCGTTAGACCGTCTTGACTGTGAAGATTTAGTCTTGAAGCCAAGTGACATCATTTTAAGGGAGTTTGAAGGATTAAAGAGGACTGCTCATGGGGAGGTAGATCTTCCAATCAAAGTGGGTTCCCTAATCTTCAACTCCACCTTCTATATTATGGATATTCGTCCAGCCTATTCTTGCCTGTTAGGTCGCCCATGGATCCATAAAGCTGGGGCAATAACCTCAACTCTTCACCATAAACTCAAATATCCAGTCAAGGGCAGAATAGTCACCGTCTATGGAGAAGAGGAGTTTATGGTAAGCCACCTTAACTCGTTCAAATACGTAGAGATGGATGGAGAATTCATTGAAACCCCATGTCAAGCCTTTAAGGTTGTACCACCGATGATTGCTGCTACCAAATGTTCTTCTGATGAGTCTAAAGTTGTTAAGGCCACGCCAAAGATGGTTTCAGTCAAGGATGCCTGCATGGAAATTGAAGAAGGGAACTGTGATACTTGGGGGCAAATCCTCGATATCCCATTTAAAGTAGACAAGTTTGGTTTGGGCTCCATCGTCAAAGCTCAGAAGGAAGTGAGGCATGCTCGTGCTAGAAAGCCACCTCTCCGCATTGGAAGCCATGAAGTCAACGTCGTGGGTGATTCTGATGAAGAAGCTGCATTTGAAGTATGGGTATATCCAACTACAACGGAGTTGAAGAATTGGCATGCGAAGGACTTTGTGCCCATCTCCTTCATTGAGGATTAATCTAATTGTTATTGCTTTCAATTCAAGAACTTGTGGTCTATAATATTTTAACAATGACTTTTCAGCCATTTGCCTGGCCCGGGGCACTTTGGTCCATTTGTCAAGGGTTTTATTTATGTTCAGCTAATCATATGATCATTCAGTACATTGGACTTTTTTGCATTCAAATATTTATGTTCATTGTTTTTCCTTTCTTGCAAATACATTTTCAAAATAAATAGCCATGTATCTTTCATGTACATACACACACACTCTTGCAGGTCCACATCCACTCTGGATCCTATTGCCCATGACTTTACTATTACCGACTATGACTTTGAATATCCTATCAACCAAGCCGAAGACGAAGGCGAGGAAGATTGTGACATACCAGGAGAGCTATCCAGACTACTATTACAAGAGGAAAAAGCTATTCAACCGCACGAAGATTCAGTTGAAGTTATCAACCTGGGTACTGAGTCCGATAACAAGGAAATCAGGATCGATTCTAATTTGGAAAGAGGTGTCAAGAGCAGGTTGGGTCAGATGTTGCATGATTATGTGGAAGTATTTTCTTGGTCTTATGACGATATGCCTGGGTTGGATACCGATATCGTAGTTCATCGTCTGCCGACAAGAGAAGACTGCCCTCCTGTTAAACAAAAGGTTCGTCGCATGAGGCCTGATATGTATGAAAAGATAAAAGCTAAAGTGATGAAACAATTTGATGCAGGGTTCCTAGCTGTGACATCCTATCCCCAATGGGTTGCCAATGTGGTACCGGTGCCGAAAAAGGATGGAAAAGTTCACATGTGCGTAGACTATAGGGATCTGAATAGGGAAATCCCCAAGGATGACTTCCCTCAACCACACATTAACGTCTTAGTTGATAATATTGCTCAGCATAAAGTCTTCTCTTTCATGGATGGCTTCCAAGGCTATAATCAAATAAGGATGGCTCCTGAAGATATGGAGAAGACTACTTTCATTATGCAATGGGGCACCTTCTGCTATAAGGTCATGCGGTTCAGATTAAAGAATGCAGTGGCAACATATCAAAGGTCTATGGTAGCTTTATTTCATGACATGATTCATCATGAGATAGAGGTATATGTGGATGATATGATTGCTAGATCACAAACCGAAGAAGAACATCTCAATCATCTGCACAAATTATTCGAGAGGCTGAAAAAGTACAAGCTGAAGTTAAACCCTAACAAGTGCATGTTTGGAGTACGATCTGGAAAGCTTCTAGGTTTTGTCATCAGCAACAAAGGAATTGAAGTTGATCCTTCCAAGGTAAAGGCCATCCAAGAAATGCCAGTCCCTCATTCTGAAAAAGAAGTCAGGATTCTTGGGTCGTCTCAATTACATTGCTCGTTTCATATCACACTTGACTGCTACTTGTGAGCCACTCTTCAAACTCTTGAAGAAAGATCAGGTAGACAGGTGGAATAATGAATGCCATATTGCCTTTGATAAAATCAAAGAATACCTACAAGAACCTCCTATTCTCATGACTCCAGTTGAAGGAAGACCCTTGATCATGTACTTGACGATATTAAAGAACTTTATGGGGTGTGTTTTGGGCCAACATGACGAGTCTGGCCGAAAAGAGCATGCTATTTATTACATGAGAAAAAAGTTTACCGACTGTGAAACCAAATATTGACTGCTCGAGAAAAATTATTGCGCTCTGGCATGGGTTGCTCGCCGGCTAAGACAGTACATGTTAACTCATACCACTCTGTTTATTTCTAAGATGGACCCAATCAAGTACATCTTCGAGAAACCTGCCCTTTCTGGATGGATAGCCAGATGGCAAATGATTTTGACTGAGTAAGACATTCAATACACGACTCAAAAGGCCATCAAAGGAAGTGTACTAGCAGATCATTTGACCCATCAAGTTATGGATGATTATCAGTCAATGAACTTCGACTTCCCTGATGAGAACATCATGCTGGTAACCGACTGTGCGAAACTTGGACCGTGTGACGGACCTGAACAAGGATCCTGATGGACTATGGTATTCGATGAGGCTTCCAACACCTTAGGTAATGGAATTGGTGCTGTGATCATCTCTCCTGAAGGTTGTCACACTCCTTTCACTTCCATACTATGCTTCGATTGCACAAACAATATGGCCGAGTAAGAAGCATGCATCTTAGGTCTGAAAGCTGCTATTGACTTAAGGATCAAGCATTTGGATGTGTTCGGGGATTCCTCCCTAGTGATCAGCCAAGTAAAAGGATATTAGGACACTAAAAACCATAATCTTATCCCTTACAAGGAACTTGTGCTATCCCTAATTCCTTACTTCGAAGAGATCACTTTTGAGCACTTCCCTAGGGAAGAAAACCAGTTGGCTGACGCTTTGGCGACCATGTCTTCAATGTTCAAGGTCAAATGGAACAACGAAGCCCCTATGATAACAATTGAAAGATTCGATAAACCTGCACATTGCTATGAGATTGACACTGATGCGGAAAAGCCATGGTACCATGAGGTGTTAAGATACCTTGAAGCACAAGAATATCCAGAGGGGGAATCTATCAATGACAGAAAGTTCTTGCGAAGGTTTGCAGCCAAATTCTTCCTAAGTAACGGGATATTGTATAAGCGCACCCATGATTCGACTCTACTCCGATGTGTGGACAAGAAGGAGGCAGAGGAAATCATGAAAGACATGCACGATGGTCTCTTCAGTATTCACTCAAGTGGGCATATGATAGCTAAGAAAATCTTAAGAGCAGGTTGCTATTGGTCAACGATGGAGACTGATTGCCATCAACATTCAAGAAGTTGTCACAAATTCCAAATCTATGCTGACAAGGTCCATGTGCCTCCTATCCCTCTAAATGTCATGAACGTTCCATGGCCATTTGCAATGTGGGGCATTGACATGATTGGAGGGATCAAGCCCACCGCCTCCAATGTACATCGCTTCATTCTTGTTGCTATCGACTATTTTACCAAATGGGTTGAAGCTGCCTCATTTGCCTCAGTCACCAAGAATGTGGTAGCCAGATTCATCAGACACAACCTCATATGCCGTTATGGTATCCCCGAAAGGATCATCACCGACAAAGGAACTGACCTTAACAATGTTATGATCATTGAGCTTTACACTCAGTTTAAGATCAAGCATCAAAATTCTTCTCCGTATAGACCAAAAATGAATGGCGCAGTCGAAGCGGCCAACAAAAATATCAAGAAGATTATGCAGAAAATGGTAGTAACCTATAAGGATTGGCATGATATGTTTCCGTTTGCTCTACATGGCTACCGTACTTCAACTAGAACATCAACTGGGACAACCCCCTTTTCTCTAGTCTATGGCATGGAAGCTGTTTTACTGGTGGAAGTGCAGATTCCCTCGCTGAGAATTATGAATGGGGCAGGCCTAGGCGAAGATGAGTGGATTTAAACGAGATTAGATCAGCTGAACTTGATTGACGAAAAACGATTAGCTGCTATTTTCCATGGTCATACATACCAAAAACGGATGATCAAGGCTTTTAACAAAAATATCAAGCCTCGAGTATATCAAGCTGGTGACTTGGTGATAAAACCCATCATTCTACCACAAGGCGACCCCAAAGGCAAATGGACTCCTACCTATGAAGGGCCATTGTTATCAAGAGAGTTTTCTCTGGCGGTGCCATGATGCTGACTACCATAGATGGTGAAGATTTCCCATATCCCATAAACGCGGACATAGTTAAAAAATACTATGCATAAGAGACCCGTTAGGTTGACACACCTAAGCAAAACAAGGGCATCCCGACAAACCAAAAGGTTTGGTCAAAAATTAGGGATATATGCAAAAGATTGTATACCATGCAAGTTGAAAACCTGAAAGGGCGACTTGGGAAAAAAAAGGTATTCTGGTGGGTTGGAAACCCGAAAGGGCGATCCGGGCAAAAGTTAAGGATTAAAAGCGTATGACTATGTCCCGTGGAATCAACATAGTCAAATTTATCACCAAGGTCCAAGTTCAAACGGTCCAAGATCAATCAAATCAACTTCTATCAATGACAAGGGACATTCGAAGACATTGGGGGCAATAGTAGAGTTGGAAGGAAATGAGATCATTTCATATGGCTATTTGTTTTCATTCTCAATTTTGTTTTCCTTTCGACGATTTCTTCTTACTAGGATCTCCGTCTCTCTGTACAAAAACGCTTATTCATGGGCAAAACATCAATACAAATATACTTTGAAGTGCAAAATTTCTGTCTTTGTTTTGAATGCAAATTTGTCCAATGACTAAAATTGAATGAACATATGCATATGAACATGATTAAAACTATTTAGCACATGTGTCCTGCTAAGAAGCAACAAGCATCTCTTTAATGTATATGAAATATCCCCACAGAGTCATCTCATTATCATTATCCCCACAAGGACGGCTACAATAAACCTTCCCCCAATAAAGTTACCCACAAAGTCTTTTTGCGTAGGATAATCCTAGACCAGAGTCTCAATCCCTAGGCAGCTCTCTCCCCAGCAAGGTTTATTTCCTCAACAGGTTTTATTTCCCCAACAGGTTTTATTTCCCTAACAATCATCGAGGAATCACAAAATTCCCCAACCGAGTACATCCTCCCCAACTGAGTCTATATTCCCCCGACATAGTCTATCTTCTCCAACAAACAATGAGATAACATAATTCCCCAGCTAATCCTGTCTTCCCCAGCTGAGTATGTCTTCCCCCAGCCAAGGCTATTATCCCCAAACGAAGTTTATCCTCCCTAGTTGAGTGTATCCTCCCCAAGCTGAGTCTGTCCTACCTGACTGAGTACTCTCCAGTTTGAATTATCCTTTTAGATTATTGCAAATCATAGGGCCACAAAACCTGATCCCCAATAAAGCCATCAACAAAGCCTTTACTATTTCCAAAAAGATGCTATGAAGCCTGGATCCGACCAGATATTAACACAATTTCCAAGTTATTACTGAAACCTGGACCCGACCAGATAACAGTTTGAGTACCTGAAACCTGGACCCAGCCAGATAACCGTTGATCTCAATTTCAAGATACTATAAAACCTGGACCCGACCAGATAATAGTCTAACTCTTCAAACATATAGAAGAACCTGGACTAAACCCGACCAAGTTTTAACTTCTTTTCCCCAATAGAGTTTTCCTCTGCCCCAACAAATTACTGTGAAACCTGGATCCGAACAGATATCAGTTTTCAAATTCATCTTTTCAAGCAAGTTATTGTGAAGCCTGGATCCGACCAGATAGTAATTAACCTCTGTGATACCGTGGCCAGAACCGGGACGTGGTTTCCCTATTTCGTTAAGGAAATTTTGTTGGTTTGCATTTTGCGTTTGTGTTTGCAAAATGTCGCGGTAATCAAGAGTCGCCACTGTCTTTTATTTTATCCAACAAGGAAAGGAAAAAAGCACAGGAAAATTCCTTTTTCGAGATATTTCTGAGTACGGGGGGTATATTTATAGAAAGGGAAGGTATTAGCACCCTTTCTATCCGTAGTTATCTACGGGCTCTTAGGTACTTGCTCATCATTTTCGAAATTGTTTTCTTTGTGTTTGTGCGCTTTGAAAAGTTTTTATTTTGACTTCGATTTAACTCTTGCTTCTGTCTTCAAGAGTGTAATGAAGTGTTTTTGAAAACTTTGTTTATAAAGGAGTGTAAGTGTGAAAAATTTGTTTGGAATGAGCAAGTACTTAAGAACTAATCTACATACTCGAAAAAAGAATCATTCTGTATTCGTTTCCTTTAGACAACGCTATCCCACTATTAGTGAGTAGGTAGCACCGTCGTTGGAGTTTGAGGGTCAATTCGAAAGGGACGCACGATCATTAAAGAAATGTTAGGACGTCTTAGTAATAACCCTAATGTCTTAGATCAATTTATTCGAGGAAACAATTCCGAGGCAACCATTCCGAGGCAACTTTTCCAAATCGGGACTTTGATCTTTGTTTAGACAAAACGACGACCACTAAAGCATCCTAAACTCAATGACTATTTACCGTAGGCAACCAAGTGGGAGTGTACCCTAGGAGTGCGCATGTGCGAATGATTCAATTTCAGTTTATTTATCTTTGCACATTTAGGGTGATCTAACTGTTTTAAAAATAGTCATACATTCTTGTCATGCATCCCTATATCATACATCTAACAGTTAATAATTTGCGGAATTTAAAGTGCGGAATTTAAACTACGCAATTACAAGGCTTCAGGTATTTACATAGCCAAAAACAAACCCTTTGAAAATAAAGCGATAAATGTAAATAAACGTCCTAATTAAACTATTACAAACTGTAGGCAGTTACATCAATATGGTAAATAATAAAAATAAAGCGCGCGAGAAGAATTAAGATCGACGAGAATTTAAGGTTTTGACCCTTCTAACCTAATTAAAAGAAAAATTGTTTTTTGTTGTTTTTAATAAAAGAAATAAGTTTTCTAAATTAAATATGCAATTAATTAGTTAATTAAATTAATTAATAAAAATAATTACATGACCTATTTTGGTTTCTTTGGTTATTTTAGGAAAAAATAAAATATAATTAAGTTAGTAATAAAACCTATTTATTCTAATTATTTTTAAGTTATTTACAAAAAGAAATTAAAGTTTTACCTAAAATTAAAATTTAATTAAGAAAAAATCCTAAATCTATTTTTATGTGATTTTTATATTTGTTTATTGATAAAAAAAATAAAAGGGATTAAAAGAAATAAACAAAACGAATAAAACATGAAAATAAAGATGGGCCTAGTAGCAAAAGTAAACAAGGGGTGCAATCATCAGAAATCCCTAGGCCCGAATCTTCGAAAGCTTCATGCTCTAACTATGGTGTTTTTTGATTCTTGCGTGGAACCTATGATTCAACCATCCATAACTGTTCTATATAAACTCAAACAAACGTTAGCATACCATAAAATGTGATTAAAATTAGAGATTCAAAGTTTAAAATTTTACCAAACTGGTGTTGTCAAATGGGTGATGTGCTAGGCGTGTGATGGATTTCTCTTGGGCCTTGTAAGATTCTTGAGGACTTCAAGAGGATGGTTTGAGGCTTGATGTCAATTGAGAGAGACCGGAACCTCGAGATATGACTTGCACCAATTCTTTGATTTCTGGAGAGCTTTTTGAAGAGCTTTTAGAGAGCTTTTGAAGAGCTTTCTGAGACCTTTTTAGAGAGGATTTTCGTCCCTTTCAAGCTTGTATGGCTTTATATTTATAGAGAAGAATGAGGAGACAAGAAAGCATGGAAAGAATCTCCCTCATAATGTTGTGTTTTAAGACCATGAGCAAGATTTGAAAAAAATGCCATATTTGATGATTTTATGCCATTTTCACATGTGGATGAACCTGGACATATTTGAAAAGTTATTGCACGAAATCAATTGACATAAACCAGCATAAAACTTTCCCAAAATGGATTCACATCAAAATTTACATTATTTCTATTATTTATTTATTTAATTCTGAATTTTAATGAATAAAATATAAAAATAAATAGCATAAATAGTAGAAAAATGTATGGGTGGGCTTAGAGGCCGTGGACCATGTTAGGAATGAGTTTCAAACTTGAAAAGATAGGCCCATTTGGAAAAAATGCATTTTTTTTCAAAAATTGACCAACTTTGACAATGCATATCTCTCTCAATTTTAACCTTATAAGGGTGTTCTTGGACTTTTTAGAAAGCTTAGGACGTCCCCTAAGAAACCTTTTTGGTTTCATCTCAATTGGATCTTCCATGTTCATGTAAGAAGCTTTGACCCAAAAGGTGTTTTTGTTGACTTTTCAAAATGACCTATAATGTCCAAATTTATATCTTCTTGTGAGTGCATATTTTGAACTTGGGAGCTGAAGATTAATTGTAGGGAATTACATCCTCTTCAAAATGAGCTTTGGATGGGTCATTTCTGATAAAGTATGAGAAAGTTATGCTGGTCAAAGTTGAGTTGACTTTTCCTGTAAAACCCTAATTTAGCAACTTTTGGATTTTGATGAATTGTGAGCAATCCTTGAGAAATCATGATCAACCCTTGATAAAATGATGAATAATACTTCAAAATGAGGATGTTGACCAAAAATATTGAAGTTTGACTGTATGTGGGCCATAGTTGACTTTTTCCCTAGCATCGTCGATTTTCAGGCCTTTGGGTAATTGACTGAGCAAACTTCCTCTGCAAGGCTTGAAACTTGACATGGATGATATTGAGAACATATTAGGACAATGTTGAGCATTTGGGGTCACTTGGACTCAAGTATCTTGATGCAACATGAAATCCTAATTTGAGGTAGACTGTCTTAGGAGAGAGCTTGTCTGGCCAACCCTTGGACTACCTTAAGCAACTTGGGGAACTTTCTTGAAATGTTTTAAGAAATATGGGAGGGAGAATTTTGGGGTACAACAGCTTCCCCTATTCAATCTTCTTAAACTTGAGGACGTAGATTGGCTTTCGTGCCTTTCATGATCCGAAGGTGGAAGAGGATTAAACACTAGAGTGCCCAGAAATTTGCACTCGTATGAAGTGGTATTTGTCTTATGATGTCGGGAATGGGCTTACGGATGCCATTTGGAAATTGCTGACGAGGGGATGGGCTTAAAGATGCCATCGTAAGGAGTGTCGATTGCATAAGAGATTCCTTAGCGAGAGCTTGTATACCTGTCGTTGAGGAAGATTCTGCTGGGGAAGGCTGATCTTTGTTGAGAGAAGTAGAATTTTAGGAGCTTCGGTAGTCCGTATTCCAATGAGGAAACATCTCTGTTGAATTTTAGGAACTTCGGTCGTCCGTATTCTACTGAGGAATCATCTCCGCTGACATTTAGGAACTTCAGTCATCCGTTGTTCAACTGAGGAATCATCTCTGCTGAAATTTAGGAACTTCAGTCATCCGTTATTCAACTGAGGAATCATCTCAGCTGACATTTAGGAACTTCATTCATCCCTTATTCAACTGAGGAATTAACTTCGGCTCGAGGAAGAGGAAGTGAACTGCGTATCTAGTTGTGTACAGGCTGCACGGCGACCTACTAGGGAAAGGTGAAACCGATCGTGTTTGATAGGTCCGGGTCTTACAGTGTTGTGGACTGCTGTCTGGAGATAAGAGAAAAGAAACCTGGATAGTAGGGTTATATGAAGGAACCTGGGTAAGGTTGCTTCGTGAGGAGTTTGGATAACACTGCGTCTGAACCAAGAAGGAACCTGGGTAAGGTTGTTTGTGAGGAGTTTGGGTAAAACTGCGTCTGAACCGAGAAGGAACCTGGGTAAGGTTGCTTTGTGAAGAGTTTGGGTAGAACTGTATCGGGACTGAGGAGGAACCTAGGTAAGGTTGCTTCAAGATGAGTCTAGGTGAAACTACATCAGGAAAGAGAAGGAACCTGGGTAAGGTTTCTCCAGGATGAGTCTAGGTGAAACTACATCGGGAAAGAGAAGGAACCTAGGTAAGGTTGCTCCATGATGGGTTTAGGTGAAACTACATCTGAACTAAGAAGGAACCTAGGTAAGGTTGCTCCATGATGGGTTTAGGTAAAACTACATCTGAACTGAGAAGGATCCTAGGTAAGGTTGCTCCATGATGGGTTTAGGTAAAACTGCATCTGAACCGGGAAGAAACCTAGGTAAGGCTGCTTCATGAGGAGTTTAGGTAAAACTGCATCTGAACTGGGAAGAAACCTAGGTAAGGTTGCTTTGCGAGGAGTTTGGGTAAAACTGCACCTGAACCGGGAAGAAACCTAGGTAACGCTGCTTCATGAGGAGTTTAGGTAAAACTGCATCTGAACCGGGAAGAAACCTAGGTAAGGTTGCTTTGCGAGGAGTTTGGGTAAAACTACATCGGGAAATTGTAAGGAGGAACCTGGGTAAGGTTGCTTCAGGATGAGTCCGGGTAAAACTACATCGGGAAATTGTAAGGAGGAACCTGGGTAAGGTTGCTTCAAAATGAGTCTGGGTGAAACTACATCGGGAAATTGTAAGGAGGAACCTGGGTAAGGTTGCTTCAGGATGAGTCTGGGTGAAACTACATCGGGAAATTGTAAGGAGGAACCCGGGTAAGGTTACTTCGGGATAAGTTTATGTAAAACTTCAGGAGGAACCTGGGTAAGGTTACTCTATGATAAGTTCGTGTAAAACTTCAGAATGAACCGGGGTAAGGTTACTTTGAGATAAGTTTGTGTAAACCTTCAGGAGGAAACTGGGTAAGGTTAATTTGTGATAAGTTCATGTAAAACTTTATTCAGAAATATATGAGAAAGGACCCGTGTAAGATTTTTCAGGATAAACCCGTGTGAAGCTGCATTTAGGAGAAACCCGTGTAAGATTTCTTCGTGACGAACCCCTGTAAAGCTGCATTTGATCGTGCAGATAATTACTCTGTTTAGTTTTCGGAGTTAATCTTGAACTTGCTGGAAGTTGTTGATGATAACCATCTTTCCTGAAAAGGTACATGATTAATCGTATATGATGCATGACATGCATTGTATGATGATGTTCTCAAAATAAATGAAATTATGCTGTATGCAATATGTATGCGCACGTCATGATATATGAACATGAAATCCTATTGTGGTACGTCCGAGTTTGGAAAAATAAATCCCTGACTATTGTTGGAGAATAAAGAGTTTCGCTCGCTGGAGATAACGACCGAAGATGATTGAGAGAATAATCCTGCAGGAGAGAATAACTCCGTTGGGGAATGGACTCACGAGGAAATGACTCTGTGGGGAGTATATAATATGCTAGAAGATCTGCTGATTTGGAGAAATAAAACTCAACTGGGGATGAATTACTGTTGCTGGTGATAGTGAACCCTGTTGGGGATTGAATTTTTGTCTATGAAAGGAATGAACTCTGCTGGGGATGATTTTCCAATGGAAACTTCACTGGGGATAATATTTTAGACTCTACTGGGGATAATCTTCCAGACTCCACTGGGGATAATCTTCCAGTGTTGGTGATAGATAAACTCTGCTTGGGGGAGAATCTTACCGACCCATTCGTGGTTGTGAGCCTCAGCTGGGGAGAATTAACACCACTGTCCTTTTCTTACTCTGCGGGGAGTGTAGATGTTACTAGGACGCGGTCTGAGGATATGACAATGACTTTGCATTGAGACTTTTCTGCCCCTATATCTGCGGGAGAAGGTGCCTGCGGAGGCCTTATGGATCGAGTATTATTCCAACCTATGAGGTGCTTGGTAATTGCCGATTGAAATGACAAATCTTCTTCTGGTATGCAAGTGACGAGATGACGGGACATAGTCGTACGCTTTAATCCCTAACTTTTGCCTGGACTATGTTTTCAGATTTTCAGTCCACCGGGATACCCTTTCTTGCCCAAGCCGCCTTTTCAGGTTTTTGACTTGCCGGGTGTACAAATCTTTTTTTGTTTTTATCCCTAATTTTTGCCTGGACCCTTTTGGTTTGTCGGAATGCCCTTATTTTTGCCTAGGCCTGTCAACCTAGCGGGTCTTTGTCCATGCGCAGTATTTTCTGACTATGTCCATGCTCTCAGGGTGTAGGGAGTTGTCATTGTCGGTAGTGTTGGTTGCCATACTACTAGAAGATGTTCGTTTGATCATACAAGATTCGTTGCTGGAATTCATGTCCAATTCCCAAAATGATTCAGATGGAGATCTTCCCCTGGCTATTTGGCATCTTTGAGAGACTCCTTGAATCTTGACTTGACTTCCCCAGATGATAGACAATGCTCATGCCGAGCCCCTTGGTTGGAAGTGTTTTTTCCACTTGAGGTGACCCTTTTTATTGAAAATGTTTTTGTTCACTAGATGTTCGTCGTGCGAATTTCTCTGCTATTGAACAAATAGTCATATGCAAACAATGTTATTTTAAGAATGCAAAGCTTATGTCTGTTTTAAAGTTCTTTGAAAATGCAGTTTTCAATAAAACAAGCGAATTTTTGTAAAATGTGATGTGAACTCAGGATTTACAGCAAGCCCTACAGGAGTCAGGATACCTTTTGTAACAGTATGCTTTCAAACTAACCCATGCCTCAGTTAGGACTTTTAAGGGTTATAACGTGGTCTGGTTCACGGTTCAAGAAACAAAGGATAAAGGCTCAGATTTTATTTGTACCCACCCGTTCTTCGTGATGTTCTTCGATCCTAAACTCAACTAATTGTGTATTTAGATCATGTTTGAGTCTTTGCTCTGATATTCCAGTGATGGTTCAGATACTGACAGTTTATTTTGAACATGCAGTCATTTTTGTTGAGAGTTTGAAGGATCTCTTTCTTTTTGATTTTATTATCCCTGTCTTTTGCCTGAACTGTTACTTTTGTGATTACAGTTAGTGGGATGCCCCAGTTTTGTAAGTCTCCTTCATAGGTTTTTGACTTAATGGGCTTTTATTTCTGAGAGATAATGACTGCCTGTCCTGACGATTATAAGGAACCATCACCATCTTTTATTTTGGAAGGACCTATTTGATGCCATTCATTGTGCACCCGAATTAACTGAGAAACTACCCTGCCCCAGGTTGTGATTAAGGGTTTTAATTTGTGTGAAAAGAAAAACTCCAACTTCTTTGGCTCAAAGGGGTTGACTAGGGATTATCTTCCTTATAACTCCACTGTTTAGGATTTGAAATAACGCCTGTACATCGTCAGCGGGGTCTGTTCAAAAGCATATTGTAGAGATTTTGATATCATTTTCGTCATCCTCCTTCTAAAGGCTTAGAGTTTTTTAATCGAGAGTTGAACATCACAAAAAGGAAATATGAAGCAATTTAAGCATAGTGAAAACAATTAATTCAAAACAGATACGTGTAATGCATTAATGAAATAAAAAAGTTTGACATGACAATAATTGTTTGAATAAGCAAAGAAAAATACAACTTCAGAATTCAAATGAACAAAAGTGCTTTCAATCCTAGCCATATTTTGGAAAGGGAGCAGTGATCACATTGGGAGTCTCAGAAGGGTCGAATTCGATCTCCTTGCGTCAATCATATTCTGAATCTTGTATTTCAGCGCCCAACAATCGTTAGTATCGTGCCCCGGGCTACCAGAATGATAAGCACACCTTGCATCTGGGTTATAGTTAGGAGAAGAAGTCTTAGGGTTCGGATGAGGGTTTATCACCGTAATCAGATTCATCTTCAACATGTGCTGCAATGCTTGTGACAATGGCATGTTGATTTGGGTGAACTTCCTTTGAAGTCTTTCCCCCCTTGGCTGATTATTTCGTTGTTGTGGTTGTTGTGTGCGTGCCGAATTAGAGATCAACACTGCCCCCACAGATTGGTGGTAGTCTGCCTGGCTACGCCTCTTCTGGCCGTGCACAACATTGGCTTCCCTCTTGCCACCAAATGACTTCTTCTCTGTACTCGAAGAGGTATCTTTCTGGATCTTACCACTCAGGATCCCAGATTCTACTCTTTCTCCAGTCAGAATCAGTTCGGTGAAACCCACTGACGAGCTGCCGATCAAATGATTGAAATAGGGACCAGACAAAGTCCCAAGAAACATATCCACCAACTCCCTATCAGACAGAGGGGGTTGGACTCTTCCAGTAAGATCTCTCCACTTTTGAGTGTAGTCCTTAAAGCCTTCTCCTGTACCCATAGATATACCCTGAAGCTGAGTACGCGTGGGAGCAAGGTCGGCATTATACTAGTATTGCTTGTAAAAAGCAGCAGCAAGGTCCTCCCAGTTGCGAACGTTAGCTCCTTCCAGTTGACAGAACCATTCAAGTTGAGTCCCTAACAGACTATCTTGAAAGAAATGAACCTAGAGATTTCTATCAGCAGTATAGGGTTGAATCTTTCTAACGTATGAGCGGAGGTGTAGCTTCGGGTAGGATACCCCATCATACTGAGCAAAGACATGAGCTTTAAACTGGTGAGGGATCACCACCCCAGATGCCAATCCCAGATCTCCACAGTCCAACCCAAGTATCTTCTGAATTTCCATTGCACTGAGCCTATCTTCAAGTTGCTTATATCTATCCTCAGCGGGAGGATACTGGTCTTCATCAAAGTTTGTGTCATTTTCAGAAACCACAGGGCTAGGGCCCTTTCTTTCCTCTTGATTCTCTCCCCTCCAGATGAATGGTACAAATCAGTCTCCTGTCGCAAATTGTTCCCGAATCTGCGACCCATATTCAAGAGGACCACCTTCTTATTCTTCTTCTTCTTCTTCTTCTTCTTCTTCTTCTTCTTCTTCTTGTCCTTCAAGATAAGAGTCTTTAAATCTTGTTGACTCTTGGCCAAGTTCAAGAACATTTCCTGAAACTGAGCATTCCGAGCTTGAAGAGCCTTGATGGCTTGATCAGTAGGTGTTTTAGAAGACATGATTGCTGAAATAAACAGCGAAGAAGATGAGAAACCTGTAATGGTACCTGTAATGCAATGATATGTATGATATATGTATGCAATGTTTTCAAGGATCTCGCGGGGTAAACAAGAAACTGTTAGAATTTGATTGAAGAAACTTTGCGTTTGTTGAGAGTCCTTCTTCAAGAGTCAAGCTCACCATATCGAGTGGGTCATAGCCACCGACTCAAATTATTGTGTTTTGATCTCTAGATGACATTGGCTAGAGGAAAATAAATCCCCTTTGCCCCTTGCTAGACGTTTGATTTACCATAACCTGCATCACAAACCTTTGAGATCCTTGAAATGGTTAAGGAAATGTTAAGGCATGATGTTATGATGTGTATGTTATGCGTTTAAGCAAAAGTGCGAGGTAATGTAAACAAGTAAATTCGGCAAGAAATCCAAGGTATTGGATAAGGACTGTAAACGAAACCTGCAAGGAACTCAAGTTGTTAGATAACAAACATGTGCAAGTAGTTCAAGTTGAAAGCACACAAGTCACACAATAGCCCTTAAATTTCAGGCTGACATGGAGTTTAGGTATTACCCTCTTTCAGTTTAGTTGGTTCAACCTGTCTTAGTAATAGTAATCAGGTTCTAGAGGTTCTCAATATCACTGACCATCCTTGATCGGTGATAATTCCAGTTTAGCAACCTTTTCTTGCGACCATAATCATCGCGAGAGTATGGTCTCAATGAGTGTAGCATACTGCTACATTTCTATGGCCAAGTTGGTCAATTATAGGTTCTAAGGTCAGTTAATGCTTAATGACCCATTAGCAGCCCCATACTCTCCTTGTTCCTCCACAAGGGATATCGGTACCAACTAATGTGTCACACCAACGTAGCTACTTCTTCAACCGTATCGGTCTACACCGTACAGTTCCCTCACAGTCTATTGCTACTTACCTAAAAGGTGTCCCCCAGATCCGGGTTAGGATCTATAGTAACTCCAATACAAGGCCCACAAATATAAAGCAAACAATTCAAACAATTGAAAACAATATGATGAACTATTCCTAAGGTACACCCCACTTATTCAGTCCCCAACAGAGTCACCAGTTCTGTGATACGGTGGCCAGAACCGGGACGTGGTTTCCCTATTTCGTTAAGGAAATTTTGCTGGTTTGCGTTTTGCGTTTGTGTTAGCAAAATGTCGCGGTAAGCAAGAGTCGCCACCGTCTTTTATTTTATCCAACAAGGAAAGGAAAAAAGCACAGGAAAATTCCTTTTTCGAGATATTTCTGAGTACGGGGGGTAGATTTATAGAAAGGGAAGGTATTAGCACCCTTTCTATCCGTAGTTATCTACGGGCTCTTAGGTACTTGCTCATCATTTTCGAAATTGTTTTCTTTGTGTTTGTGCGCTTTGAAAAGCTTTTGTTTTGACTTTGATTTAACTCTTGCTTCTATCTTCAAGAGTGTAATGAAGTGTTTTTAAAAACTTTGTTTATAAAGGAGTGTAAGTGTGAAAAATTTGTTTGGAATGAGCAAGTACTTAAGAACTAATCTACCTACTCGAAAAAAGAATCGTTCTGTATTCGTTTCCTTTAGACAACGTTATCCCACTATTAGTGAGTAGGTAGCACCGTCGTTGGAGTTTGAGGGTCAATTCGAAAGGGACGCACAGTCACTAAAGCAATGTTAGGACGTCTTAGTAATAACCCTAATGTCTTAGATCAATTTATTAGAGGCAACAATTCCGAGGCAACTTTTCCGAATCGGGACTTTGGTCTTTGTTTAGACAAAAGGACGACCACTAAAGCATCCTATACTCAATGACCATTTACCGAAGGCTACCAAGTGGGAGTGTACCCTAGGAGTGCGCATGTGCGAATGATTCAATTTCAGTTTATTTATCTTTGCACATTTAGGGTGATCTAACTGTTTTAAAAATAGTCATACATTCTTGTCATGCATCCCTATATCATACATCTAACAGTTAATAATTTGCGGAATTTAAAGTGCGAAATTTAAACTACGCTATTACAAGGCTTCGGGTATTTACATAGCCAAAAATAAACCCTTTGAAAATAAAGCGATAAATGTAAATAAACGTCCTAATTAAACTATTACAAATTGTAGGCAGTTACATCAATATGGTAAATAATAAAAATAAAGTGCGCGAGAAGAATTAAGATCGATGAGAATTTAAGGTTTTGACCTTTCTAACCTAATTTAAAAAAATTGTTTTTTTGTTGTTTTTAATAAAAGAAATAAGTTTTCTAAATTAAATATGCAATTAATTAGTTAATTATATTAATTAATAAAAATAATTACATGACCTATTTTGGTTTCTTTGATTATTTTAGGAAAAAATAAAATATAATTAAGTTAGTAATTAAACCTATTTATTCTAATTATTTTTAAGTTATTTACAAAAAGAAATTAAAGTTTTACCTAAAATTAAAATTTAATTAAGAAAAAACCCTAAATCTATTTTTATGTGATTTTTATATTTGTTTATTGATAAAAAAAATAAAAGGGATTAAAAAAATAAACAAAACGAATAAAACATGAAAATAAAGATGGGCCTAGTAGAAAAAGTAAACAGGGGGTGTAATCATCAGAAATCCCTAGGCCCGAATCTTCGAAAGCTTCATGCTCTAACTATGGTGTTTTTTTATTCTTGCGTGGAACCTGTGATTCAACCATCCATAACGGTTCTATATAAACTCAAACAAACATTAGCATACCATAAAATATGATTAAAATTAGAGATTCAAAGGATTGCTCTTGGGTCTTGTAAGACTCTTGAGGACTTCAAGAGGATGGTTTGGGGCTTTATGTCAATTGAGAGAGACCGGAACCTCGAGATATGACTTGCACCAATTCTTTGATTTCTAGAGAGCTTTTTGAAGAGCTTTTAGAGAGCTTTTTGAAGATATTTTTGAGAGATTTTTAGAGAGGATTTTCGTCCCTTTCAAGCTTGTATGTCTCTATATTTATATAGGAGAATGAGGAGACAAGAAAGCATGGAAAGAATCTCTCTCATAATGTTATGTTTTAAGACCATGATCAAGATTTGAAAAAAATGCCATATTTGATGATTTTATGCCATTTTCACATGTGGATGAACCTGGACATATTTGAAAAGTTATTGCACGAAATCAATTGAAATAAACCAGCATAAAACTTTCCCAAAATGGATTCACATCAAAATTTACATTATTTCTATTATTTATTTATTTAATTCTGAATTTTAATGAATAAAATATCAAAATAAATAGCATAAATAACAGAAAATTGTATGGGTGGGCTTAGAGGTCGTGGACCATGTTAGGAATGAGTTTTAAACTTGAAAAGATAGGCCCATTTGGAAAAAAAATGCATTTTTTTTCAAAAATTGTCCAACTTTGACAATGCGTATCTCTCTCAATTTTAACCTTATGAGGGTGTTCTTGGACTTTTTAGAAAGATTTGGACGTCCCCTAAGAAACCTCTTTGGTTTCATCTCAATTGGATCTTCCATGTTCATGGAAGAAGCTTTGACCCAAAAGGTGTTTTTGTTGACTTTTCAAAATGACCTATAATGTCCAAATTTATATCTTCTTGTGAGTGCATATTTTGAACTTGGGAGCTGAAGATTAATTGTAGGGAATTAAGTCCTCTTAAAAATGAGCTTTTGATGGGTCATTTCTGATAAAGTATGAGAAAGTTATGCTTGGTCAAAGTTGAGTTGACTTTTCCTACAAAACCCTAATTTAGCAACTTTTGGGTTTTGATGAATTGTGAGCAATCCTTGAGGAATCATGATCAACCCTTGATCAAATTATGAATAATACTTCAAAATGAGGATGTTGACCAAAAATCTTGAAGTTTGACTGAATGTGGGCCACCGTTGACTTTTGCCCTAGCACAGTCGATTTCCAGGCCTTTGAGCAATTGACTGAGCAAACTTCCTCTACAAGGCTTGAAACTTGACATGGATGATCTTGAGAACATATTAGGACAATTTTGAGCATTTGGGGTCCCTTGGACTCAAGTATCTTGATGCAACATGAAACCCTAATTTGAGGTAGACTGCCTTAGGAGAGAGCTTGTCTGGCCAACCCTTGGACTACCTTAAGCAACTTGGGGATCTTTCTTGAAATGTTTTGAGAAATATGGGAGGGAAAATTTTGGGGTACAACACCCTCATAGATTCATTGTGAAACCTAGAGCCCGACTAGATAACAACTAACTATGATCCCCAAAGAGACACTATGAAGCCTGGACTCGACCAGATAATAGTACAACTTTCCATAAACCATGAAACCTGGACCCGACCAGATAGTGGTTACCACTTCAAGTTACCGCGAAGCCTGGATCCGACCAGATAACAGTTAACTTCCGTATCTCCAGCAAGTTGTTGTGAAGCCTGGATCCGACCAGATAACTATTCAATTTCAAGAAAATTTTCTGCAAAGCCTGGAATCTGACTAGATAACAATTAATTCATCTCTTCCCCCAATAAATTACCATGAAGCTTGGATCCGACCGTATAACAGTCGACTATTTCATCCTCAGTAAATTGTGAAGCCTGGATCCGACCAGATAATAGTTGACACTCAAGAGATATTCTCCAGTAAAAGCATCCTTTCAACAAAGTTTGAAGATATGCATATTCTTCATTCCCAATGGAAAAAAGGGATTCAACCTCCCAGAACTTCCTCAGCAGCAGTCAGGGATTTATTTTACTGCACAAAAACATACATCTCACATTCATACATCATAGCATGTACATACCATATGCATTTAACGTAATACCACATCTAGTGAACATCATGCAGGCATATGCATTTTACTAACTCTTTTTCTCACAGGTAAAACATCAATTTTTAGTATAAATCAATAAGATATTTGTGCTGATACTTCTTCCAGTGTTTACCAACATACCTCCAAATGGCATCTATAAGCCCATTCACCATCCATCTTCGAGTGCAAATTTCTGGGCACTCTAGTGTTCAATCATCTTTCACCTTCAAGTCACGAATGGCGGATCCGCCAATCTAACTCTTCAAGTTTAAGAAGATTGAACAGGGGCAGATGTTGTACCCCAAAATTTTCCCTCTCATTTATCAAATTTTTTCTCACAAAGACCTCTCTTGGTTCAAGACTGCACTAGGGTTGATCAGCTCAAGACACCTCCTTAAGCATTGATGACCAAAATTAGGATTTGAGATTGCACAAGGATAATTGAACTTTCAATGCTTCATACGACTTTCATGGATCATTATGGACCCCCAAGATTACTCATGTCAAGTTTTAAGACTTGGATCAAACTTTTGCTCAGTCAATTGAGCAGTTGACCTAAAAATCAACTGTATTGAGGAAAAAGTCAACTATGGCCAATTTACAGTCAAACTTCATAATTTTTGATCCAGATAAACATTATAAACTCATATGTATCATTTGATCAAGTTTGGACCATAATTACTCAAGAAATTTGATAAAATCATCAAAAGAGCAAAATGGTCAAAATTAGGGTTTTGACTGAGAAAGGGCAATTTCTGATTTTTGACCTAGCAAATGATCAATTGGTTTGAAGCATGGTTTCAAGAGTTCAATTGCATCTTTTTGATCTAATGGAATAACCTAAAACATTGCTCAAGATCAATTGTATTTATCGTGAATTTTCAGTCAATTAATCAAAAGTCAACTGTACACTGAAAAGTCAAACTTTGACTTTTTGGTTAAAATTCAATGTCAAAGATCACAATTCATCAAAACATGTCAAAATATGAAACTTATTCATCAAGAAATCAAAAAGTCAAGATTTCATTTTGAAAATTCAAAGTTTTCTAACTTAGAAATTTTTCTAAGTGTTTAAAACTTCATGTTTTTTCATAACTTTGAGCCAATTTTTCACCATGATGCAAGAGGATTCAGAAGAAACTTTCAACATGAAAGTTGTAGATCTCCATGATATCTACAACACAGATTTACACAACTTATTCTAAAAATTCTTGGATCTCAAGTTATTAATTCATAAAGTCATGGTCTTGAAATTGAACACTTAGTGAAATTTTGCCCTAGTTTTGGTCAGGATTTTGACCTAACTTCATGGCACTTTTTCATATAGTTCCAAGGGGAATTTTCAAAATTGATTCAAATAGGGGTTGTAGATAACATTACAAGCTTTCCAAAATGTCCAAGAACTCCTTGAGATCATTCTTGAGCATGGAGAATCTAAGAGAGGAAGTTAGGGTTTTCAAACATGAAATACAAGTCATTTTGTGATGAACAAGAATTCAATTTCAAACATATGCTTCACAATCTTGCATTGCAGGCCTCTAAACCTCAAAATCTATCCATAATCATAAGATTACGTAACTATTTGAGCTATGATCCAAGTGTTTGAGTCTTTGTCCAAGTGATTATTCCATTAGTGGAACAAAGTTCACACTTCCATTTTGGAAAAGTGACTTTAATCACAAAGTCAATGCATAGAGCTCCTAACTTGTTCCTTCTGATCACAAGCAATGTCAAAGGCAAAAGCAACATGAATATAGCCTCCCATAAACCCAGGACATGGTTGTACTACACATTGAAACTTGTTTTCCCACTTTTCTTAAAAATCAAGTAACATAGCCATAACTATATATCACACAGTTATGTCAACTTCAAACTCTCTAACCTTTTCCATATAATTATACAAGTGTATTGCAAGCTAACACATGATTGAACAAGCCCTCAAACTCCCCAAAACCAGAAATTTCCATACAAGCACAAAAACTTGTCATTTTCTGATTTTTGAGTCCAATCTCCAAATCCCCTCGTGCGTTTCTTGGCCAAACCATCCACAAAGCTTCTAATATACATATAAAATCTATCCCAACCCCTGTTTTCAAACTGTAATACCATTTGCACCATCCTCCATTTTCAAAACAAGGGCATTGCACATTGACTTCTTCAGCTTGATTCAAGATCTCTCAGCATAAAGTAAGCTTTGCAATAGCTTCCTGGAGGTTCAAGGAAGCTAAGCCAATCATCAAAACACTTTGAAAGCAGCTCTAACTCAAAACACGTTCTCCAGCTGCAAGGTGAGTTTTCTGAATTTTCATCTCATTCTTTAGGCATTGTAAGGCTTGAATTTTCAAAGACAAAATGTAGATATCATTGTCCTGAAACTGTATACATCTATAAATTCCATTTATATGGCCTGAGTAGAGAGAATTTTGGATCTGAACTTTCTATAAAATTTAGGTTAAATTTGTTACTGTTCAAAATTCATGCTTGTCTTAGATTCATAGTTTTAATACTTTACATTTCTGGAATCGTGATGGAATTTTCCACAAGTTTCATGTTTACATATTTCAATTTGGTTGAGAGATGAATGAGATGCAGGAGTTCAGGCAGGCGTGAGGTTGAAGATGAAGTTGTCTTCAGGAAGTGTCTTAAAATATAATACATTGGTTTGGTATTAAACACCAGATGTATAGCCACCCTAGTGGTAAGACAGCACGTATTATGCAGAGGGCGTGGGTTTGAGCCCCAGCGCTATCATTTTTGCAATTTTCACATATTTTCCTCATTTTTTTGTTTGTCTCAGCCAGCGCCTGGGCTTCCTTTGATGGGATTTTTGTTTTTGCTGACCTTCCAACCCCTGACTTACTTTAGCACCCCCTGGCCCAATCTCATTATTATTTTCTTTTTATTTTATTCTTTTTATCCCTTTATTATTATCATTATTAATTTTTTTTATTAATAAAAAAATCCAAAAATATTTATTTTATTATTTTACACTCATTTATATTTTATTTTTCATTATAAAAAAAAAACTAAAAAGAACAAAAACAATTTTCTTAATAAATTAATTTCTCTTTCATGATTAATATTTAGATAGTTAGGTTTAATTATTATATTATATTATTTTCTTGTAAATTAAAATTAATTTAGAACTTAGGTTTATTTTAATTAAATTTCCTATTATTTCTATTTATTTAAAACCTTTTTCATAAAAAACCCTGAAAATCCTTTTCAAATTAATTTCTTTTCTTAAGTAGTTTAAGATAATTTTATTTAATTTTATGTAATCATTCCTTTATTTAGGTCAAAGCAAAATCCCTTTCATAAAAACAACAAAAATCATTTCTTTTTCCATTTATATTCTTGCATTTTATTTTCAATTTTGTACAATATTCAATATGGTTGTAATAGATAATTCAGTTTAATTTTCTTGCAATCCCCATTTGTAAATTTGTACACCCCATCATCTAATGATGTAATAGCGTAGTAATTTTACTTTTCTCAATTTATCGCTTTATATAAATGCTAGTAATTAGAGTTTGTATGGAAAGACTAAAATCAACAATTAGCAAACCCTAATCAAAGACAAATCAAGCATGAAAATCAATACACTTGCACACAAGCATCCCTAGGGTAAAATCCACTTGGTTGCCTTACAAAAAATGGCCATATTATGCATGTAAGTTATCTTAGAAAAAACAAACAAAATACAAGATCATAGTCCCTCAATGACACTATCTATGTTGCCTTTTCAAAATGATCTTAGTCCCTAAAGAAAAATGCTAAGATACCTTGCAACATTGCTAATCATGGTTATACGATGACCCACGCCCGTCCCGTTTACATCCAAAGATAGGGTTATTTACCAAATCAATGGTAAGATAACAATGTCAAAGGAAAGGGGAAATGAACATGAAATACTTTTGAGTAGGTAGATTGTTCCTAATTGCTTGCTCAATTTCAAAACCAAAAAGATCCTTGCTATTTTCAAAACAAACACCAGCACTTTCAAAAAACATCTTTCAAACTTTAAAATATTTTCAAAAGATCAACACTTTGTATACATTCTTACGAACGAGAATCATTACAATGTTTTCCTAAACAATGGCGCCTTTTCAAAATACTTCCAAAAAACAACACAAAGCATAATTTCAAACAAAAGTAAGTGATCTAGCAAGTAACTAAGAGCCCATGGAAAACCATGGATGAAAAGGATGCTAATACCTTCCCTTTTCATAATCTACCCCCCGAACTCAAGAAATAATCTCAAAGGTCTTTCCTGTGCTTTTTCACCTTTCCTTTTGGATAAAAGAAAAGTCGGTGGCGACTCTTGCTAACCGCAACATCTGTAATAAAACGCAAAACATCCAAGTCAGTTCTCCCACCGTATCATAGAATGGGACAACTATGAATCACATACAACGATCAAAGTCAATGGAGTGGGTCAACTATGAATCACATTCATTGATGAAAGTCAATGGAATGGGTGAACTATGAATCACATTCAATGATCTATTATGAATCAAATTCAATTATCAAAGTCAATAGAATAGTTTAATATGAATAATATACATCAATCTACTAGAGATCATATTCAATGATCAAAGTCAATCGAATGGGTCAACTAGGAATCACATTCAATGATTAAAGTCAATGGAATGGGTACATTATGAATCACATTCAATGATCAAAGCCAATGGAATTGGTGAACTATGAATCACATTTAATGATAAAATCCACTGGAATGGGTGAACTATGAATCACCTTTATTGATCAAAGCCAATGGAATGGGTAAACAATGAATCTCATACATTGATCTACTATGAATCACATTTAATGGTTAAAGTCAATGGAATGGGTCAAATATGAATCACATACAATGATCAAAGTAAATGGAATGGGTCAATTATGAATCACATATAATGATCTAATATGAACACATTGAAAAATCAAAGCCAATGGAATGACTGAACTATGAATTAAATTTAATGATCAAAGTTAAGGGAATAAGTGAACTATAAGTCACATGGAATTACGTACTATGAATCACATTTAGTTATCAAATCCAATGGAATAGGTGAACTATGAATCACATTCAATGGTCAAAGCCAATGGAATGGGTCAACTATGAATCACGTTCAATGATCAATGCCAATGGAATGGGTGACCAATGAGTCACATTCAATGATCAAAGTCAATGGAATGAGTTAACTATGAATCATATTCATTGATCAAAGTCAATGGAATGAGTCAACTACGAATCACATTCAATGATCAAAGCCAGTGGAATGGGTGAACTATGAATCACATTCAATGATAAAAGTCAATGGAACGTGTCAACTATGAATCACATTCAATGATCAAAGCCAATAGAATCGGTCAATTATGTATCAAATTCCCTGACCAAAACCAATGGAATGGGTAACATATGAATCACAATCAATGATCAAAGTCAATGGAATGGGTCAACTATGAATCACATACAATGATCTACTATGAATCACATTCAATGATCAATGTCAATGGAATGGGTCAACTATGAATCACATACAATGATCTAATACAAATCACATTCAATGATCAAAGTCAATGGTATGGGTCAACTTTGAATCACATACAATGATCTATTATGAGATCACATCCAATGATCAAAGTCAATAGAATGGATCAACTATAAATTGCATTGAATGATCAAAGTCAATGGAATGTGTCAATTATGAATCACTTGCAATTATCTACTATGAATCATATTCAATGGTCAAAGATAATGAAATGGGTCAACTATGAATCAAATTCAATGATCAAAGTTAATGGAATGGGTCAACTATGATTCATATACAATGATATACTATGAAATCACATACAATTATCAAAGCCAATGGAATGGGTCAACTATGAATCACATACAATGATCAAAGTCAAATGAATGGGTCAACTAATAATCACATTCAATAATCAAAGTCAATGGAATGGGTCAACTATGAATCACATTCAATGATTTACTATTGTTGTACCCCAAAATTTACTCTCTTTATTTTCATACACGCATATCTTTGGTTTTATGGTTATTGAATAAAGGTATATTTAGCAAGCTTCGTCAGGTTACAAGTGACGTTTATTTCACTAATAGATGTTCTCATAGTATTTTGCATGCTGAAGATCGATTCACCGTTTTGCAACGATTCAGGGTTCAAAGATTTACAAGTCCAACCCGACGCTTCATATTCAGGTGTTCTTTTGCCAAGATATCTCGGACAACGTATTCTCAAATTCAGGTTCGGCTCGAGAGCCAATTATTTAAAGAAGGTCTCTGAATGTGTGAGTTTTCTTGAAGAAATATGGTGAAAAAGTGTGCTGAAAGTGTAGTTTTTACGCACTAAAAAATTCATAACTTGAAGATGTTGGCTCGTTTTGAACCCGTTCCGGTGGCCAAAATTCCGTCTTGACGTCATTTACGTTTTCATCTCTCACGGCTAGAAGCCAATTTCGATCATAAGGTCTTCAAAAATGTGGATTTATCAAGTATTTTTATACAGAAAATTTGTGACAGAAGTTTAATTGCGTCATGTTCAGAAAATCATAACTTGGTCGATTTTCATCGTATCGAGCTGGTTCCGGCGCCCAAATTTCACAAATTGAGTTGACTAATTTTTCACAAGAGGTATCGAGTTCGAATGGTATCCATAAGCCTGAATGCTGAATATTATTTTATCTGGGTCGAAACTTTGAAAATTCATAACTCGGTCAATTTTTATCGGATCGGGCCCATCTTTTTACAACAGGTCACTGACTCAGAGATCTACAACTTTGATTCCAAAGTCGAGACCGGGTTCTGCTTCGATCAATACCAGTTTTTTATTGAAGAGCGTGTCAGAATTGACACTGGAGCCCAAAATAAGTTTGTCCGAGGCAAAACTTCAAAAATTTATAACTAATTCACCATTTATCTGATTGAGCTTATTTTCGGACAAGAGTTAGTTCTTGATGTCGGCTACATTTTGTTTTCATATTTAAATTTCAAAATTTATACTTAAGTTCCGGTGATTTAGTCTGGAACGTGTCAGACTCAAATGAATAAAAATCTGCACTATTGCTTGTGGTTATTGGAGGCCCAATTGCACATTCAAAACCCATATCTTGGCTCTAATTTACATTATATAATATCGTTTTTTTCACACAAACAGAACACGAAAAAAAACCTTTGCCACAACCCTTTCAAAATATCAAATTCCTTCAAGAACCCTAAAAACCTTAAAATCCTTGTTACAAACCCCATCTCATAACAAACAAGCCATCCTTGTTATAAACGCCCATCTCCCTAGTTCTCCAGTAAGGGTAAGGCTGGTTTGATCCCCATGATCAAAAGGGTGTAGAAGTATTCATACATGTCATATCGGTTTTAACATTACAAAATTTCATATATTTGCTTTATTTGTATTTCATGATATAATAATTTATTTAATGTGTTCATGAGATTCAACGCAACAGATTTAGACAGGGTCCCATGCAGGGTTATTACAAAACACTGAGGCCGAATCATAACAACCACCAATATATGGCAAGGCAGACATCCTGAGGAGGTTAAGGGCGTGGGTTCAACACCCACCCCTATTGGTTTTGGTTTTCTTCCTTTCTATTTATCCTTTTACCTATTTTCCTTCTTTCTGTTTAAAGCCACCTTTTTCATAAAACTTAACATTTTTCATAAACCTTTGATTTTTTTATAATAAACTCGAATAATTAATTGTAGGTTTTTTTAAATTTAAGTTTAGGTTTTTTAAATTAATTTTTGGTTCAACACTCACCCGTGACATTTGCGTTATTTGTATTTTTTAACCCTATTTTTCATTGATGTTTCTTCCCCTATCTATTTTTTGGCAAACTTAATTCTTTCTTGTTAATCATTACACATAAACCTTTTTTTAAAAACCTTTTTTTAAGTTAAAATTAATTAGGTTTTAGGTTTTTTTTTAATTAATTAACCTTTTTTTTTAAATTAACCTTTTTTTTTAATTAAAATTAATTAGGTTTTAGGTTTTTTTTATTAACCTTTTTTTCTTTCAAAATTAACCTTTTTTTATTATTAATTAAAACTAATTAGGATTTAGGTATTTTAATTAACTTTTTTCAAAATTAACATTTTTCTTATTAATTAAAATTAATTAGGTTTTTTAGTTTTATTTAATTAATTAACATAAAACATTTTTTTCATAAAAAATCACCAAAACGTTTTCTTTGCTATTTTCATCTTATTTTTATTTTCCTAGATAAAGTGTATAGGGCGCATTCAACTGTAATAGCATAGCTTTATTTTTCCCGCATTTTTTTATCGTTATCATGTAATTACTTCCGGGATGTAATAGTTTTAGGATTTCTTTTCCGCACTCTTCACTATTATGTAACTGCCCCAAAGCTCTGTAATAGCTTAGGTTTACATTTCCGCCTTTACCTTCTGCTACTATATTTTATGCAATCCTTAGATTAATAGGATTGTATGCAAAGATAAAAATGAATGATAGAAAACCCTAATTTCAAGATAAATAACCGAACTGAATCATTTACACACTCGCACCTCTAGGGTAACCTCACTTGTTTCCTTCGGATAAACAATAGTCATGTCTCTCGAACGTAAGGATACCCTTAGCAAAGACCTGAATAAGTGAAAAACACAAGAAGGGGGGGGGGGGGGGGTGAATTGAAAACTTGAAATCAAAAGCGCAATGACATAGTATTTTTATCCTGCTTCGTTTGATCTCAAACTACTCCAGTCCACCCGTCAAGGTGATTTCGCCTCTCTCCAAAGAGGTATTAATTCACTAATCACAAAAGGATTACAATCAATACTTTAACAACTGTTAAAGTCTTCTTAAGTACAACCACAATCCGGTTAATCTCAAGGAACACTATTATAAAACAAAGAGACAAGAATGTGTATTGTTGTTTTTCGTTACAAAAACTGTTATCACAATTGTGATAATTTACACGAAATTAGAGCGTGGAAAGATGATGAATAATGCTTGCAGCTTTTTGAATTCTTGTGAATAGTCTTGGCAAAATCGTTAATGATTTTAACACTGAGCTTGTTTATATAGGAAATGGATTTACATTGATCATCAAGCGTGTTAAATGACATTAACTCAGTTTCCATTTGGAGAAGATCCTGTCTAAAATAAGCCGTTGTTGACGCTATCTTGAATGATCAGTAACGCTTCAGAATCTTACATCCTTGCCTGTTGCTGAAGCTTTAGAACATTGATGACTTGGATTATCATGTTCTTGTTTATAATCAGAGTTTACTTCACTTAAGCGCAGGTTCTGGTCATCAATCTTCATCACATGTTCTGATTGCTTCAGCGTGTAGCTCTTATGGCTTAACTTCTGATGCTACTTTGGTCAGAACTTCTGCATACACAATAACATGATTTTTAGGGTGCATATTTGTTCTTTGTATTTGTTATCATCAAAACTCTAACTGAGGGTTGTAGAATCAAACTATGTTCTAACAATCTCCCCCTTTTTGATGATGACAAAAACTAGAATTTTCAATTAAAAATAAAGAACAAAAGGTTTAAGAGAAACTCCCCCTGAGTTGATTACTTCCCTTAAGTTCCTTCTCATTAGAGTTTAGCTACACCTCCTAACAGAATTTGTACCTGTTCAAAATTTTCAGAAAGTAGAGGTTAAGTAATTAAGAATGTTTGAGACTTTTGTCTCGGTAAACCATTATTGAAAATATCTTACTTTCTCCCTCTTTTTGTCAGGTATCAAAAAGGAAATATAATCAGAGCCAAAAGAGATGAGTTATATTAAAAACATGATGCAATGACAAGTTCCAGAACCAAAGAGATAAAATTAAAAGATACAGATAAACATTTTTTAAAAGAAAATCTAAGAAGAAGGGGGAAGACGTGTGAACAACACTTCCAGTAAGCTCTTGATCTGAGTATTAGACTCTTCTTGCTTTCCCAAAATGCCTCTGATTTCCTTTGTAGTGTCTTCCTGTTTACCCAGAATACTTTTAATCTCCTGGTTCATATCCTCCTGCTTATCCAACCTTGCATGGATTAGAGCATTTTCTTTCTTCAACTCTTCCAGAGTTTGCATGACTGAGGAGGGAGCTGGAGTTTCTTCAGGAGTTGGACGTTGCTCAAAGCATTCTGCAGCTTTTTTTGAGTGAACCATTTCTTCTGCTGTAATCATGTCTTCTGGAGCAGTAGTCAGAGAGAGACTTTCTGATTCTGGTTCAGCTTCATCTGAAGGGTGATTCTCTTTCCAGGGAGCATTATCCAGTGAGAGGATGTCTTCCTTGAACAGTTGGCTCAGAACTTGGTCTTGAAAAGCCTCCAGCTTATCACTAAAGTTCTGCTGAACCTTTTCATAACTCTGTTCCTTCAGCTTCAGCGTTTCAGAGCTAAGCCAGTTTTTGAATCTTGTCCACATATAATCAGAAGCTGCAGGATTAGTCATCTCATGACTTGCATGCTTCAAAGAATTTATCCATTCCTGCATTCCTGTTTCAAAAATCAACAAACTTGTACCAACATCTGATGTGGTTTCAGTTGGTTTGGGTTTGGGAATGGCAGTTTTGTGAGATGTGAAGACTAGTCTTTCCATCACAATTGGATCAATGACAAGTCTGAGGTTGTCAGCTGGATGGCTAGTGGGTGAAAGAGTTGGAGAGTCAGGAATAATGATTGGTCTAGTGGGGGTGTTTGGAGGTGTGGATTCCATAGATGAAGGGATTTTTGGAATGACATGAATGGTGAGAGGCATGCGAACCGCAAGAGGTTATGTGATTCTAGGTATTAGGATTGTATCAGAATCTGAAGGAGAGTCTTCAGATTGGTTTGTGGTAGCATGTTGGGATTCTGGTTCATGGATGTCAGAAGATTGATTTTCAAAAGGTTGAGTTTCTGGTTGTGGTGAGTTGGAGTTCAGATCTTCTGGTTGTGGTATTTCTGGTTGAGGAATTTCTTGTTGAGGTGATTGTGATTGTAAAGTTTCTGGTTAAGGAATTTCTGGTTGAGGTGATTGTGGATGTGGAATTTCTAGTTGTGGAATTTCTCTTTGTGGAGAGTGTGGTTGCGGAATTTCTGGTGGTTGTTGAGAGTTTGGATTTTCTGGGAGTTGAGAATTTATATTTTGTGGTAAGGGAGAGGAAAAATCTTGATCAAATAAATCAATATCAGAAATAACTTTGGCAAGTTCTGGTTTGTCATGTTCAAGATTTGGATTTCGAGAAGAGGAGTGAGGTTCATTCAGAAAATGACCTAGAGTTTCAGATGGATCAAAGCCTATGTCAAAGTTTTCAAAGGTTTGGGGCGATGGAATTTCTGGTTGAGAAGGCATGGCTTCAGATGTTGATACATTTATTGATTCTATAACAGAAACAGAAGAGGGATTACCTTTCTTTTTGGAACCTTTTGGTGTACTCTAAGAGGGTCATTCTCCTGCTGATTTCCTCTTCTTGGTCTTCTTTAAAGCAACCTCTGGAGCAGCCTTGTACAAATCCTGAATGTTGATTTATGGGGCAGTTCCATCAGTCTTGCACGCGTCAAGATATCTAACTATAATTTCTGGTTTGGAGTCAATCTCAGAAAATAGAGGAAAATCATCCAGAGGTATCCTTCTTGAAGTGATGGTTGCATGAGAGGTAACAGTTGGTTCCTTCTTGATATTCTCAATGATTTTCATTTTCTTCAGATTTTTAGCGTTCAGGGGCTTCCCAGCAGTTGCTTCCAATGTGCTGATTTCCCGAGCCTCCGTCAGATGTTCTATCAGCCTATTCTCTGTTAGAATATCTGATATCAGCCTTCCCAAGGGAATCCAATCCCTCTTGGTCCTTTCGTCTTCTCTTGTTTCCTTCACACTTGTTCTGAGATGGTTGAACAACAAGTGTGGAAGGTTTACCTTTGTCCTCTTAGCAACGAAATAGATCAGAAATGGCTGATCAATGTTGATATAATCAAGAGAGCTTGTGGGCTTCCTGTGGTTGATACACCCCAGAATGATTCTGGCCCAAATTCTGTGGTGATCCTTCAAATCTCTGATTTTACTGGAGGGTAGACCAGAAGTAAAAATTTCCCTTGCAATAGAGCTTAGGTCAGAGAATCTTTCAGCCATGTCAATGCATCTGACACCACCACCATTGTAACCAAGAAACTTTGCAATAAGATCTTCTGTAATAATAATTTTCTTCCCCATGACATAAGAAGTAACCTGGTGATTTGAAGAAGAAGCATGTATCCAGAATTCCTTGACAAGAATGGGAAAGGTTGGCCCCAATAGATGGTCAAAGTACTTGTTCCATCCTTGAGCAGTAACGTCTTCATACAGGTTGAAGCCATTTTCTTGCAAGCTCTCAAAATCAATAATCATTTCAGAGAGAACTTCCAGATTATCAATAGGTGTGAGGAGCGTTCTGTGGGGTTCTTGATACTGTTCCATTGAAGCAGATTCATGAGCACTGACATTTTTGAGACTTGAAGAAGCCATTGTTCACACAGGATTTTGAGGAAGATGAAAGGGGTTTTTGAAAGCAGGAACTTGAAACGATAGAAAATATTGATAAGAGTAAAAGAGAATGAATGTAAAAAGTAAATTTTGAGTTTAAATAGGTTTATTGAAAATGTAAGCAGTAAGAAAAAGAAATAATTAGTCATGATTATATGCATTAATGACACCTGAAATTAGGGGATTTAGAAAGATACTGAACGGTTACCCTTGACAAGTGTCTCAATGCATCCAATCAGCGCCTTTGACCTTTCAGAAATTGAACGCATGTTCAGCCTCATAAAGTAGCTGATGAGAGGATGACAACTGTTTGATGATGTGAATTGCATGCTTCTATCCTTGAAATGAAACGTTCAGATCTTCATGGATAGATTCTGATGCAATATGTACTTCTAAACTCTGAAGACATGTTGATAAGTTTTTCACAGAAAATAATAAAGTTTTGAAGGTTAAGATATGTAAATAAAACATTTTATTCTAGGCATAGCTTCATGCCGAGATGTTTCAGATTGAAGTTGAACCTATCTTCAGAAAGAGGTTTTGTAAAGACATCAGCCCGTTGATGGTTTGTGTCAATAAATTTTAAGCTAAGAATCCCTTTTTGAATATAGTCTCTAATAAAATGATGTTTTATTTCTATATGCTTAGCCCTAGAATGAAAAATTGGATTCTTACTGAGAAAAATAGCAAAATTATTGTCACAAAGGATATGAATGTTACTCTCAAATATGTTGAAGTCTTCAAGTTGACTTTTCATCCATAGCATTTGTGTGCTACATCCAGCAACTGCTATGTATTCAGCTTCTGCTGTTGATAGTGCTATTGTGGACTGTCTCTTGCTGTTCCATGAGATCAGATTTTCTCCCAGAAACTGGCAGCTTCCAGAAGTGCTTTTACGCTCTACTTTGTCTCCAGCGAAGTCAGCGTCACAATATCCTACTAAGCTGTAATTATTTGATTTTCTATAAAACAAACCCAGATTAGTAGTACCTTTCAGATACTTAGAAATTCGCTTAACTGCTGTTAAGTGAGATTCTCTAGGATATGATTGGAATCTAGCACATAAGCAAACACTAAATAAAATATCAGGCCTTGAAGCCATCAGATAGACGAGAGAACCAATCATACCTCTATAGACCTTCTGTTCTACCTTTTTACTTACCTCTTCCTTTTCCAGAATGCACGTGGGGTGCATTGGAATCCTTGAGGGCATACATTCTGAGAGATCAAATTTCTTCAGAAGTTCTCTGACATATTTGCTCTGATGAATGTAATTTCCTTCTGGAGTTTGGTTTATTTGAATTCCCAGAAAGAATTTGAGTTCCCCCATCAAGCTCATCTCAAATTCTGCCTACATACATTTAGCAAACTCTCTTCCCATAGAGGGTTTAGTGGATCCAAAGATGATGTCATCAACATAAATCTGACATACTAAAATGTCATTCTTAACTGTTTTACATAACAAGGTTGTGTCCACTTTCCCTCTGGTGAATTCCTTTTCTAACAGGAAGTTACTTAGTCTTTCATACCAAGTTTTGGGAGCTTGTTTCATACCATAGAGTGACTTCTTTAGTTTGAAAGCATATTCTGGGTGTTTGGAATTCTCAAACCTAGGGGGTTGGTGCACATATACCTCTTCATCTATATAGCCATTTAAGAATGCACTTTTGACATCCATCTGATACAGAGTGATGCCATTATTTACAGCAAATGATATTAAAAGTCTGATAGATTCTAACTTGGCGACTGGAGCAAAGGTTTATGTATAGTCTATCCCCTCTTGCTGACTATATTCTTGTGCTACCAGTCGTGCTTTGTTTCTGATGACTTCTCCTTGCTCGTTCAATTTGTTTCTGAACACCCACTTTGTTCCAATGACGTTGAATCCTTTTGGTTTGGGAGCCAGATCCCACACGTCATTTCTGGTGAATTGATTCAATTCCTACTCTATTTCCAGAATCCAGTCATTGTCCAGAAGCGATTCATCAATTGTTGTTGGTTCAATCAGAGAGACCAGTCCCATGAGGGATTCTTCAGAGTTTCTGAATGTTGATTTTGTTCTGATTGGATCATCCTTCTTTCCCAGTATTTTATCTTCTGGGTGAGCAATGCTGCTTCTGGATAGCCTTTTCTGAAGTTGATCAACTGAAGGTGTTGGATTGCTTGCAATAACTCTTTTTGATGTTGTAGGGGGCGTCTCTGTTGAGAACTTCTGATGAGTTGTCTTCAGTACCTATGAGTTCAACTTCCATACCTGCAAGGAATTCATTCTACTTTCACTTTTGAGAGTCAAGCTTATCATCAAACCTATCACTGATTGACTCTTCAACAATCTGTGTTTCTGTATTGTATACTCTGTACCCTCTTGAGCGTTCAGAGTATCCTAACATGATACACTTTTATGCTTTAGAGTCAAACTTGTTCAGATAATTTTTTATAATTCAGAATAAAGCACGTGCATCCAAATGGATGAAAATAAGAAATGTTCGGCTTTTTATTCTTCCACAATTCATATGGTGTCTTTTCCAGAATAGGTCTTATGGAGATTCTATTCTGAATGTAACACATTGTGTTAATTTCCTCTTCCCAGAAGATCTTAGAAATGTTAGTCTCATTGATCATGGTTCTGGCCATTTCTTGCAATGTCTTTTTCTTTCGTTCTACAACTCCATTTTGTTGGGGAGTTCTAGGACAAGAGAAGTCATGCAAGATGCCTTTTTCATTAAAAAATAATTCAAATTTTTATTTTCAAATTCTCCACCATGATTACTTTTGACTTTGACAATCTAAGATCCTTTTCATTATGAACTTGGTTGCAGAAGGTAACAAACACAGAGTGTGACTCGTCCTTGTGTCTTAAGAACTTTACCCATGTCCATCTGCTATAGTCATCTACGATTACTAACCCATACTTCTTGCCACTGACTGACGCAATTTTTACTGGTCCAAATAAGTCAATGTGCAGAAGTTCTAATGGCTTAGAGGTGGAAATAACATTTTTGGATTTGAAAGCAGGTTTTGCAAATTTGCCTTTCTGACATGCTTCACACAGAGCATCTGAGCTGAGCTTCAGATTAGGATGTCCTCTGACCAGATTGAGTTTGTTAATCTGAGATATTCTTCTCATACTAACATGCCCCAATCTTCTGTGCCATACCAATTGCTCGTTGTGAACAGAAAGTAAGCATTTTACATTATGACTCTTTAGTTCAGAAAGTTTTATTTTATAAATGTTGTTTTTCCTCTTTCCATTAAATATGATAGTCTCATCTTTCTCACTAACAGCTTTGCATGAGTTTTTATTAAAGATTATATCATAACCGTTATCACTTAATTGACTTATGGATAACAGGTTATGCATTAATCCATCAACTAATAATACATTATTTATAGAGGGAAGATTTCCATTACCTACTGTTCCAGAGCCAATGATCTTTCCTCTCTGGTTGCCTCCAAACCCCACGTAGCCTCCAGGCTTTGGAACATATGCCTTCTTCCCGTCATGTGTCGCGAGCAGCCAGAGTCCAGGTACCATGACTGGTGTTTTAGCCTTGCTGCTAAAGATATCTGCTACATATATAATTTTATCCTTAGGTACCTACATCTTCTTGGGTCCTGGTTTGTTAGTTTTACCAAAATTCTGATTAAATTTTGGTTTGACAGAATAATCACTACTTGTGTATTTTATGTCATGTGTGTGCCCATATATAAAATGTGATTTGAGTGGTGTGCATTTTATGACTAAGTCCATGGCCTTTTTAGGTGTAGATACCTTACCTTGATATCCTATCCCTTTTCTGCCATTTCTGCTAACTCCATATATCATTGAAGCCATCTTGCTTCTATCTATGTTTTTAGCTAGAAACTTATGAAAGCTATGATCGTACTCTTTGATGATCTCATCAGCATTACTGGGAGTCTATAAGATTGTTTCCTTCTGAGAGTTTTTCAAAAAAAATTCTAGTTTTGAAATTTTTTCTTTTAACTCAGAATTCTCTAATCTGAGACTCTCATACTTTTCAGAGTTAGAGGCAAGATCCCTTTTCAGGTTCTTGAATTTGACTCTGATTTGCTGATACCTTTCCAGAATTTCATTTAGAAATTCTACAAGTTCAGCCTTAGTAAAATTAATGGTAAAGTCAGGAAACACCTCTTCAGTGTCTGATTCTGAGTATGAACCAGAAGCTTCACTTTCTTCTGACACGTTTTCCATGAGAGCTATGTTTGCTCTTTCATCATCTGACTTTGAGTCAGCTTCAGAGGTGTCCGAATCATCCCATGTTTCCATGAGGCTTTTCTTCTTTTCCTTGAAGAACTTCTTTTTGGGCTTCTCCTTCTGAAGCCTTGGGCAATCACTTTTGTAGTGCCCTTGCTCATTACACTCATAGCAGATGATTTCCTTGTTGTTTGGCTTTACGTATCCTGAAGAACCTTCAGATCTTCTATGTCTAGACGAAGACTCGGACTTTTTGTATCTGGAGGAGGATTCATTCTGATTCTCTGATCTTCTAGGATTCTGAATTTCCTTTGTCTCTGCTTCCACAGTTGGTTCACCCTTTTGGAGAGGAGAGACAAATCATCTTTTTCTGATGAGGATCCATCATAAGTTTCTTCCACAGCCTACACAACCTTAGAGTCTGATTTTATGTTAGATTTTAAAGCTAGTGGCTTACCTTGCTTTTGAGGCTCATCTTCTTCCAGCTCTATCTCGTGACTTTTGAGGGAGATGACAAGTTCCTCCAGAGATATTTTGTTGAGATCTTTGGCTAGCTTAAGTGCTGTGACCATTGTCCTCCATTGCTTGGGCAAGCTTCTGATGATCTTCTTAACGTGATCAGCAGTAGAATACCCTTTGTCAAGAACCTTCAGTCCAGCAACAAGGATTTGGAATCTTGAAAACATAGCTTCTATGGATTCACTATCTTCAATCTTGAATGCCTCATACTTCTGAATGAGCGCAAGGGCCTTGGTTTCTTTGATTTGAATGTTGCCTTCATGCGTCATTCTCAGAGAGTCAAACATGTTCTTGGCAGTCTCTCTGTTTGAGATTTTCTCATATTCTGAGTATGAGATAACTCTGAGGAGTATTGTTCTGGCCTTGTGGTGGTTTTTGAAATCACGCTTTTGCTGGTCAGACATCATTTTTCTGTTTATCCTCTGACCACTTCCATCCACTGGGTGTGTGTATCCATCAGTCACCATGTCCCATAGATCAGCATCATGGGCCAGAAAGAAACTCTCAATTCTGTCTTTCCAGTAATCAAAATTTTCTCCATCAAAGACTGGAGGTTTTCCACTGAATCTGTCCTTGTCTTCATGGTAGTCAATGTTGATGTTTTGGCTTGGTCCCACCATAGTGTTTTTCTGAAGCTTGGATCTTGTACTGACACAGTTAAGTGTTTAAGCTCAGAACCAGGTGCTCTGATACCAATTGAAGAAGTGAAAACCACAAGAAGGGGGGTTGAATTGAAAACTTGAAATCAAAAGCGCAATGACACAATATTTTTATCCTGGTTCGTTTGATCTCAAACTACTCCAGTCCACCCGTCAAGGTGATTTTGCCTCTCTCCAACGAGGTCTTAATTTACTAATCATAAAAGGATTACAATCACTACTTTAACAACTGTTAAAGTCTTCTTGAGTACAAACACAATCCGATTAATCTCAAGGAACATTGTTATAAAACAAAGAGACAAGAATGTGTGTTGTTGTTTTTCGTTACAAAAACTGTTATCACAACTGTGATAATTTACACAAAATTAGAGCGTGGAAAGATGATGAATAATGCTTGCAGCTTTTTGAATTCTCGTGAATAGTCTTGGACAAATCGTTAACGATTTGAAAACTGAGCTTGTTTATATAGGCAATGGATTTACGTTGACCATCATGCGTGTTAAA
The DNA here is from genome assembly GCA_948472305.1 of Vicia faba. Lineage (NCBI taxonomy): Eukaryota > Viridiplantae > Streptophyta > Magnoliopsida > Fabales > Fabaceae > Vicia > Vicia faba. The sequence goes on along the minus strand of OX451739.1, from coordinate 1,521,750,325 downwards.
TGACATTAACTCAGTTTCCATTTGGAGAAGATCCTGACTAAAAGAAGCCGTTGTAATTGATGTTGTCTTGAATGATCAGTAACGCTTCAGAATCTTACATCCTTGCCCGCTGCTAACGCTTTAGATCATTGATGACTTGGATTGTTATGTTCTTGTTCAGAATCAGAGTTTACTTCAGTTAAGCGCAGATTCTAGTCATTAATCTTCAGTGCATGTTCTGGTTGCTTCAGCATATAACTCTTATGGATTAACTTCTGATGCTGCTTTGGTCAGAACTTCCGCATACACAATAACATAATTTTTAGGGTGCATATTTGTTCTTTGTATTTGTTATCATCAAAACTATAACTGAGGGTTGTAGAATTAAACTATGTTCTAACAAGACCCTCGGTTAAAGTCATCATAAAGATCATAGTCCCTCAATGTCCCTCCAGTTGCCTATGAGAAATAATCTTGTCCCTCGATGTTGCCTACGAATATATGATGACAACCCCTTCGAACTGCTAATATATCCCTATATGTTGCCTTCTATGACCAAAACGATGACTCGCGCTTGTCCCTCAACTATGAATCACGTTCAATGATCAATGCCGATGGAATGGGTGAATTATAAGTCACATTCAATTATCAAAGTCAATGGAATGAGTTAATTATGAATCACATTCAATGATCAAAGCCACTGGAATGGGTTAACTATGAATCACATACAATGATCTACTATGAATCACATTCAATGATCAAAGCCAATGGAATGGGTGAACTATGAATCACATTCAGTGATAAAAGCCAATAGAATGGGTCAACTATAAACCACATTTAATGATCAAATCCAAAAGAATGGGTCAACTATGTATCAAATTCCATTATCAAAGTAAATGGAATGGGTAAACTATGAATCACATTCCATTATGAAAGTCAATGGAATGGGTCAAATAAGAATCACATACAATGATCTACTATGGATGCCATTGAATGATCAAAGTCAATGGAAAGGGTCAACTATGAATCACATACAATAATCTAATACAAATCACATTCAATGATCAAAGTCAATGGTATGGGTCAACTTTGAATCACATACAATGATCTATTATGAGATCACATCCAATAAACAAAGTCAATGGAGTGGCTCAACTATGAATCACATTGAATGATCAAATTCAATGGAATGTGTCAACTATGAAACACATACAATGATCTACTATGAATCACATTCAATGATCAAAGACAATGAAATGGGTCAACGATGAATCAAATTCAATGATTAGATTAAATGGAATGGGTCAACTATGATTCATATACAATGATCTACTATGAAATCACATATAATTATCAAATCCAATGGAATGAGTCAATTATGAATCACATACAATGATCAAAGTCAATGGAATGGGTCAACTAATAATCTCATTCAATAATCAAAGTCAATAGAATGGGTCAATTATGTATCAAATTCCATGATCATAACCAATGGAATGGGTAAACTATGAATCACTTTCAATGATCGAAGTCTATCGAATGGGTCAACTATGAATTACGTACAGTGATATACTATTAATCACATTAAATGATCAAAGTCAATGGAATGGGTCAACTATGAATCACATACAATGATCTACTATGAATCACCTCAAATGATCAAAGACAATGAAATGGGTCGAATATGAATTAAATTCAATGATCAAAGTTAAGGGAATAAGTCAACTATAAATCACATACAATGATCTACTATTAATCAAAATTAGTTATCAAAGCCAATGGAATAGGTAAACTATGAATAACATTCAATGGTCAAAGCCAATGGAATGGGTCAACTATGAATCACGTTCAATGATCAATGCCAATGGAATGGGTGACCTATGAGTAACATTTAATAATCAAAGCAAGTTGAATGGGTCAAGTATAAATCACATTAAATGATCAAAGCCAATGGAATGGGTCAACTATGAATCACATTCAATGATCAAAGCCAATAGAATGGGTCAATTATGTATCAAATTCCATGATTAAAGCCAATGGAATGGGTAAACTATGAATCACATTCAATGATCAAAGTCAATGGAATGGGTCAACTATAAATCACATACAACGATCTACTGTGAATAACATTGAATGATCAAAGTAAATGGAATGGGTCAACTATGAATCACATACAATGATCTACTATGAATCACCTTTAATGATCAAAGACAATGAAATGGGTCAACTATGAATTAAATTCAATGATCAAAGTTAAGGGAATAAGTCAACTATAAATCACATACAATGATCTACTATAAATAACATTTAGTTATCAAAGCCAATGGATTAGTTGATCTATGAATCAAATTCAATGGTCAAAGCCAATGGAATGGGTCAACTATGAATCACGCTCAATGATCAATGCCAATGGAATGGGTGACCTATGAGTCACATTCAATGATAAAAGTCCATGGAATGAGTTAACTATGAAACATGTTCAATGATCAAAGTCAATGGAATGGGTCTACTATGAATCACATACAATGATCTAATATGAATCACATTCAATGATCAAAGCCAATGGAATGGATGAACTATGAATCACATTAAATGATAAAAGCCAATGGAATGGGTTAACTATGAATCACATTTAATCATAAAAGCCAATAGAATGGGTCAATTATGTATCAAATTCCATGATCAAAGTCAATGGAATGGGTAAACTATGAATCACATTCAATGATCAAGGTCAATGGAATGGGTCAACTATGAATCACATACAATGATCTACTATGAATCACATTAAATGATCAAAGTCAATGGAATGGGTCAACTTTGAATCACATACAATGATCTAATACAAATCACATTCAATGATTAAAGTCAATGGTATGGGTAAACTTTGAATCACATACAATGATCAATTATGAGACCACATCCAATGATCAAAGTCAATGGAATGGTTCAACTATAAATCACATTGAATGATAAAAGTCAATGGAATGTGTCAACTATCAATCACATACAATGATCTACTATGAATCACATTCAATGATCAAAGACAATGAAATGGGTCAACTATGAATCAAATTCAATGACCAAAGTAAATGGAATGGTCAACTATGATTCATATACAATGATCTACTACGAAATCACATACAATTATCAAAGCCAATGGAATGGGTCAATTATGAATAACATACAATGATCAAAGTCAATTGAATGGGTTAACTAATAATCACATTCAATAATCAAAGTCAATAGAATGGGTCAACTATGAATCACATTCAATGATTTACTATAAGATCACATTGAATGATCAAAGTAAATAAAATAGGACACCTATGAATCACATACAACGATCAAAGTCAATGGAGTGGATCAACTATGAATCACATTCATTGATGAAAGTCAATGGAATGGGTCAACTGTGAATCACATTCAATGATCTATTATGAATCAAATTCAATTATCAAAGTCAATAGAATGGTTTAACTATGAATAACAGATAACAATCTACTAGAGATCACATTCAATGATCAAAGTCAATCGAATGGATCAACTATAAATCACATTCAGTGATCAAAGTCAATAGAATGGGTCAACTATGAATCACATTCAATGATCAAAGCCAATGGAATTGGTGAACTATAATCACATTCAATGATAAAATCCACTGGAATGGGTTAACTATGAATCACCTTTATTGATCAAAGCCAATGGAATGAGTAAACAATGAATCTAATACATTGATCTACTATGAATTACACTTAATAGTTAAAGTCAATGGAATGGGTCAAATATGAATCACATAAAATGATTAAAGTAAATGGAATGGGTTAATTATGAATCACATATAATGATCTAATATGAACATATTGAAAGATCAAAGCCAATTGAATGAGTGAAGTATGAATTACATTTAATGATCAAAGTTAAGGAAATAATTCAACTATAAATCACATACAATGATCTGCTAGAATCACATTTATTTATCAAAGCCAATGGAATATGTGAACTATGTATCACATTCACTGGTAAAAGCCAATGGAATGGGTCAACTATGAATCACATTCAATGATCAATGCCAATGGAATGGGTGAACTATGATTCACATTCAATGATTAAATTAAATGGAATGAGTTAACTATGAATCAAATTAAATGATTAAAGTAAATGGAATGAGTCAACTATGGATCACATACAATGATCTACTATGAATCACATTCAATGATCAAAGCCAATGGAATGGGTGAACTGTGAATCACATTCAATGATAAAAGCCAATGGAATGGGTCAACTATGAATCACAATTAATGATCAAAGCCAATGTACTGGGTCAACTATGAATAACATTCAATGACCAAAGATAATAGAATGGGTAAACTATGAATCATATTCAATGATAAAAGTCAATTAAATGGGTTAACTAAGAATCACATACAATTATCTACTATGAATAACATAGACTGATCAAATTCAATGGAATAGGTCAACTATGAATCAAATACAATGATCTAATATGAGATCATATTCAATGATCAATTCAAATGGAAAGGCTCAACTATGAATTACATTGAATGATCAAAGTCAATGGAATGTGTCAACTATGAAACACAAACAATGATCTACTATGAATCACATTCAATGATCAAATAAAGTGAAATGGGTCAACTATGAATCAAATTCAATGATCAAAGTAAATGGAATGGGTCAACTATGATTCATATACAATGATCTACTATGAAATCATATACAATTATCAAAGCCAATGGAATGGGTCAATTATGAATCACATACAATGATCAAAGTCAATGGAATGGGTCAACTAATAATCACATTCAATAATCAAAGTCAATAGAATGGGTCAACTATGAATCACATTCAATGATCAAAGCCAATAGAATGGGTCAATCATGTATCAAATTCCATGATCAAAACCAATGGAATGGGTAAAATATGAATCACATTCAGTGAACAAAGTAAATGGAATTGGTCAACTATGAATCACATACAATGATCTACTATTAATCACATTTAATGATAAAAGTCAATGGAATGGGTCAACTATGAATCATATACAATGATCTACTATGAATCACCTTCAATTATCAAAGACAATGAAATGGGTCGAATATGAATTAAATTCAATCATCAAAGTTAAGGGAATAAGTCAACTATAAATCACATACAATTATCAAAGCCAATGGAATATGCCAATTATGAATAACATACAATGATCAAAGTCAATGGAGTCGGTCAACTAATAATCACATTCAATTATCAAAGTGAATAGAATGGGTCAAATATGAATCACTCTCAATGATTTACTATGATATCACATTCAATGATCAAAGTAAATGGAATGGGACAACTATGAATCACATACAACGATCAAAGTCAATGGAGTGGGTCAACTATGAATCACATTCATTGATGAAAGTCAATGGAATGGATCAACTATGAATCACTCTCAATGATCTATTATGAATCAAATTCAATTATCAAAGTCAATAGAATGGTTTAACTTTGAAAAACATACAACTATCTACTAGAGATCAAATTCAATGTTCAAAGTCAACCGAGTGAGTCAACTATGAATCACATTCAATGATCAAAGTCAATGGAATGGGTCTACTACGAATTAAATTCAATGATCAAAGTTAAGGGAATAAGTCAACTATAAATCAAATACAATGATCTACTATAAATGACATTTAGTTATCAAAGCCAATGGAATAGGTGAACTATGAATCACATTTAATGGTCAAAGCCAATGGAATTGGTCAATTATGAATCATGTTCAATGATAAATGCCAATGGAATGGGTGACCTATGAATCACATTCAATGATCAAAGTCAATGGAATGGGTCAACTATGAATCACATACAATGATCTACTGTGAATAACATTGAATGATCAAAGTAAATGGAATGGGTCAACTATGAATCACATATAATGATCTACTATGAATCACCTTTAATGATCGAAGACAATGAAATGGGTCAACTATGAATTAAATTCAATGATTAAAGTTAAGGGAATAAGTCAACTATAAATCACATACAATGATCTACTATAAATAACATTTAGTTATCAAAGCCAATGGAATAGTTGATCTATGAATCAAATTCAATGGTCAAAGCCAATGGAATGGGTCAACTATGAATCACGCTCAATGATCAATGCCAATGGAATGGGTGACCTATGAGTCATATTCAATGATAAAAGTCAATGGAATGAGTTAACTATGAAACATGTTCAATGATCAAAGTCAATGGAATGGGTCTACTATGAATCACATACAATGATCTACTATGAATCACATTCAATGATCAAAGTCAATGGAATGGGTGAACTATGAATCACATTCAATGATAAAAGCCAATGGAATGGGTCAACTATGAATCACATTTAATCATAAAAGCCAATGGAATGTGTCAACTATGAATCATATTCAATGATCAAAGCCAATAGAGTGGGTTAATTATGTATCAAATTCCATGATCAAAGTCAATGGAATGGGTAAACTATGAATCACATTCAATGATCAAGGTCAATGGAATGATTCAACTATGAATCACATACAATGATCTACTATGAATCACATTCAATGATCAAAGTCAATGGAATGGGTCAACTTTGAATCACATACAATGATCTAATACAAATCACATTCAATGATTAAAGTCAATGGTATGGGTAAACTTTGAATCACATACAATGATCTATTATTAGACCATATCTGTGATCGGTGGGAATAGAACTGTCTGTTTTGGAATGCTGGTTCGCGTTTGCGTTTGTTTTCGCAAAATGTCGCGGTAATCAAGAGTCGCCACTGTCTTTTATTTTATCCAACAAGGAAAGGACAAAAGCACAGAAAAATTCCTTTTTGAGATATTTCTCGAGTTCGGGAGGTAGATTATAGAAAGGGAAGGTGTTAGCACCCTTTCTATTTGTGGTTATCCACGGGCTCTTAGGTACTTGCTCATTATGTTTTCAAAATTTTGCTTTTCTTAGTGATTGTGGGTTTGAAAAGAGTTTTGTTTTTGAAAGGGGTGTAAGTGCGAAAAGTTTTGTTTTTGTTTTCAAAAGAGCAATTACTTAAGAACATCTACCTACTCAAAAAGGAATTAAACTGTGCAAATGTCCCTTAGACAATGCTATCCCACTATTGAGGAGTAGGTAGCATCGTCGTTGGAGTTTTCGAGTCAATTCGATTAAGGGACGTGTTGTCACTAAAGCAATGTTAGGACGCCTTAGTGGTAACCCTAATGTCTTAGATCATTTTATCCGAGGCAACCGTTTCGAGGCAACTTATGATCTTTGGACAAGAGGGCGACCTCTAAAACATCCTATACTCAATGACCACGTTCGAGGCAACCAAGTGAGGTGTACCCTAAGAGTGGCATGTGCGAGTGTATTGTTTTTCAGTTCATTTATCTTTGTACATGTTAATGATGAGCTACTGTTGATTTTAAATTAAAGATTAATCTTGTCATGCATAACCTATTATTCAAACATCTAACAGTTAATGGTTGCGGAAATTAAATTGTGGGAAATAAAGCTAAGCTATTACAAGGCGTCGGGTATTTACATCGCCAAAAACAAACCCTTGAAAATTAAATTGCGAAAAGTAAATAAAAGCGATAAATAAAAGTCCTAAGTTAAAACTATTACATCCTCAGAGCAATTACAACATATGGATAAAAAATAATATGCGCGTGAGAAAAATTGAATCGGAGTGTCCTAGGGTTTTGACCCTTTTTTTCATTAAATAAAGCATATTTTTGTTCTTTTTGATTTAAGAATTAAGTCTAAACTAATAATTAATTAATTAAAAGAAAATATTTTTGAGTTTTTATTTTAATTAAGGAAATAAAAAAATGGCTAAAAATATTAAAAACCCTAATTCTATATTGATTTTAATTTAATTCAAAATATATTGAAATTGAACCTAATTAAAACTAAATTAATTAATTAATGATTTATTTACAAAAATAAATAATAAATTAATGGAATTAATAAAAATATTTTTGTTGTTTCTGATTTTTTTTAATAAAAAAGGTTAATTAATTAATTAGTTAGTTTTTAATAATAATAATAAAAGGCAATAGAAAAATAATGAAAAGAAATAAAAATATAAGCAAACTCAGGGGGTTGCTGGGCCCAATTTGGAAGTAAGATCAGCAATTCTTGGCCCAGGTTCAATTAGCCTTGTTTGACTTTGGTAACTCCTGTGTGCGCCCTTGACTTTGAGAACATGATGAAGACTCTAGCCTAGCCATTGGATCTGATTGGCAAGCCACGTAGCATTTGAGATCAGGGGTATATCGTAGTCCACGCCTGGAGCATTGCACGTGAATACTTGAGGAACAAAATCAAATAAATGTTTGGGGGACCTGGGGTTCGAACCCAGGTCCCATTGCTCACAGGCCAACGCGCTCACCAACCCAACTGCATTGCTTATTCGTTAATGAATTTCATAACACATAATATATTGAAAACAAAGCATTATTCCTGAAAATAAAAAAAATGTGGCGCGCGTTTTAAATGGACCAGTAGGAAGAAGACACGTCTTCGTATTCCCCACAAATTTATGGTTCGTTTACCTGCGGATTTTTATCCACAGGAAGTTTCGTAGGACGTTTCAAAAATTGTCTCCAGGCCATGAAAATGCTATCCAAGATCATGGACGTGTTCTTCTCTGCCTCCTAATCATTCCTATACCAATTATTAGCCTTAATTTTACCTGTATAAAAAACGCCTAAAAGCTAGAACAAGAACCCTAGGTTCTGGATACGGGGTTAGAGGCCAGAAAAATCAAATCAAATAATGCAGAATCAATGTAAATTGAATGGTGAGTATGAATGTGCAAACCAATTGGGAAAAATATGCAAGGAGAGTGGTTCACGATTTCATGTGCAGAGGCATTTTCAAGAACACTTACAGTGTGTTTTAGGCTGTCTTAGGGCTTGGTTTTGATTGGTGTAGCTCCACTGGGTGTCAAGGAAGAGAATAACGTTGTGCTTTTGGTCTGAAAGTGCCTCCAATATCGTTTTTGATCTCACACTTTTTCAAGGTTTTTTATCCATTTGTTCTGGCCGTTTCCACAGAATTTTGTGCGTGTTCTTGGTTTGTGAGGCTTGCTTGCATATAATAGAATGATTCTAGGTCAAAACATGGGCCAATATCCATGTGCATTGAAGAATTAGGATTTGATTTTGATCACCATAACCATATTTCCAAATATAGGCAAGATCTTATTTTTTATGCTTGAATGAGCCATGATGTGATTTGATTGAGTGAATAATGATAATTGGAAGTTGTACAAATGACAAAGATCCCATTACATCAATTTTTAGATTTTATTTGATTTAATATTGATTCTAAATGAATTAAATCAATAAAAATAAAATAAAATAGAAAAATAAATGAATGGTCATGAAATTATGTATGGGACATATGTTGGCATGACAAGACCAAATCAAGTGAAAAAAAGTGGGCTCTTTTGTCAAAAATTGGAGTTTTGAGGATAGTTGACTTTTGGCAATTTTGGAAAAATGCCCAACTTCAACAATGCATAACTTCTTCAATTTTTAACTTTTGGAGGTGTTCTTGGACTTTTTAGAAACTTTGAGATGTCCTATAACCAACCCTTTTGGTCTAATAGCATTTTGATATTTTATGCTCAGGTTAAAAGCTTTGGCAAAAAAGGTGTTTTTGTTGACTTTCAAAAATGACCTATAATGTCCAAATTTGTAACTTTTTGTGAGAGCATTTCCTGATCTTGGGGTGTGAATATGGATTTTAGGAAATTGCATACTCTTCAAAATGAGCTTTGGATGGGTCATTTCTCATAAAGTATGAGAAAGTTATGCTTGGTAAAAGTTGAGTTGACTTTTCCTACAAAACCCTAATTTAGCAACTTTTGACTCTTGATGAATCTTGAGCAATCCTTGATGAATCATAATCAACCCTTGATCAAATGATGAATTATCCTTTAAAATGAGAATGTTGACAAAAAATCTTGAGGTTTGACTGTATTTGGGACACAGTTGACTTTTGCCCTAGCACAATCGGCTTTTGGGCCTCTTGAGCAATTGACTGACCAAACTTCCTCTACAAGGCTTGAAATTTGACGTGGATGAACTTAAGAACATATTAAGACATTTGGAAGAACTTTGGGACATTTGGATATGAGGACCTTAGTGCAACACAAAACTCTAATTTTGACTTGACTGCCTTAGGAGGTGATTTGACTGTCCAACCCTTGAGCCATCTTGAGCAATTTGGAGATTACTCTTGACATATATTGAGGAATATGGGAGGGAAAATTTTGGGGTACAACAATATCCAATGATCAAAGTCAATGGAATGATTCAACTATAAATCACATTGAATGATCAAAGTCAATGGAATGTGTCAACTATCAATCACATACAATGATCTACTATGAATCACATTCAATGATCAAAGGCAATGAAATGGGTCAACTATGAATCAAATTCAATGATCAAAGTAAATGGAATGGTCAACTATGATTCATATACAATGATCTACTATGAAATGACATACAATTATCAAAGCCAATGGAATGGGTCAATTATGAATAACATACAATGATTAAAGTCAATTGAATGGGTTAACTAATAATCACATTCAATAGTAAAAGTCAATAGAATGGGTCAACTATGAATCACATTCAATGATTTACTATAAGATCACATTGAATGATCAAAGTAAATAAAATAGGACAACTATGAATCACATACAACGATCAAAGTCAATGGAGTGGGTCAACTATGAATCACATTCATTGATGAAAGTCAATGGAATGGGTCAACTATGAATCACATTCAATGATCTATTATGAATCAAATTAAATTATCAAAGTAAATAGAATGGTTTAACTATGAATAACATACAACAATCTACTAGAGATCACATTCAATGATCAAAGTCAATCGAATGGATCAACTATAAATCACATTCAATGATCAAAGTTAATAGAATGGGTCAACTATGAATCACATTCAATGATCAAAGCCAATGGAATTGGTGAACTATAATCACATTCAATGATAAAATCCACTGGAATGGGTTAACTATGAATCACCTTTATTGATCAAAGCCAATGGAATGAGTAAACAATGAATCTAATATATTGATCTACTATGAATTACACTTAATAGTTAAAGTCAATGGAATGGGTCAAATATGAATCACATAAAATGATTAAAGTAAATGGAATGGGTTAATTATGAATCACATATAATGATCTAATATGAACATATTGAAAGATCAAAGCCAATTGAATGACTGAAGTATGAATTACATTCAATGATCAAAGTTAAGGAAATAAGTCAACTATAAATCACATACAATGATCTGCTAGAATCACATTTATTTATCAAAGCTAATGGAATAGGTGAACTATGTATTACATTCACTGGTAAAAGCCAATGGAACGGGTCAACTATGAATCACGTTCAATGATCAATGCCAATGGAATGGGTGAACTATGATTCACATTCAATGATCAAATTAAATGGGATGAGTTAACTATGAATCAAATTAAATGATTAAAGTAAATGGAATGGGTCAACTATGGATCACATACCATGATCTACTATGAATCACATTCAATAATCAAAGCCAATGGAATGGGTGAACTGTGAATCACATTCAATGATAAAAGCCAATGGAATGGGTCAACTATGAATCACAATTAATGATCAAAGCCAATGTAATGGGTCAACTATGAATCACATTCAATGACCAAAGATAATAGAATGGGTAAACTATGAATCACATTCAATGATCAAAGTCAATGGAATGGGTTAACTAAGAATCACATACAGTTATCTACTATGAATAACATTGACTGATCAAATTCAATGGAATAGGTCAACTATGAATAACATACAATGATCTAATATGAGATCACATTCAATGATCTATTTAAATGGAAAGGCTCAACAATGAATTACATTGAATGATCAAAGTCAATGGAATGTGTCAACTATGAAACACATACAATGATCTACTATGAATCACATTCAATTATCAAAGAAAGTGAAATGGGTTAACTATGAATCAAATTAAATGATCAAAGAAAATGGAATGGGTCAACTATGATTCATATACAATGATCTACTATGAAATCATATACAATTATCAAACCCAATGGAATGGGTCAATTATGAATCACATACAATGATCAAAGTCAATGGATTGGGTCAACTAATAATCATATTCAATAATCAAAGTCAATAGAATGGGTCAACTATGAATCACATTCAATGATCAAAGCCAATAGAATGGGTCAATTATGTATCAAATTCCATGATCAAAACCAATGGAATGGGTAAAATATGAATCACATTCAGTGAACAAAGTAAATGGAATGGGTCAACTATGAATCACATGCAATGATCTACTATTAATCACATTGAATGATCAAAGTCAATGGAATGGGTCAACTATGAATAATATACAATGATCTACTATGAATCACCTTCAATGATCAAAGACAATGAAATGGGTCGACTATGAATTAAATTCAATGATCAAAGTTAAGGGAATAAGTTAACTATAAATCACATACAATTATCAAAGCCAATGGAATATGCCAATTATGAATAACATACAATGATAAAAGTCAATGGAATGGGTCAACTAATAATCACATTCAATTATCAAAGTGAATAGTGTAAGTGTTTAGTTATTGGCATGTATTTTTGGTAAAACCAGGTGTGTAAATGTCATGACTGATGTCATAACATTCTGGATTATTAGGTTCTTTATGCAGAAAAAGTATGGCATATAATAGCTACTGTGTATGAGTGTGTATCTGAGCATTTTGCAAAAGATCACATTTATTGCCTTCTACCAAAATCAGTAAACAGGAATTCTGATGTCATAACAAATGTTAAGACATCCTGTACTGATCTAACAAATATGCAGTTTGGTTAATTCTGAGATTTTTCAGGAAGTTGGCTCATTCTTTCCAGAACAGAATCTCATGTGGACTTTAGGTTAACCTAGCTCAACCCTAATCTGGTTGATAAAGTCTTGTGACCAAGTCTTAAGGTTAAACCTAATTAACCCTAGCTTTTTATGGAAACCCTAACTGAAGAAACAACTGCTATATATTCAACAGGATTGCTGTTTGGAAAATATCTCTTTGGACCGAAGATCAATTAGGAGCTGTATAGTTTTAACTGCTGTAATCCAAGCAAGTATCATTGTGATAAGTGACTTGGAATAGGTTTTGATTGTAAGGGTTTTTGTATCACTCAAAGCTTTGAAGCAAGAGTGTTTGTGTCTCTTGACTAAAGCTATGAAGCAAAGTCAAGTTAGGTTTATGTATCACTCAAAGATGTGAAGCAAGAGTGTTTGTGTTACTTGATTAAAAATCTGTGAAGCATAATCAAGTGTATGTTCTGAAGAGTGTCTTCATTAATTCATTAGTCAATTGTTTTAAGTATCACTGTTGTGATTGAGGGGGAGTGAGTAGGAACTCAGGTTTAAGTAGAACTTAGATTGAAGTTGCATTGGGTAGGTCTTAAGTGAAGGAGATAAACTGGTTGGTTTATTCCTGAATTAATATCTCTTATAGTGGATTTCCTCCCTGGTTTGGTAGCCCCCAGAGTAGGTGTTGTTTCACACTAAACTGGGTAAACAATTGACTGTGTTCTTTACTGTTTTTATTTATTGTCTTATAGAAAGTCAGATACGGTGTCATAACTTTCACTGTGACATTGAGTATCTGCTGCCAGAATTTCAATTGGCATCAGAGCAGGCACCCTGCCTGTATTACTGGGTGAGATCTAGGGATATCACTTTCTGGCACTATGGACAAAGAAGGAGTTTTTGGAAAAAGACCACCCATTCTGGATGGAACAAATTATGACTACTGGAAACCTTGTATGATTGCCTTCTTAAAATCTCTGGACAAAAAGGCTTGGAGAGCTGCTGACAAAGGATGGAACCATCCTACCATAACTGAGAAAGATGGGACAATCAGTCTGAAGCCTGAGGAAGAATGGAGCAAAGAAGAAGATGATTTAGCCCTGGGAAATTCCAAATCTTTAAATGCCTTGTTCAATGGAATTGATAGAAACATTTTCAGAGTAGTACATCAATGTGAACTGGCCAAGGAAGTGTGAGACACTCTCAAAACTACCCATGAAGGCACATCCAAGGTAAAAATGTCAAGGCTTCAGATGCTGACTATAAAGTTTGAGAACCTAAGGATGAAGGAAGATGAAACCATTCATGAGTTTCACATGAAGATCTTTGAGATTTCCAACACCTCAGGAGCATTCGGTGAAAAGATGTCTGAAGAAAAACTGGTGAGAAAGATTCTCAGATCCCTGCCTAAAAGATTTGCAATGAAGGTAACTGCTATAGAGGAAGCCCAGGACATCAGCAACTTAAAGGTGGATGAACTCATTGGGTCTCTTCAGACTTTTGAGATGGGGATCAGTGACATTGTTGACAAGAAAAACAAGAGCATAGCACTTGTATCCAACATTGAAGATGAAAACAAGGAGGATGAAGAAGAAAATATTTCAGAAGCTATAGCCATGCTTGGAAGAAAATTCAACAAACTCATCAAGAGAATGGATCCAAAGTCAAGGTCAAATGTTGAGAACATCCCCTCTGACATTAACAGATCTTATGACTCCAGCAGAAGACCAAGGTCTGAAGAGAAGGGAAATCAAGGCAGAGGAATTCAATGCCATGGTTGTGAATGATATGGGCATATTCGAGCTGAATGCCCTACCTTTTTTAAGAAACAAAAGAAAGGAATGACTGTTACCTGGTCTGACTGTGATTCAGAAAGTAATTCTGAAGAAGAATCTACCAAACTAGTTACTGCACTAACTGGTGTTTGTACCTCTGAAAGTGACACTAGTGATGAGGAAGTGACATTTGAAGAATTGGCTGATACTTACAAGAAATTGTGTATCAGAAGTGCTGAAGTCTGTGTGCAAAATGAGAGACAAACAAAACTCATCATAAAGTTGGAGGCTGGAAAAAGGGCAGACCTTGAATCTATAAGTCATCTAGAAGGGGACGTTCAAATGCTGAACTCATAACTGAACCAGATGACCAAATCTGTCAAGATGCTGACAAATGGAACTGACAAATTGGAAGAAATCCTTCAGGTTGGACAAAATGTGGGAAACAAGTCTGGTCTAGGATTTGTGGCAGCAAAGAAATCTGGTGCAGACAAGAAGATCAGGTCTGATAAACAAATGTCAAAGCAGATGTCACAACATAACACTCAACATCGGGAACAGAGAAATATGAAGAAAAAGTACCAAAGATGGAGATGTCATCATTGTGGGAGGTTTGGTCACATAAAGCCTTTCTGCTTCAGATTGTATGGATACCCTAATCAGAACCCAGGTGTCAAACCTAAGGCTAACAGGGTACCACATACTCCTCAATGGAAGAAAAAGGCTACTGCCCTGATAGCCCACACTTCCCTGAGAGTCTCTGCAAAGGAAGACTAGTACTTTGACAGTGGGTGTTCTAAGCACATGACTGGAATCAAGAACATTCTCAATAATGTTAAACCTCACACCACTAGTTATGTGACCTTTGGAGATGGTGCTAGAGGTGAAATCAAAGGAGTTGATAATTTGGACTGCCCTGGAGTTCCAAATCTGAATGAAGTACTATTGGTAAAAGGCCTGACTGCTAATCTCATTAGTATCAGTCAATTATGTGATATAGGATTCAAGGTCAACTTCTCAAAATCTGAATGTCTTGTATTTAATGAAAAACATGAAGTTGTAATGAAAGGAGTCAGATCTAAAGATAATTGTTACTTGTGGGAGCCTGAGAACACTAATAACTCCACTGTGTGTTCTATTGCCAAAGAAGAAAAAGAGGTGAAACTGTGGCACCAAAAACTTGGCCATCTTCATCTAAGAGGAATGAAAAGGATTATCTCCATGGAAGCAGTCAGAGGGATTCCAAGACTGCAAATTGATGAAGGGAGAGTTTGTGGTGAATGTCAGGTTGGTAATCAGACTAGGATGTTACATCCAAAGTCAAGACATCTAACCACCTATAAGGTTCTGGAACTTCTACATATGGATCTGATGGGACCAATGCAAGTGGAAAGTCTTGGTGGAAAGAGATATGCATATGTTGTTGTGGATGACTATTCCAGATTCACCTGGATTAACTTCATTAAGGAAAAATATGATGTGTTTGAAGTCTTTAAAGAACTGTGCAAAAGAATTCAAAGAGAAAAGGAAGGGTGTATTGTCAGAATCAGAAGTGATCATGGCAACGAATTTGAAAACAGTAAGTTTAATGAGTTCTGTTCATCAGAAGGAATTAGTCATGAATTCTCTTCTCCTATAACTCCCCAACAAAATGGAGTTGTAGAAAGGAAAAATAGGACCATACAGGAATCTGCCAGAGCTATGATACATGCCAAAAGACTTCCTATTCATTTTTGGGCTGAAGTTATGAATACAGCCTGTTATGTCCATAACAGAGTCACTTTGAGAAAGGGAACCTCATCCACCATTTATGAACTCTGGAAAGGAAGAAAGCCAACTGTGAAGTACTTCCATGTATTTGGAAGCAAATGCTATATTCTGGCAGATCGTGAACAAAGGAGAAAGCTGGACCCTAAAAGTGATGAAGGTATATTTCTAGGATACTCCTCCAACAGCAGAGCTTATAGGGTATTCGATTCCAGGACCAAAGTCATGATGGAATCAATAAATGTCATAGTTGATGATTATCATAAAGAAACAGATGTCGCTTGTAATGTTGAGACATTCTTTGAGACTCCAACTCAACAGAATGACCTTCCTGACACCACTACAGCAGACTATGAATCCAAGGAAGCTAGCAAAATCCCTTCCATCAGAATTCAGAAAGATCATCCTAAAGAACTCATTATAGGGGATCCAAATAGTGGAGTCATTACAAGATCTAGAGAAATCATCTCAAACTCTTGTTTTGTGTCTAAAATTGAACCAAGAAATGTTAAGGAGGCCTTAACTGATGAATACTGGATTGGTGCAATGCAAGATGAATTGAACCAATTTAAGCAACATGAAGTTTGGGAGTTAGTTCCTAGACCAGAAGGAACAAACATCATTGGCACAAAATGGATATACAAGAACAAATCAGATGTTGAAGGAGTTGTCACTAGGAATAAGGCAAGACTTGTTGCACAAGGATACACTCAAGTTGAAGGGGTTGATTTTGATGAGACCTTTGCCCCTGTAGCCAGACTGGAATCTATCAGACTCCTATTGGGAATTGCTTATCTCTTGAAGTTCAAGCTGTTTCAGATGGATGTAAAAAGTGCCTTCCTAAATGGGTACTTAAATGAAGAAGTTTATGTGGAACAACCTAAAGGTTTTGTGGATCCAAACCACCCTGATCATGTCTACAAATTGAGGAAAGCTCTGTATGGCCTGAAACAAGCTCCTAGAGCATGGTATGACAGCTTGACAAAATTTCTCTCAGACAAAGGATACAGAAATGGAGGCTTGGATAAAACCCTCTTTGTCAAAAATGAAGGAGGGAAGTTAATGGTAGCTCAAATATATGTTGATGACATAGTGTTTGGGGGAATGTCAGAACAAATGGTTAAACATTTTGCTGACCAGATGAAGGCTGAATTCGAAATGAGTCTCATGGGAGAACTGACTTATTTTCTTGGACTGCAAGTCTCACAGATGGAGGACTCTATCTTTCTATCTCAAAGCAAGTATGCAAAGAACATTGTCAAGAAGTTTGGTATGGAGAATGCCAGTCACAAAAGGACCCTTGCACCTACTCATTTAAAGCTATCCAAAGATTCAAGTGGGGTTAAGGTGGAGCAAAGTCTGTACAGAAGCATGATAGGAAGTTTGCTGTACTTAACAGCCAGCAGACCTGACATTACTTTTGCAGTTGGAGTTTGTGCAAGATACCAAGCTGATCCTAAAGTCAGTCATATCAACCAAGTAAAGAGAATTTTGAAGTATATAAGTGGAACTTACAACTATGGCTTGCTGTACTCTCATGGTTGTGAACCAACTCTGACTGGTTATTGTGATGCTGATTGGGCTGGAAGTGCTGATGATAGAAAAAGCACCTCTAGAGGATGTTTCTTCTTAAGAAATAATCTGGTCTCCTGGTTCAGCAAGAAACAGAACTGTGTGTCTCTCTCTACTGCTGAAGCTGAATACATTGTAGCTGGTAGTAGCTGTTCTCAAATGATCTGGATGAAACAGATGCTTACTGAGTATAATGTCACACAAGATGTTATGACATTGTACTGCGACAATCTGAGTACAATCAACATTTCCAAGAATCCTATTCAGCATAGCAGGACCAAACATATTGACATAAGACATCACTTCATCAGAGACCTTGTAGAAGAGAACACGATTAAACTAGAACATGTTGCCACTGAGCTACAGTTGGCTGACATCTTTACCAAGGCACTTGATGCAAATCAATTTGAAAACTTGAGGGGCAAGTTGGGTATTTGCCAACAGGAGGAATTGTAGCAATTAATTTTGCTTAAAACAAGGGTAGAAGGAGTTATTAAGTCTATTTTGATTGGGTTAATCATATGCTTTCCCATTTCTTTCATAATTATTAAGAATAGACACTCATTTGCCTCTTTCCGCTCTCAACTCTGCAACAAATCCCATTCTCTCAATCAAAGTTCTCTCTCTAGTTGGAACAGGAGGAGACTGAACGAATCAGAAGGGAAGAGGGTGTTGCTGAAGATCAGCTCAATGCTGAAGAAAATAGCTCCACTGATGCTGATGCTGTTGGTGCAAGTGTCTTCAGATTTTATTTGTTGTTTTTATTACCTATTTTGGATAACTGTATATCATTTAAGTACATGTATCTTTGGCCCATTTGTGGCTAAAGAGGGGGAGATATTTTGTGTTAATTACTTGGTAGACATTACATTTTTCTGCAGTCATATTCATTCTGCTGCTCTCTATTCTCTGATTGCTTAGGGGTTTTATCCAAAAATCTGCCAAAGGGGGAGTTTGTAAGTGTTTAGTTATTGGCATGTATTTTTGGTAAAACCAGGTGTGTAAATGTCATGACTGATGTCATAACATTTTGGATTATTAGGTTCTTTATGCAGAAAAAGTATGGCATACAGTAGCTATTGTGTTTGAGTGTGTATCTGAGCATTTTGCAAAAGATCACATTTATTGCCTTCTACCAAAATCAGTAAACAGGAATTCTGATGTCATAACAAATGTTAAGACATCCTGTACTGATCTAACAAATATGCAGTTTGGTTAATTCTGAGATTTTTCAGGAAGTTGGCTCATTCTTTCCAGAACAGAATCTCACGTGGACTTTAGGTTAACCTAGTTCAACCCTAATCTGGTTGATAAAGTCTTGTGACCAAGTCTTAAGGTTAAACCGAATTAACCCTAGCTTTTTGTGGAAAAGCTAACTGAAGAAACAACTGCTATATATTCAACAGGATTGCTGTTTGGAAAATATCTCTTTGGACCGAAGATCAATTAGGAGCTGTATAGTTTTAACTGCTGTAATCCAAGCAAGTATCATTGTGATAAGTGACTTGGAATAGGTTTTGATTGTAAGGGTTTTTGTATCACTCAAAGCTTTGAAGCAAGAGTGTTTGTGTCTCTTGACTAAAGCTGTGAAGCAAAGTCAAGTTAGGTTTATGTATCACTCAAAGCTGTGAAGCAAGAGTGTTTGTGTGATCGGTGGATCTGGAACTGACTGTTTAACGCCGGTTCGCGAAATGTCGCGGAAGCAAGAGTCGCCACCGTCTTTTATTTTCTCCAACATGGAAAGGACAAAAGCACAGAAAAATTCCTTATGAGATTAGTTCTCGGTTCGGGAGGTAGATTTATAGAAAGGGAAGGTGTTAGCACCCTTTCTATCCATGGTTATCCATGGGCTCTTAGATACTTGCTCATTTGTGTTTTCAAAATGTTTGTTTGCTTTTCAAGTGTGAGTGGGTTTGAAAAAGTTTCGTTTAAAAGTTTTAGAACGACTCTTGTATCAGTCCTCAAGAGTGTTTGAAAAATTGTTTTTGAAAGCTTTTTGAAAAGTGTAAGTGTGAAAAGAAGTTTTTGATTTGTTTTGAATTAGAGCAAGTATCTACGAGTCATCTACCTACCCTAAGGAATTAGTCTGTGTAAATGTCCTTGAGGTAGTGCCATCCCACCTTTGAGAGGTAGGTAGCGTCACCGTTGGAGGTGTTCGGGTCAATTCGAGTTTAGGGACAGTGTGGTCACCAGAGCAATAAGAGGACACCTTAGAAGCTACCCCCATGCCATGTTCATGGACATGAGGACTTACTAAAACGTCCTATACTCGACGACCACGTTTCGAGGGGCAAGGCAACAGTGAGGCGTACCCTAGGAGTGGTGTGTGAATCGTGTGTCGTTTTCAGTTATTATTTGTTTGTCATGCATTTGGTGATCTACGCTTTGATTTTATTTGGGCATACATTCTTTCATGTGATTAGGAGTTTAAAGGGTGCGGAAATTAAAATTAAAATGCGGAAAATAAAGGTCCTACGCTATTACAAGGCGCGGGTCCATACATCGCCAAATTAAACAAAGACCCGATTTAAATAAAAGTGCAGAAAGTAAATGGCCTAATTATCTATTACAAAGCTTTGGGGCAATTACATAAATTTAAAACAAAAAATAAAGACAAACGCGCGAAAGGAAATTGGAATCGAAAGTGCGAGGGCGTTGGACCCTTTAAAGATTAGATTGAAATTAAAATTAATTAATGATTAAATAAAGAAAAGAACTTATTTTTGATGTTTTTGTATTTAATGGAAATAAAGAAAATTAATTGGAATTAAAAGTTAAATAAAACCCTAATTCTAAATTTGTTTTTAATTATTAAAAAAAAAATTGTTTAAGTTTAACCTATTTTAACCCTAATTAATTAATTACAAGTTTATTTACAAGATAATCAATAATTAATAGTAATGATGATAAGGACATAAAACATTTATTGAGAAAAGAGAATAAAAAAAATGCTAAAAAACCTATATTTATATTTTTTAGTTATTTAAAAAGGCATTAAAATGAAACCTAATTTTAAACTAATTTGATTATTAAATTTATTTACAAACAATATTAATGCGTTAAATTAATTAACATATTTTATTTTTTGACTTTTCTGATTTTTTTATGTTATAAAAATTATTTTGTGGAATTAATTAAAACAATAAAACAAATTAACAAGAATTAAAAAGGAAAAGAAAGAAAAATTAAAAGGAAGAATACAAACAGCAGGGGGATGTCTGGCCCCTTTGGAGGTGTTTTTATGAGAATTTTAGCCCACTGATCCCAAGCCCATGTTGACTTTCAGCGCTTGCGTATGGCATCGTTGACTAGTGTACATGATAGTCTCCAAATCTTGGCCTTTGGATTGATCCTTATGCATAGGTGGCAAGCACAACTATGGAGTTGCATGGTAGCCTTTTGGAAGCGTACTGCACAAAATCACATTAAAGGAAAAAATATTGAATAAAGTGGGGGACCTGGGAATCGAACCCAGGTCCCATTGCTTGCATGACAACTCACAAGCCAACTGAGCCAACGCGTTAGTTTTTATATATAATGGATAATGATCAATATATGTGAAAAACGCTAGTGGCCTGAAGTCAAAATAAAACACGCTAAATTCGAATCAGCCAACCATGTCAAGCCACGCCAGCGTCTTCTTCTCCCTTTGCCTGTAACTGAAATCAAATAGCGGGGGTTTTAAACCCCCACTAACTACAATATTCAAATATAGAGATTAGCACATGAGGGAATATAAAAAGGGCGCGAGGTGGTTGTTCAAATCGTTGGAAGGTCCTGGTTTCAGTGGTATAAGTTTTATGGCCTGATTTTTCCAGATGAGGAAAGCCTTAAATAAAGGTCTCTGAAACCCTAAGAAATGTCCATGGTGGATTCTCCTACAGATAGCCATTCTTCAATCGAACGATACCATTAGCTTTAGAATCATTATGTTAGTATAAATCACAAATTAAAAGTCATGAATAACGTAGGAAAATGCAAATACGAATATGAGAAAGTTTATGAACAGGGTGATGTTATTCTACCAATTTCTTGAGTGTGGAGACTGGAAAAGTGTTGAGTCACGTTCAGGAAAGTCCCAGCAAGCCTTTGGAATGGATTGTAGGCTTTGAATCACGCTGGAACTATGTTTTCAGTTTCAACTTTTTTTGTGAAAAATGCAAGTTTTGTTCTTGATCTTGGGCGCAACTCTCTCGTCCTTTGCATTAGGGTTCTGTTTGCATATGTATGAGGAATCATTCTAGGTCAAAAACAAAGTCCATAATCCATTGAATCAATGTTTTTAATATTTGATTTTCAGGCATCTTTTTCAATCTTTTTGTCATGAAAAACATACCTATTTGCATAGAATCTTTCCTTTTTGATTGTGCACGAAATCTTGAGGTCATGATGAGTGGATATGCTGCACAAAAAGGTTTGGAAAACATGATTTGCTATTTTTGTCATATTTAATTTTAATTAAGTGGATTAATAATAATAATAATTCAAATAATTAATCAAAAATGATAAAATAACTCCCTTGGATGTCAATGGGTCGTGCATAGCTTTTGGGTGATGATTCATGGAAGAAAATGAGGCCCATTAGCAATTTTGAGGCATTTGAAGCAAAGTTGACTTTTCAAAATTCCCAAAAATTTCCCAACTTCCACAAGGCATATCTTGCTCAATTTTTAAGCTTTGATCATGTTCTTGGACATTTTGTAAAGGTCTTGAAGTCCTCTAACCAATGCCTTTGGTCCCATGTCATTTTGATTTACCAATCTCAAGTTATGGTCTTTGACTTAAAGTGCCTTTTTGTTGACTTTTGAAAATGACCTATAATGTTGAGATTGATAACTTTTTGTGAGAGCATTTCTTGGACTTGAAGTGTGAAGATGAGTTGTAGGAAATGTCATTCTCTTAAAAATGAGCTTTGGATGGAATTTTTTCTGATAAACCATGTGGAAGTTATGCCTTGGTCAATTTGCAGTTGACTTTTTCAGCTGTCCAAACATAGAAACTTTTGCATCTTGAGACTTTTTGAGCCATGCCTTGAGAATCATGATCAAGAATTGATCAAATGATGTTTGTGGCTTCAAAATAAGATGTTGACCAAAAATTTGGGCTTTTGACTGTCAAATGACCATTTTGCCCCTGCAGTTGACTGTAAAGCAATTAGGGTTTTTTGACTGTGTAATTTTGTGCTGTGAGTCTTGAAATTTGGCATGAGGATGCTTGACAATGTTTATAGGCATGTGGGACTTGTTTGGACCCTTGGAAACTTCAATTTCTTTGCCAGAACCAAAACCCTAATTTTTGACTGTTAGGGGGCCATTGGACTGTGCAACCCTTGGGAGATTTTGAACCTTGATCTTGACAAATCTTGAAGAATATGGGAGGGAAAATTTTGGGGTACAACAGTTGCCACTGTTCAATCTTCTTAGACCTGAGGATGTAGATTGGCTGACGTGCCTTTCGTAATCCGAAGGTGGAAGATGATTGAACACTAGAGTGCCCAGAAATTTGCGCTCACATGTTAGCAGTGTGATGGTGGGAATGGGCTTACAGATGCCATTTGGAGACTGGTGGAGAGGAGGATGGGCCTATAGATGCCATCTGATGGGGTGACGAGGTCTTGTCGGGAATGGGCTTATAGATGCCATTTGGAGACTGTCAGTGTGTGGATGGGCTTATAGATGCCATCTAGGTGTTGATCGCGTAAGAGATTCCTTAGCGAGAACCTGCGTACCTCAATAGTAACGATGAGAGAACATTGGGCGATTACTACCTCAACAGTAACGATGAGAGAACCTTGGGCGATTACTACCTCAACAGTAACAGTGAGAGAACCTTGGGCGATTACTACCTCAACAGTAACGATGAGAGAACCTTGGGCGATTACTACCTCAACAGTAACGGTGAGAGAACCTTGGGCGATTACTATGTCAACAGTAACGGTGAGAGAACCTTGGGCGATTACTACCTCAACAGTAACGGTGAGAGAACCTTGGGCGATTACTACCTCAACAGTAACGGTGAGAGAACCTTGGGCGATTACTACCTTAACAGTAACGGTGAGAGAACCTTGGGCGATTACTACCTCAACAGTAACATTGAGAGAACCTTGGGCGATTGCTACCTCAATAGTAACGATGAGAGAACCTTGGATGTCTTCTACTAGTCTTCATCAGGAAAATCTTTAGGAATCAATTTAATTGGACCAGAGAAGGCCTTTGACTGGATCGGCATCAGGAAAATCTTTAGGAGTCGATATAACTGAACCAGGCAAGGTCTTGGAATCTTCAACTGGAATAAGAATCAGGGAGATCTTAGGGTCGATCTGACTGAACCAGAGAAGGCCTTTGACTGGATCGACATCAGAAAAATCTTTAGGAGTCGATTTAACTGAACCAGGCAAGGTCTTGGAATCTTCAACTGGAATAAGAATCAGGGAGATCTTAGGGTCGATCTGACTAAACCAGAGAAGGCCTTTGACTGGATCGGCATCAGAAAAATATTTAGGAGTCGATTTAACTGAACCAGGCAAGGTCTTGGAATCTTCAACTAGAATAAGAATCAGGGAGATCTTAGGGTCGATCTGACTGAACCAGAGAAGGCCTTTGACTAGATCGGCATTTGAAAAATCTTTAGGAGTCGATTTAACTGAACCAGGCAAGGTCTTGGAATCTTCAACTGGAATAAGAATCAGGGAGATCTTAGGGTCGATCTGACTGAACCAGAGAAGGCCTTTGACTGGATCGGCATCAGAAAAATCTTTAGGAGTCGATTTAACTGAATCAGGAAAGGTCTTATAATCTTCAACTGGAATAAGAATCAGGGAGATCTTAGGGTCGATCTGACTGAACCAGAGAAGGCCTTTGACTGGATCGGCATCAGAAAAATCTTTAGGAGTCGATTTAACTGAATCAGGAAAGGTCTTGGAATCTTCAACTGGAATAAGAATCAGGGAGATCTTAGGGTCGATCTGACTGAACCAGAGAAGGCCTTTGACTGGATCGGCATCAGAAAAATCTTTAGGAGTCGATTTAACTGAACCAGGCAAGGTCTTGGAATCTTCAACTGGAATAAGAATCAGGGAGATCTTAGGGTCGATCTGACTGATCCAGAGAAGGCCTTTGACTGGATCGGCATCAGAAAAATCCTTAGAAATCGATTTAACTGAACCAGACAAGGTCTTGGAATCTTCAACTGGAATAAGAATCAGGGAGATCTTAGGGTCGATCTGACTGAACCAGAGAAGGCCTTTGACTGGATCGACATCAGAAAAATCTTTAGGAGTCGATTTAACTGAACCGGGCAAGGTCTTGGAATAACTTTGACTGGATAAGAATCAGAAAAATCTTAGGGTCGATTTAATTGAACCAAACGAAAGTCTTGGATTAACTTCAACTGGATCGGCATCAGAAAAATCTTTAGGAATCGATTTAACTGAACCAGAGGAGGTCTTGGACATAGCTGAGAACTTTAACTGGATCTTTCCTGAAAGGTAAAGGTCAGTCATATGAAATGCATGATATGGATCAAGCAATGATGTTCTCAACATAAATGAGATTGTAAGATATGATGCGTTTATGCATGTATCATGATGTATGTGATGTTTTTGAATGTATTTTTGTCTAGGAAAATATATCCTTGACGAATGTCGGGAGTTAAAATCCTGGGCTGATGGAGAGCTTCTGTTTCCACTGGGGAGTGATGGTTGCAAGAATACCGGTAGGAGAAGATAAATCCGTTGGGGGATAAACTTGACGAATAGATTACTCTGTGGGGAGGAAAATTATTCTAGCGATCTTGCTGGGGAACAATACTCTGTGGGAAGAGAGGTACATTGTTGAGATGTTGGTAGTAACTTCGCTGGGGATACTGTTGTCATGTTGGAAGTTTTAATAGACTCCGCTGGGGATAGGAAGCCTTCGTCAGGGACGATCTTTCCATGGCTTTTGGCTGAGGATAACCCAGTTATATCCTGGTAGGGAAATAACCCTTGAATAAAGCCGGGGGAGCGTTCGTGCTCTGCGGGTGGCAAGCTTCCAGAATCTACTGGGGATAAGCTTCCTGCTGGGGAGGTTGATTCCAACTTTCTTGGGGAAATCCTCAGGCTGGACTCTCCTGGGGAAATTTTTTGAGATATATTGGGGAAGAGATTCCACTGAATGTCGGGTATACCGCCGGGGAACAATCTTAGATCAAGACTTCCGGGGATGCTTGTTAAGAATGTCTGTATGATGTGCCGGGGAATGTTGAGGTCTGCTGGAGGATACTCAACTTCTTCAAGGCTGACAGGGTAATTTTGCTTGGGGAGAGAATTGCTGATTTGCTGGAGATACTGTGCCTTGTTCAGGGCTGAGGGGAGATCAACTGCTTGGGAGAATGGTTGAATCTTGTCTCACTCTCTGGGGAATTAAGGCATTTTGGTTATACTCTTCAGCCGAATCTACCTTGGTACCTTGGACAAAGCAACTAGATCACTTAGACAATTCTTATTGCCCCAGTTTCTGTGGGAGAAGGAGACCTGCTGATTGACAAATCTTCTTCTGGGAGGAAAGTGACGAGATGACAGGACATAGTCGTACGCTTTTATCCCTAACTTTTGCCTGGACCGCCCTTTCGGGTTTTCAGTCCACCGGGATACCCATTTTTGCCCAAGCCGCCTTTTCAGGTTTTCGACTTGCCGGGTGTACAGATTTTTCGTTTTCATCCCTTATTTTTGCCCGAACCCTTTTGGTTCGTCGGGAAGCCCTTATTTTTGCCTAGGCCAGTCAACCTAGCGGGTCTTTGATGATGCGTAGTATTTTTTTCGACTATGTCTGTGCTCTTAGGATACAGGAAGTTGTCACTGTCAGTAGTGCAGTGTTACGATACCACCAGAAGATCTTCGTTTGATCGTGCAAGATTCGTTGCTGGAATTCATGCCTAATGCCCCAAGCGACTCAGGCGGAGATTTGACCCAGGCTATTCGGCATCTTGAGAGATTCCCTGAATCTTGACTGGATTTCCCCAGATGATGGACAATGATCACGTCGTGCCCCTTGATTGGAAGTGTTTCTTCCACTGGAGGTGACTCTTTTGTTGAGGGGACTTTTGTTCATTAGATATTCGTCGTGCGAATGTTCAAACAAATAGTCATATGCAAACAAGGTTATTTTAAGAATGCAAAAGCTTATGTCCGTCTTGAAGTTTTTGAAAATTCATTTTTTAGTAAAACAAGCAGATTTTGTAAAACGTGATGTCAACTCCGTATTTACCGTAGGCCTTAAGGAGTCAGGATACCTTTCGTAACAGTATGCTTTCGAACTAACCCATGCTTCAGCTAGGACTTTTAAGGGTTGTAACGTGGCCTGGTTCACGGTTTAAGAAACAAAGGATAAAGGCTCAAATTTTATTTGTACCCACCCGTTCTTCGTGATGTTCTTCAAACCTAAACTCAGCTAATCGTGCGTTAGACCTTGTTTGAGTCTTTATCCTGATATTTCGGTGATGGTTCGGATGTTGACAGTTTATTTTGAATAGGCAGTCATTTCTTTTTTTTTGTTGAGGGTTTGTAGGACCTCTTTCTTTTTGATTTCGTTATCCCTATTTTTTTTGCCTGAACTGTTTCTTTTTGTATTTACAGTCAGCGGGATGCCCCAGTTTTGTAAGTCTCCTTCATAGGTTTTGACTTATTGGGCTTTAGTTTTTTTTTTGTTTTGGTAATGACTGCCTGTCTTTATGATTATTCGGAACCATCATTGTCTTTTGTTTTGTAAGGACCTCTTTGGTGCCATTCGTTATGCACTTGGATCAACTGAGAGAACTACCCTGCCCCAGGTTATGATTAAGGGTTTTAATTTTCGAAAAGAAAAACTCCTACTTCTTTGGCTCAGAGGGGTTGATGAGGGATTATCTTCCTTATAACTCCAGTGTTTAGGAATTGAAACAATGCTTGTACCTCATCAGCAGGGTATGTTCAAAAGCATACTGTAAAGATCGTGGTATCGTTTTCGTCATCCTCCCTCAAGAGGCTTAGAATTTTTCAATCAAGAGTTGATCATCACAAAATATGAAAACAGTTTGAATATAGCGAATGTGAATATATTGATTCAAAACAGACATATGCGATACATTGATAAAGTAACAACGTTTGACATGAATAAATGTTTAAACAATCAAAGAAAAATACAACTTGAACATTCGAATGAACAAAAGTTTTCTAGTCTCAGGACTTGTCACTTCAAATGGTGAACCTTGGAGGGATGGTAGAAAAACTCAGCCTGACCATCTTGTGTGAATTCCAACGCTCCTTCATCAATCAGGTCCTGGATCTTGTTCTTTAGAGCCCAGCAGTCGGCAGTGTCATGTCTAGGACTACCAGAGTGGTATGCACATCTTTTATTGGGATGATAGGTAGGAGCTGATGTGTTGGGATTCCGGGGAGGAGCCTTTAATGTGAGCAGATTCAATCTCAACAGGCATTGTAAAGCTTGAAACAGCGACATGTTGAGCTGGGTGAATTGCCTCCTGGGCTTGTCTGGCTTGCTCTGATCAACCCATTGTTCTTGGTGAAGTCATTGTTGGACCTGTGAAGTAGTGGCAGCTTGGAGAGGTCTATTTTTCACCATGCCAGACTCTTGTCCTCTTGGAAGCTGATCAATGACCTGGTCCCTGACTTGGACTGGTTGCTTCATGTTGTATCTCTCTTGGTGGAGCTGACTGATCATGGTCCTTAACTCTTCTTGCTCCCGAGCTAAGCCTTGGATGAGAGCCATTTGCCCCAGCATCTGGGTTCTCATTGCATCCACCTCAGCTTGCAGACGTTTCAGCCATTCGTCCTTACTGTCTTCTAGACTGTTCTTGACCATAGTCCCCATGAGGAGTGTTCTCAGCTCTTCTTGCCCCTTGGATAGGCTTAGGAAGATCTCCCCAAACTGAGTCTCTTGAGTACGGAGATCCTGGTTGTCTGGTTGGAAAGCCATTGCTGAAATAAATAGCGAAGAGGGTAAGTGACCTGCAACAAGGGGTACTTGTAATGCGATGATATGTATGATATGCATGCAATGTTTTCAAGGACCTCGTGGGGTAAACAAGGAAATTGTTAGAATTGGAAACTGGTAAC
Source organism: Vicia faba (assembly GCA_948472305.1). Taxonomy (NCBI): domain Eukaryota; kingdom Viridiplantae; phylum Streptophyta; class Magnoliopsida; order Fabales; family Fabaceae; genus Vicia; species Vicia faba. The sequence goes on along the minus strand of OX451739.1, from coordinate 1,521,721,179 downwards.
TTGATTGAAGGTACTTCATATTGTTGAGAGTCCTTCTTCAAGGGTCAAAAGCTCACCATATCCAGTGGGTCATAGCCCCTGACAACCTTGGCTAGAGGAAAATAAATCCTCTCTGCCCCTTGCTATACAGTTTGGTTCATCGTGACCTGCACCACAGACCCTTGAGATCCTTGAAATGGATTAGTCCTTATGTAGGATGTATGCAATGGTATGATGGTATGATGTCATGTTATGCGTGGGGTGATATAAGTAACCCTGTTATGAGTCCAGATTAAGGACTGTAAACAAAACCTGCAAGAAACACAAGTGTCAAATAACAAACATGCAAGTAGTCAAGTATGAAGGCATACAAGTCACACAAGGCAGCCCTTAGAGTTTAGGCCAGCATGGAGTCTGGGTATTACCCTCTTGAAGTTGGTGGGCTCAACCTGTCCTATTAGAAGAAACTGGGTTCTAAGGGTCTCAATATCACTGGATTGCTTTCATTGTTCATCGTTTCGATTTAGCCACTGAACGGGCGACCGAAATATTCCAGGAAAGCAACCCTCAATTAAGTGTAGTATCGAGTATCAACCAACCTCGGACTGCACCAAAGTCAGTTATCTCACTACCCTAAAGAGGCCAAGATGGTTCAATTAAGGTTCCTAAGGTCAATTGATGCTTCACGACACCACGCGGAGGCCCCGTACTCTCCTTGACTGAACTCAAGGGTTACCGGTACACACCAAAGTGCCACATCAACGTAGCAGACTGCTTCAACCATATCGGTATACCCCGCACAGTCCCCTCACTGTCTTGTTGCTACTTTCTAAGAAGGTATCCCCAGATCCGGGTTAGGATCTATAGAACTCCCAAGACAGTCCCACAATTTAAAGCAAACAAGTCAAAGCAATTGAAAGCACAATTATGAACTATCCTAAGGTACACCTCACTTTAAAAAATGTCCCCAGCAGAGTCGCCAGTTCTGTGATCGGTGGATCTGGAACTAACTGTTTAACGCTGGTTCGCAAAATGTCACGGAAGCAAGAGTCGCCACCGTCTTTTATTTTCTCCAACATGGAAAGGACAAAAGCACAGAAAAATTCCTTATGAGATTAGTTCTCGGTTCGGGAGGTAGATTTATAGAAAGGGAAGGTGTTAGCACCCTTTCTATCCATGGTTATCCATGGGCTCTTAAATACTTGCTCATTTGTGTTTTCAAAATGTTTGTTTGCTTTTCAAGTGTGAGTGGGTTTGAAAAAGTTTCGTTTAAAAGTTTCTGATCGACTCTTGTATCAGTCCTCAAGAGTGTTTGAAAAATTGTTTTTGAAAGCTTTTTGAAAAGTGTAAGTGTGAAAAGAAGTTTTTGATTTGTTTTGAATTAGAGCAAGTATCTACGAGTCATCTACCTACCCTAAGGAATTAGTCTGTGTAAATGTCCTTGAGGTAGTGCCATCCCACCATTGAGAGGTAGGTAGCGTCACCGTTGGAGGTGTTCGGGTCAATTCGAGTTTAGGGACAGTGTGGTCACCAGAGCAATAGGAGGACACCTTAGAAGCTACCCCCATGCCATGTTCATGGACATGAGGACTTACTAAAACGTCCTATACTCGACGACCACGTTTCGAGGGGCAAGGCAACAATGAGGCGTACCCTAGGAGTGGTGTGTGAATCGTGTGTCGTTTTCAGTTATTATTTGTTTGTCATGCATTTGGTGATCTACGCTTTGATTTTATTTGGGCATACATTCTTTCATGTGATTAGCAATTTAAAGGGTGCGGAAATTAAAATTAAAATGCGGAAAATAAAGGTCCTACGCTATTACAAGGCGCGGGTCCATACATCGCCAAATTAAACAAAGACCTGATTTAAATAAAAGTGCAGAAAGTAAATGGCCTAATTATCTATTACAAAGCTTTGGGGCAATTACATAAATTTAAAACAAAAAATAAAGACAAAAGCGCGAAAGGAAATTGGAATCGAAAGTGCGAGGGCGTTGGACCCTTTAAAGATTAGATTGAAATTAAAATTAATTAATGATTAAATAAAGAAAAGAACTTATTTTTGATGTTTTTGTATTTAATGGAAATAAAGAAAATTAATTGGAATTAAAAGTTAAATAAAACCCTAATTCTAAATTTGTTTTTAATTATTAAAAAAAAATTGTTTAAGTTTAACCTATTTTAACCCTAATTAATTAATTACAAGTTTATTTACAAGATAATCAATAATTAATAGTAATGATGATAAGGACATAAAATATTTATTGAGAAAAGAGAATAAAAAAAATGCTAAAAAACCTATTTTTATATTTTTTAGTTATTTAAAAAGGCATTAAAATGAAACCTAATTTTAAACTAATTTGATTATTAAATTTATTTACAAACAATATTTATGCGTTAAATTAATTAAGATATTTTATTTTTTGACTTTTCTGATTTTTTTATGTTATAAAAATTATTTTGTGGAATTAATTAAAACAATAAAACAAATTAACAAGAATTAAAAAGGAAAAGAAAGAAAAATTAAAAGGAAGAATACAAACAGCAGGGGGATGTCTGGCCCCTTTGGAGGTGTTTTTATGAGAATTTTGGCCCACTGATCCCAAGACCATGTTGACTTTCAGCGCTTGCGTATGGCATCGTTGACTAGTGTACATGATAGTCTCCACATCTTGGCCTTTGGATTGATCCTTATGCATAGGTGGCAAGCACAGCTATGGAGTTGCATGGTAGCCTTTTGGAAGCGTACTGCACAGAATCACATTAAAGGAAAAAATATTGAATAAAGTGGGGGACCTGGGAATCGAACCCAGGTCCCATTGCTTGCATGACAACTCACAAGCCAACTGAGCCAACGCGTTAGTTTTTATATATAATGGATAATGATCAATATATGTGAAAAACGCTAGTGGCCTGAAGTCAAAATAAAATGCGCTAAATTCGAATCAGCCAACCATGTCAAGCCACGCCAGCGTCTTCTTCTCCCTTTGCCTGTAACTGAAATCAAATAGCGGGGGTTTTAAACCCCCACTAACTGCAATATTCAAAAATAGCGATTAGCACATGAGGGAATATAAAAAGGGCGCGAGGTGGTTGTTCAAATCGTTGGAAGGTCCTAGTTTCAGTGGTATAAGTTTTATGGCCTGATTTTTCCAGATGAGGAAAGCCCTAAATCAAGGCCTCTGAAACCCTAAGAAATGTCCATGGTGGATTCTCCTACAGATAGCCATTCTTCAATCGAACGATACCATTAGCTTTAGAATCATCATGTTAGTATAAATCACACATTAAAAGTCATGAATAACGTAGGAAAATGCAAATACGAATATGAGAAAGTTTATGAACAGGGTGATGTTATTCTACCAATTTCTTGAGTGTGGAGACTGGAAAAGTGTTGAATCACGTTCAGGAAAGTCCCAGCAAGCCTTTGGAATGGATTGTAGGCTTTGAATCACGCTGGAACTATGTTTTCAGTTTCAACTTTTTTTGTGAAAAATGCAAGTTTTGTTCTTGATCTTGGGCGCAACTCTTTCGTCCTTTGCATTAGGGTTCTGTTTGCATATGTATGAGGAATCATTCTAGGTCAAAAACAAAGCCCATAATCCATTGAATCAATGTTTTTAATATTTGATTTTCAAGCATCTTTTTCAATCTTTTTGTCATGAAAAACATGCCTATTTGCATAGAATCTTTCCTTTTTGATTGTGCACGAAATCTTGAGGTCATGATGAGTGGATATGCTGCATAAAAAGGTTTGGAAAACATGATTTGCTATTTTTGTCATATTTAATTGTAATTAAGTGGATTAATAATAATAATAATTCAAATAATTAATCAAAAATGATAAAATAACTCCCTTGGATGTCAATGGGTCGTGCATAGCTTTTGGGTGATGATTCATGGAAGAAAATGAGGCCCATTAGCAATTTTGAGGCATTTGAAGCAAAGTTGACTTTTCAAAATTCCCAAAAATTTCCCAACTTCCACAAGGCATATCTTGCTCAATTTTTAAGCTTTGATCATGTTCTTGGACATTTTGGAAAGTTCTTGAAGTCCTATAACCAATGCCTTTGGTCCCATGTCATTTTGATTTACCAATCTCAAGTTATGGTCTTTGACTTAAAGTGCCTTTTTGTTGACTTTTGAAAATGACCTATAATGTTGAGATTGATAACTTTTTGTGAGAGCATTTCTTGGACTTAAAGTGTGAAGATGAGTTGTAGGAAATGTCATTCTCTTCAAAATGAGCTTTGGATGGAATTTTTCTGATAAACCATGTGGAAGTTATGCCTTGGTCAATTTGCAGTTGACTTTTTCAGCTGTCCAAACATAGAAACTTTTGCATCTTGAGACTTTTTGAGCCATGCCTTGAGAATCATGATCAAGAATTGATCAAATGATGTGTGTGGCTTCAAAATAAGATATTGACCAAAAATTTGGGCTTTTGACTGTCAAATGACCATTTTGCCCCTGCAGTTGACTGTGAAGCAATTAGGGTTTTTTGACTGTGTAATTTTGTGCTGTGAGTCTTGAAATTTGGCATGAGGATGCTTGACAATGTTTATAGGCATGTGGGACTTGTTTGGACCCTTGGAAACTTCAATTTCTTTGCCAGAACCAAAACCCTAATTTTTTACTGTTAGAGGGCCATTGGACTGTGCAACCCTTGGGAGATTTTGAACCTTGATCTTGACAAATCTTGAAGAATATGGGAGGGAAAATTTTGGGGTACAACAGTTTGTGTTACTTGATTAAAAAGCTGTGAAGCATAATCAAGTGTATGTACTGAAGAGTGTCTTCATTAATTCATTAGTCAATTGTTTTAAGTATCACTGCTGTGATTGAGGGGGAGTGAGTAGGAACTCAGGTTTAAGTAGAACTTAGATTTAAGTTGCATTGGGTAGGTCTTAAGTGAAGGAGATAAACTGGTTATTTAATTCCTGAATTAATATCTCTTATATTGGATTTCCTCCCTGGCTTGGTAGCCCCCAGAGTAGGTGTTGTTTCACACTGAATTGGGTAAACAATTGACTGTGTTATTTACTGTTTTTATTTACTGTCTTATAGAAAGTCAGATACGGTGTCATAACTTTCACTGTGACATTGAGTATCTGCTGCCAGAATTTCAAATAGAATGGGTCAAATATGAATCACTCTCAATGATTTACTATGATATCACATTCAATGATCAAAGTAAATGGAATGGGACAACTATGAATCACATACAACGATCAAAGTCAATGGAGTGGGTCAACTATTAATCACATTCATTGATGAAAGTCAATGGAATGGATCAACTATGAATCACTCTCAATGATCTATTATGAATCAAATTCAATTATCAAAGTCAATAGAATGACTTATCTTTGAAAAACATACAACTATCTGAAGAAGTGAAAAACACAAGAAGGGGGGTTGAATTGTAAAACTTGAAATCAAATGCAGACAACACGTTATTTTTATCCTGGTTCGTTTGATCTCAAACTACTCCAGTCCACCCGTCAAGGTGATTTCGCCTATCTCCAACGAGGTCTTAATCCACTATATTCAACTAAATATTACAACTGCTATAACAACTGCTAAAGCCTTCTTGAGTCTAAACCACAAACCAGTTTCTCAAGGAAATTCTTTCTTACAGATAAATGAAACTGTGTGTGTTGAATGTTTTCTATAAAAACTTTATATCACAACTGTGATAATACACAAATTAAGCTTATGTGAAACTAGGATGCTATCACTATAGAGTAAGCAATTTGAGAGATATAGCAAGATGTATGAGTGAGGATGATGATGATTTGCTTCTGGCGTGTAAAGAGTTGTAGAGCATTAGCCAATTCATTTCTCACTGACTTGTTTATATAGCCTTGGAAAAGATACATTGTAGTCAATTATTCCATTTCAATGCCCATTACGTTCTTTCCATATTGAGAAGATCTTTGTCTTGGAATAAAGCCGTTGGTAATAAAGTGTCTTGAATGCACAGTACCGTTGTCAATTCAGTGTGTTATTGGCTTTGGCTTATTCTGATGCTTCTAGGTGCTGATGATATTGTTTTGGTCTTGATCAAAGTTTAGAGTATGTTAAACGCAGATCTGTTCATCAAGCTTCAGCGTAAGCACATGCTTTGATCTTCTGATGCTGGCATATGATATTTCATCTTCTGATGCTGATGTTGACATTCTTATGTTGATATCCATCAGAGTTTCTGTAAATGTACAATATAATTTTTAGGTAGCATATATGTCTCATATGAACTATACAATTTATTTAATCTTGCATTTTGTTATCATCAAAACTTTAACTTAGGGTAGTAGATTCGAACTTTGTTCTAACAATCTCCCCCTTTTTTATGATGACAAAAACCGGATTTTTTTCAATTGAAATTTAAAGAAAAAAGTATCAGAGATAACCAAATAATAAATTGTATCAAAGATAAACAGAAAGGTCTCAAAGATAAGAAGATAGGGAATAAAAAAGGTATCAGAGTTATGATAAGAAAAACTCCCCCTGAGTTTATTACTTCCCTTTAATTCCATGAGTCCTTTAGCATCAGATCTTTATTGAACTTTCTTTGAGCATCAGATCTTTCCTTTACCAGAGCAGAGCTTCAGTGTATTAGAGTTCATCATGTTCTTGTACCTGACTTATGCAGAACAAAGAAACATTCAAGTATATCAGAGTGTTAGAATGTTTGAGACTTTTGTCTCAGTAATCCGTTATTGAAAAATATCATTCTTTCTCCCCCTTTTTGTCAGCAATCAAAAAGTGCAAATAATTGAAGTTAAAAACGATCAGTGTAGAAAAACGATTGTATTCAGCTCAGAGCTCAGAAAATATTACAGATAACATGTAAAGAAAACAATGAAAACATCAAGAAACAAAATCTAAGGAGGGGGTGGAAGGCGTGTGAACAGAGCTTCTAGCATGTTCTTAATCTGATCAATGGTTTCCTTCTGCTGATGCACCATGCTGGCTACTGAGTCAATCTTACTATCCTGAACATCCATCCTTTCCTTCATTCGTTGATCATTCTCATCCATTCTCTCCTGTAGTCGAAGATCATTTTGCTTCAGCTCTTCAAGAGTCTGCCTGTCCAATGCAGCTTGAGAGGTGTCAGAATCAGGATGCTTCTGAGAGCTTTCTGCAATAACTTCTTCTTGACTTAAATCTTCAGCTGGAATCGTCTGTTCTTCTGCTAGTTGAACTGTTGAAGCTGGACGCTTTTCAGACCAACGCTCACTGTCCAGATGAAGAACTTCATCCTTCAACAGCTGACTCAAAACTGGACCTTCAATTTCTTTCAGCAGATTGCTGAAGTTCTGTTGAGCTTGTCCATAGCTTTGGTCCTGCAGCTTAAAGGTTTCAGCGCATACCCATCTTCTGAAGAGTGTCCAGAGGTGGTCTGAAACAGCGAGATCAATCACTTCCAGACTAGCCTGTTTTAGAGAAGAAATCCACTTCTGCATATCTGTTTCAAAATTCAAGATGCTAGAACCAACATCTGGTTGTTTGGGTTTGGGAATGGCAGTTTTATTGATAATGGCAGCAAAGCGTTCAAGGACTGTTAGATCAATGAAGGTCTTGCTGTGGTCATCTGGATTTTGCTTGGGTGAGGGAGTAGGAGAATTATAAATGATTATTGGACTTGATGGGGTATTAGGTGGAGTAATTTCTGGTGATGATGGTAGTTGAGGGATATTAACAGTGGTACCACCAGGAAATTGCACGGCTAAGGGTCGTGGTTCAGAGAATTCAGATGATTGAGGTTCAGGGGATTGAGCCTCAGAGTGTTGAGACTCAGGTTGTGGAGATGATTCGTGTTGAGGTGAAGGTGGATTAAGTTCTGGTTGTGGAGATGAAGGTTGTGGAATTTATGGTTCTGGTGAGTGTGGATCTTCTGGTATTGGTGAGAGTGTAGTTTCTGGTTGTGGTGAATGGGGAGTTTCTGGTTGTGGTGAATGGGGAGTTTCTGGTTGAGGATTTGGATTATCTGTGTGGGGAGCGGAAGAGTGTTGATCTATTTCATAAAGAACTTCTTCAAGTTCTGGTTCTGTCGAGTTTGTAGGTTTTGGATTATGAGGTTTGGCGCGGGATCTTCTGAGGGTTAATGACTCAGAAGGGTCAAAATCAGGTTCAGTATCAATAATGATTGGAATGGGAATTGGGATTTCAAAAGAAGCTGGGGTTGGAATCAATGTTGGAACAACAGATGAATTTAAAACATTAACAGAAGACAAATTACCTCTCTTCTTTGGGGTCTGCTAAGACGATTCTTCTGATACATCCTTTCTCTTCTTAGTCTTCTTCAGAGTAACCTCTGGTGTTTGCTGGTGCAGATCTTTAAATGTTTAGATTAGGATCCGTGCCATCAGCTTTACAAGCATCCAAGTATCTGAGAACAATGACTGGTTTAGAGTCAATCTCAGAGAATATATGAAAGTTGTCCAGAGGGACTCTTCTGTTGGTGATTTCAGCATGAGGAGTGACTCTGGGCTCCTTCCTTATGTTCTCTATCAGCTTCATCTTCTTCAGATTCTTGGCATTCAGCTGCTTGCCAACAGAAGGTTCTAGAGAGCTTATTTCCTGTGCCTCTGTCAAGTGTTCAATCAACCTATTCTCCGTTAGAATATCTGATATCAATCTGCCGAAGGGTATCCAATCCCTTTAGTCCTTTCTTCTTCTCTCGTTTCCTTGACGCTTGTCTTCAGATGATTTAACAAAAGATGAGCTAGATTAATCTTTACCTTCTGATTAATAAAATAGATCAGAAACTGCTGATCTATGTTTATGTAATCAAGAGAGCTTGTAGGCTTCCTGTGATTGAAACAGCCCAGAATAATCTTTTCCCAAATTTTGTGCTGATCTTTCAAATCTCTTATTTTGCTGGAGGGAACCCCATGTGTGAAAATCTGCTTTGCTATAATAGCAACATCTAAGCACCTTTCTGCCATGTCTATACAGTGAATGCCACCACCATTGTATCCAATCAGCCTTGCAATGTGATCTTCAGTAATCACAATCTTCTTTCCCGTGATATACGAAGTAACCTGATGAGTTGAGGAAGACGCATGTATCCATAATTCTTTAACCAAAATGGGGAACGTTGGACCCACCAACCTATCAAAGTACCTTTCCCAACCTTGTGCCTTAATTTCTTCAGACAAATCAAAGCCATTTTCCTTCAAACTGTTGAAATCTACTATCAATTCTGACAAAACTTCCAAGTTCTTGACCGGAGTAAGGAGCGTTCTGAAAGGAATTTGATATTGTTCAGAAGAAGCATCTTGCTGGGAACGTGCAGATGGAGTGCTAGAGGATGCCATGTTCACACAAGGGTTTTTGAGAAAAAGCTTGAAAAGGGTTTCTTTGAGAAAAACGATGAATACTCAGTAAGAACACAAAAATATTGTTAGTGACGGTAAAAAGTGAATGAATGATGTTTAAGGCGTTTAAATAGGTTTCAAAAAAATTTGAAAACATAAACGTTTTAAGAGAGAGAATTAAATCATGATTACTCACATTTAATTTTGGCTGATTTTAGGGGATTTAGAAAGATATTTGGAACGATTACCCATGACATGTGTCTCAATGCATCCAATCAGGGCTTTTCCTTCTCAGAAGCATGCACGCGTGTTCTGCCTCAGGAATTAGCTGATGACTGGATGACACTTGTTTGATTTAGTGAATAGCACATCTATCCTTGAAATGAAACGCTCAGATCTTTATGGATAGAATCTGATACAATCTGTATGTCTAAATTTCTAAAAGAAGATTGATCAGAAGTTCACAGTAAAATAAAACAAATTCTGAAGATTAATATATAAAATTAAAACATTTTCACTCTAGGCATGGCTTCATGCTGAGATGTTTCAGAATGAAGTTGAACCTATCTTCAGAAAGTGGTTTTGTGAAAATATCAGCCCATTGATGGTCTGTATCAATAAATTTTAAGTTTAAAATGCCTTTCTGAATATAGTCCCTAATGAAATGATGTTTTATTTCTATATGCTTAGCCCTAGAATGCAAAATTGGATTTTTACTTAAGCAAATGGCAGAAGTGTTGTCACAGAGTATAGGAATGTTACTCTCAAATATCTGGAAGTCTTCAAGCTGACTTTTCATCCAGAGCATTTGTGTGCTGCATCCTGCTGCTGCTATGTATTCAGCTTCTGCTGTTGATAGCGCAATTGTGGATTGCCTTTTGCTGGACCAAGAGATCATATTTTCTCTCAGAAACTGGCAGCTTCCAGAAGTACATTTACGCTCTACTCTGTCTCCAGCAAAGTCAGCATCATAGTAACCTACTAAGCTGTAATCACTAGATTTTCTATAAAATAAACTAAGATTAGTAGTACCTTTCAGATACTTGAAAATTCGCTTAACAACTGTTAAGTGAGATTCTCTAGGATCTGATTGGAATCTTGCACAAATGCATACACTGAATAAAATATCAGGCCTTGAAGCCGTCAGATAAAGAAGAGAACCAATCATACCTCTGTAGACCTTCTGTTCTACCTTTTTGCTTACCTCTTCTCTTTCCAGAATGCACGTGGGATGCATTGGAATCTTTGATGACTTACATTCTGAGAGATCAAATTTCTTCAGAAGTTCTCTGACATATTTTCTCTGATGAATGTAAGTTCCCTCTGGATTTTGATTGATCTGAATTCCCATAAAGAATTTCAGTTCCCCCATGAGGCTCATCTCAAATTCTGCCTGCATACACTTAGCAAATTTTCTTCCAAGAGAAGGATTAGTAGATCCAAATATAATATCGTCAACATAAATCTGACACAATAAGATGTCATTCTTAGCTGTCTTACAGAATAAGGTTGTGTCCACTTTCCCTCTGGTGAATTCCTTTTCTAACAGAAAGTTACTTAGTCTTTCATACCAAGCTCTGGGAGGTTGTTTCAGACCATACAGTGACTTCTTTAGTTTGAAAACATACTCTGGATTTTTTGTACTTTCAAAACCAGGGGGTTGGTGCACATAAACCTCTTCTTCTATATAGCCATTTAAGAATGCACTCTTGACATCCATCTGATAGAGAGTGATGCCTTTATTAACAGCAAAAGAAATTAAAAGTCTGATAGATTCTAACCTAGCGACTGGAGCAAAGGTTTCTGTATAGTCTATCCCCTCTTGTTGACTATAACCTTGTGCTACTAGTCGTGCTTTGTTTCTGATGACTTCACCTTGTTCGTTCAGTTTGTTTCTGAACACCCATTTTGTTCCAATGACGTTGAATCCTTTTGGTCTGGGAACTAGATCCCACACGTCATTTCTGGTGAATTGATTTAGCTCTTCTTGCATTGCTAGAATCCAGTCGTTGTCCAGAAGTGCTTCATCGATTGAAGAAGGTTCAATCAGAGAAACAAGTCCCATGAGGGATTCTTCAGAGTTTCTGAAGCTGGCTCTTGTTCTGATTGGATCTTCCTTTCTTCCTAAGATTGTTTCTTCTGGGTGATCCATGCTGCTTCTGGGTAGTCTTTTCTGAGGTTGATTAACAGATGTTGTTGGATTGCTCGCAGTGCCTCTTTCTGATGTTGAAGGAGTGTCTTTGTTGAGAGCTTCTGATGACTTGTCTTCAGAACCTGTGAATTCAACTTCCATACCTGCAAAGACTTCATTTTGCTTTGACTTTTCAGAGTCAAGCTTATCATCAAAACGAACACTGATTGATTCTTCCCCAATCTGTGTTTCTATATTGTATACTCTATACCCTCTTGAGCGTTCAAAGTATCCTAACATAATACACTTCTGTGCTTTAGAGTCAAACTTGTTCAAATAATTTTTTGTATTTAACATAAAACAAGTACATCCAAATGGATGAAAATATGAAATGTTGGGCTTTCTGTTCTTCCACAATTCATATGGAGTCTTTTCCAGAATAGGTCTTATGGAGATTCTATTTTGAATGTAGCACGCTGTGTTTATTGCCTCTGCCCAGAAGATCTTAGCAACGTTTGTCTCATTGATCATGGTTCTGGCCATTTCTTGCAATGTTCTGTTCTTTCGTTCTACAACTCCATTTTGCTGGGGAGTTCTAGGACAAGAGAAATCATGCAGAATGCCTCTGTCATTAAATAATGACTCAAAATCTTTGTTTTCAAATTCTCCACCATGATCACTTCTGACTTTAACGATTCTAAGATCCTTTTCATTCTGAACTTGGTTACAGAAGGTGACAAACACAGAGTGTGACTCGTCCTTGTGTCTTAAGAACTTTACCCATGTCCATCTGCTATAGTCATCTACGATTACTAACCCGTACTTCTTGCCACTAACTGAAGCAGTTTTAACTGGTCCAAATAAGTCAATGTGTAGAAGTTCTAATGGCTTAGAGGTGGAAACAACATTTTTAGATTTGAAAGCAGGTTTTGCAAACTTGCCTTCCTGACATGCTTCACACAGAGCATCTGAATTGAACTTCAGATTAGGAAGTCCTCTAACCAGATTGAGTTTGTTAATCTGAGATATTCTTCTCATACTAACATTCCCCAATCTTCTGTGCCAGATCCATTGCTCATTGTTAACATACAGAAGACACTTTACATTCTAACTTTTCAGTTCAGAAAGTTTGATTTTATAAATGTTGTTTTTCCTCTTTCCATTAAATAGGATAGTCCCATCTTTCTGACTAACAGCTTTACATGATTTTTGATTAAAGATTATATCATAATCGTTATCACTTAATTGACTTATGGATAATAGATTATGCATTAATCCATCTACTAATAGAACATTATTTATAGAGGGAAGATTTCCATTACCTACTGTTCCAGAGCCAATTATCTTTCCCCTCTGATTGCCTCCAAAGCCTACGTGGCCTCCAGGCTTAAGTTCCAGGCTTTGGAACATATGCCTTCTTCTCGTCATGTGTCGTGAGCAGCCAGAGTCCAGGTACCATGACTGGTGTTTCTGATTTGCTGCTAAAGATATCTGTAACATGTATTATTTTATCCTTAGGTACCCATATTTTCTTGGGTCCTGATTTATTAGCTTTACCAAAACTCTGGTTGAATTTTGGTTTCACAGAATAATTACTACTAGTATATTTAATGTCATGTGTATGACCATACACAAAGTGTGAATTCAGAGGAGTGCGTTTAATAATTAGATCCATGGCATTCCTTGGTGTAGGTACCTTACCTTGGTATCCTATTCCCTTTCTGTCGTTTCTGCTAACTCCATAGATCATGGAAGCCATTTTGCTTCTATCTATGCTTTTAGCAAGGAACTTCTGAAAGTTGTGATCATACTCCTTGATGATCTCATCAGCGCTGCTGGGAGTTTCAGAAATTGTTTCCTTCTGAGAGTTTTGTAAAAGATTTTCTAATTTTGAAATTTTATTTTTCAACTCAGAATTTTCCAATTTGAGACTCTCAGTTTTATCAGAGTCAGAATCAAGATTCCTTTTCAGGTTTCTGAATTTAACTATGATCTGCTGATATCTTTCCAGAATTTCGTTAAGGCTTTCAGCAAGTTCAGCCTTAGTAAAATAAATTGCAAAGTCAGGGAATACCTCTTCGGTGTCTGATTCAGAGTCTGATTCAGAAGCTTCACTGTCTTCTGATATGTTAGCCATGAGAGCTATGTTTGCTCTCTCATCATCTGATTTTGAGTCAGCTTCAGACGAGTCAGAGTCATCCCACGTAGCCATGAGACTCTTCTTCTTTTCCCTTCCAAACTTCTTTTTGGGTTTTTCCCTCTGAAGCTTTGGACAGTCACTCTTGTAGTGTCCTTGCTCGTTGCATTCATAGTAGATGATGTCCTTGGTGTTTGGCTTTCTGCTTCCTGAAGAGCCTTCAGATCTTCTGTATCCAGAGGAGGAGTCTGATCTTCTGTATCTGGAGGAGGACTCATTCTGATCGGATTTTCTGGCATTCCTAAACTTTCTTTGCCTCTGCTTCCATAGTTGGTTCACTCTTCTAGAGAGGAGGGAAAGTTCGTCTTCTTCTGGTGAGGACCCATCAGAGGTTTCTTCAACAGCCTGCAAAACTTTGGAGTCAGATTTTCTGTTAGATTTTAAAGCTAAAGGCTTACCTTGCTTCTGAGGTTCATCAGCTTCTAGCTCTATCTCGTGACTTATGAGGGAGCTGATAAGTTCCTCCAGAGAGATTTTGTTGAGATCTTTAGCTAGCTTCATCGCTGTAACCATTGGCCTCCACTATTTTGGCAAGCTTCTGATGATCTTCTTGACATGATCAGCAGTAGAATACCCTTTGTCCAGAACTTTGAGACCAGCCACCAGAATTTGAAATCTTGAGAACATCGTTTCAATTGATTCACTTTCTTCCATTTTGAATGCCTCTTACTTCTGAATGAGCGCAAGAGCTTTAGTTTCTTTGACCTGAATGTTGCCTTCATGCGTCATTCTGAGAGAGTCAAACATACTCTTTGCAGTGTCTTTGTTAGATATCTTTTCATATTCAGCGTAAGAGATGGCGCTGAGAAGAATAGTTCTGGCCTTGTGGTGATTTTTGAAGTCACGCTTTTGTTGATCAGACATTGCCTTCCTGTCAATCTTCTGACCACTTGCATTCACTGGGTGCATGTATCCATTTGTCACCATGTCCCACAGATCAACATCATGTGCCAGAAAGAAGCTTTCAATTCTGTCTTTCCAGTAATCAAAATTCTCTCCATCAAAGACTGGAGGTTTGCCGCTGAATCTGTCTCTATCTTCATTGTTGTCATTGCTGGTGTGTTGATATGTTCCTGCCATTGTGTTTTTCTGACGCCGGATCTTGTACTGACACGGTTAAGTGTTTTAGCTCAGAACCAGGCGCTCTGATGCCAATTGAAGAAGTGAAAAACACAAGAAGGGGGGTTGAATTGTAAAACTTCAAATCAAATGCAGACAACACGTTATTTTTATCCTGGTTCGTTTGATCTCAAACTACTCCAGTCCACCCGTAAAGGTGATTTCGCCTCTCTCCAACGAGGTCTTAATCCACTATATTCAACTGAATATTACAACTGCTTTAACAACTGCTAAAGCCTTCTTGAGTCTAAACCACATACCAGTTTCTCAAGGAAATTCTTTCTTACAGATAAATGAAACTATGTGTGTTGAATGTTTTCTACAAAAACTTTATATCACAATTGTGATAATACACAAATTAAGCTTATCTGAAACTAGGATGCTATCACTATAGAGTAAGCAATTTGAGAGATATAGAAAGTTGTATGAGTGAGGATGATGATGATTTGCTTTTGGCGTGTAAAGAGTTGTAGAGCATTAGACAATTCATTTCTCACTGACTTGTTTATATATCCTTGGAAAAGATACGTTGTAGTCAATTATTCCATTTCAATGCCCATTACGTTCTTTCCATATTGAGAAGATCTTTGTCTTGGAATAAAGTCGTTGGTAATAAAGTGTCTTGAATGCACAGTACCGTTGTCAATTCAGCGTGTTATTGGCTTTGGCTTATTCTAACGCTTCTAGGTGCTGATGATATTGTTTTGGTCTTGATCAGAGTTTAGAGTATGTTAAGCGCATATCTGTTCATCAAGCTTCAGCGTAAGCACATGCTTTGATCTTCTGATGCTGGCATATGATATTTCATCTTCTGATGCTGATGTTGACATTCTTATGCTGATATCCATCAGAGTTTCTGTAAATGTACAATATAATTTTTAGGTAGCATATATGTCTCATATGATTTATACAATTTATTTAATCTTGCATTTTGTTATCATCAAAACTTTAACTTAGGGTAGTAGATTCAAACTTTGTTCTAACACTATCTACTAGAGATCAAATTCAATGATCAAAGTCAACCGAATGAGTCAACTATGAATCACATTCAATGATCAAAGTCAATGGAATGGGTCTACTATGAATTAAATTCAATGATCAAAGTTAAGGGAATAAGTCAACTATAAATCACATACAATGATCTACTATAAATGACATTTAGTTATCAAAGCCAATGGAATAGGTGAACTATGAATCACATTCAATGGTCAAAGCCAATGGAATGGGTCAACTATGAATCACGTTCAATGATAAATGCCAATGGAATGGGTGACCTATGAGTCACATTCAATGATCAAAGTTAATGGAATAGGTCAACTATGAATCACATTCAATGATCAAAGCCAATGGAAATGGATAAACTATGAATCACATTCAATAATAAAAGCCAATAGAATGGGTCAATTATGTATCAAATTCCATGATCAAAGCCAACGGAATTGGTAAACTATGAATCACATTCAATGATCAAAGTCAATGGAATGGGTCAACTATGAATCAGATACAATGACATACTATGAATCACCTTTAATGATCAAACTTAATGGAATGGGTCGACTATGAATTAAATTCAATGATCAAATTTATGGGAATATGTCAACTATAAATCACATACAATGATCTACTATAAATCATATTTAGTTATCAAAGCCAATGGAATAGGTGAACTATGAATCACATTCAATGGTCAAAGCCAATGGAATGTGTCAACTATGAATCACGTTCGATGATCAATGCCAATGGAATGGGTGACCTATGAGTCACATTCAATAATCAAAGTCAATGGAATGAGTTAACTATGAAACATATTCAATGATCAAAGTCAATGGAGTGGGCCAACTATGAATCACCTACAATGAACTACTATGAATCACATTAAATGATCAAAGCCAATGCAACAGGTGAACTATGAATCACATTCAATGATAAAAGCCAATGGAATGGGTCAACAATGAATCACATTCAATCATCAAAGCCAATGGAATAGGTCAACTATGAATCATATTCAATGATCAAATACAATAGAATGGTTCAATTATGTATCAAATTCCATGATCAAATCCAATGGGATGGGTAAACTAGGAATTATATTCAATGATCAAATTCAATGGAATGGTTCAACTAAGAATCACATACAATGATCTACTATGAATCACATTGAATGATCAAAGTCAATGGAATGGGTCAACTATGAATCACATACAATGATCTAATACAAATCAAATTCAACGATCAAAGTCAATGGTATGGGTCAACTTTGAATCACATAGAATGATCTATTATGGGATCACATCTGTTGTACCCCAAAAATTTTCATCCCATATTTCTCAAAACATTGCAAGAAAGATCCTCAAGTTGCTCAAAGAAGTCCAAGGGTTGGCCAGACAAGCTCTCTCCTAAGGTAGTATACCTCAAATTAGGGTTTCATATTGCACCAAGATATTTGAGTCCAAGGGATCCCAAATGCTCACCATTGCCCTATTATGTTCTCAAGATCATCCATGTCAAGTTTCAAGCCTTGCAGGGGAAGTTTGCTCAGTCAATTGCTCAAAGGCCTGAAAATCGACTGTGCTTGGGCAAAAGTCAATTGTGGCCCCCATACAGTCAAACTTCAATATTTTTGGTCAAAACTCTTATTTTAAAGTATCATTCCTCATTTGGTCAAGGTATGATCATGATTCCTCAAGGATTGCTCATAATTCATCAAGAACCAAAAGTTGCTAAATTAGGGTTTTGCAGGAAAAGTCAACTCAACTTTGACCAAGCATAACTTTCTCATACTTTATGAGAAATGACCCATACAAATCTCACTTTGAAGAGGATGCAATTCTATCCAATACATCTTCATCTCCAAAGTTCAAAATATGCACTCACAAGAAGTTATGAATTTAGACATTACAGGTCATTTTGAAAAGTCAACAAAAAACACCTTTTCTTTCAAAGCTTCATACATGAACATGGAATACCAAATTGAGATGAGACCAAAAGAGTTGCTTAAAGGACATTTCAAGATTTCTAAAAAGTCCAAGAACACCTTCAAAAAGTCAAAATTGAGGAAGTTATGCATTGGTGAAGTTGACCCTTTTTGCAAAATTATCAAAAGTCAACTATGCCTCAAATTGCAATTTTTGTTAAATGGGCCTAATATTTTGCACTTGTTTTAAATTGGAAGCATGGTACATGAGTCCTAGCTATTCCCACTTGTCTTTATCTTATTTTTATTATTTATTTTGATTTTTATTTGAATTAAATCAATTTAAATAAAAACAAATCATAGAAAATCCAAATCTTTGAAACCTCAAGATATTGTGCATGTTTCAGGTTCTATATCCTGCTAGCAAAAGATTGAAATCGTGAAAAACCTTTGTATGCACAAAAAGATTGGTTTTGACCTATTTTTAGAAAGATTTTCAAGTGAATCAAATCCAAATCAAAAGCTATAACGGAGGAAGATTGAGAGCATAATTTTAAACCTAATTCATTCCTCAATAATATAGGGAACATTTGCAGACAAAAATCAAAAGGGTGGAGAGGCGCACAAATGCAGAACAAACTTGAAAAAATCAAAAAAAGTGGTGATTTTATTTTGTACTTCCAGGCACTTTCAAGGCCCCCTGACCATCTCATTCACTTCCTGGGATCATAAGCAAGTTGTACCAACCAAGATTAAGGACTTTCCAATGCTAAAACACACTGTAAGTCAGTCACGACCTTGAACTTTTCTTGAAATCGAATTGCAAGATTCTGGCATCTATACTATGAAATATTTATATATTCTTGCTCCTTGAAACATTTGCAAGCTATCTATAACATTCAATTGCATTTTTGTGGACTATATCAGGATTTGCCATTGTTAGGTTTTTTTGCTTCGATTTAGGATCTTTGTGTACAGGTAAAATTAGCCCTCAAGAAGAGTACCATAAGGCTCAGCAGGTCCAGACGAATTGATTCATGGCATTAGATGTAATTTATCATGCCCATGGAAGATTTTGAAATAAGCCAGGGTTGTAGCTACGGACATATGTCCGTAGGTAAAAGTCTATGACTTTTACCAACGGAGCGAGGTTGGGGACGACTTGCGTGGCACTATGTTATTTGTCCATTTGAATTTTGGCGCTTTTCTTTCCAACTAACCCACATCATTATATATTATCATTTATTATTATTCTACATACAAATAAGATGTGCAGCGCAATTGGTAATGGTGCAGGTGAAAAGGCTTTGGGGCCTGGGTTCGAATCCCAGGTCCCCCCATTATTTCACATATTTTTTCTTTCCATAATCAGGCGTGTGTATAGGTGGGATGACCACCATAGTCCATTATCATCCAACCATCCATGTGTCCAGAAGGCCAGATCTAAAGGCTATCATATGAGGGTCCATCAAAAGCTCAATCAACGCGTAGCATGGGAATATGGAAGTCAACGTGGACCATTTTTTAATGGGCCCAAAATTGCTTTTAACAACCTCCAAATTACTTTCTCAGGCCCATATCTCTTTCTCCTTTCTTTTTATATTTTTATTTATTAATTATTTTATTTATTTTTACTAACATAAAAAATAATTCTTTTTATCAAAAAAATAACAAAAATAACTTTTCATCCAATTAGATTTAGGATATTTATTTTTTATACAAATATTAATTTAATTATTTTATTTAATTTTAGGGTAATTTTAATTATTTTGTAAATAAATTAAAACTAATTAGAACAATTAGGGTTTTGTTTCTAATTTAATTCTATTTTCTTTTTCCTTAAAAATAACAAATACAAAAAATAGGCCATGTAAATTATTTTATTTAATTAATTTAATTACTAATTAATTTTTTATTTAATTTTAAAACCTTGTTCTTTTTCTTAAAAATATTTAAAAACAACAAAAATAATTTTTCTTTCGATTAGGTTAGACGGGGTCAAAACCCTAGTTCTCTCTTGTTCTCGATTCATCGCGATTTATTTATCTTTACCATATTAATGTAATTGCTCACAAGTTGTAATAGATTAATTAGGACTTTTACTTTCATTTATCGCTTTTTTTACAGGTTGTTTTTTGGCTATGTAATTAATACCCGAAGCCTTGTAATAGCGTAGCTTTACTTTCCGCACTTGAAATTCCGCAAAATATTAACTGTTAGATGTATGAATATTAGGAATGCATGACAAGAATGTATGATTAACTTTAAAACGGTTAGCTAAACCTAAATGTGCAAAGATAATAAACTTGAAATTGAATCACTCGCACATGCGCACTCCTAGGGTATACTCCCACTTCGGTTGCCTTCGGTAAACGGTCATTAAGTATAGGATATTTTAGTGGTCACTCTCTTGTCTAAAACAAAGATCAAAGTACCTTTCGGAAAAGTTGCCTCGAAATGGTTGCCTCAGAATTGTTGCCTCGAATAATTGATCTAAGACATTAGGGTTACTACTGAGACGTCCTAACATTGCTTTAGTGATCGTACGTCCCTTTCGAATTGACCCTTAAAACTCCAACGACGATGCTACCTACTCACTAATAGTGGGATAGCACTGTCTAAAGGAAACAAGAATAGAAACATTCTCTTTTTTGAGTAGGTAGATTAGTTCTTAAGTACTTGTTCAATACCAAACGAGCTTTTTCACACTTACACTCCTTTCAAACAAAGTTTTCAAAACCACTTCGCAACACTCTTGAAGACAGAAGCAAGAGTTAAATCGAAGTAAAACAAAAAACTTTTTTTCAAATCAAACACACACAAGCAATTTTGAAAATGATGAGCAAGTACCTAAGAGCCCATGGAAAACCAAAGATAGAAAGGGTGCTAATACCTTCCCTTTCTATAATCTACCCCCCGTACTCAAAATCTCGAAAAAGGGAATTTTTCTGTGCTTTTTTCCTTTCCAGTTGGATAAAATAAAAGTATGTAGCGACTCTTGCTTACCACGACATTTTGCGAACAAAAATGCAAAAACGCAAACCAGCATTTCAAAATAGTCCGGTTCTGGCCACCGTATCATAGAACTGGTGACTCTGCTTGGGAATATAATAAGTGGGGTATACCTTAGGATTAGTTCACCATAATTTGCTTCTCTTGTTTGATTTAATTGCTTTACATTTGAGGGTCTTGTATTGGGAGTTACTATAGATCCTAACTCGGATCTGGGGACACCTTTTAGGTAAGTAGCAATAAACTGTGAGGGAACTGTACGGCGTAGAACGATACGGTTGAAGCAGTAGATACGTTGATGTGGCACATTAGTTGGTACCGGTATCCCTTGTGCAGAAACAAGGAGAATACAGGGCTTCTATATGGGTCGTTAAGCATCAACTAACCTTAAATCCTATAATTGACCAACTTGGCCATAGTAAGTAGTGAGATAGCCGGCCTCGTCATAGAGCTGAGAACTGGTTGATACTCGATACTACACTCATTGAGACCATACTCTCGAGATAGTTCCGGCCGCAAGAAAAGATTGCGTGAGCTGAAACCATGAACGATGGAGGATGGTCAGTGATATAGAGAACCTCTAGAACCTGGTTACTATTATTAGGACAGGTTGAAACCAACTGAACTTCAAGAGGGTAATACCTAGACCCCCATGCAAGCCTGAAACTTAAGGGCTATTTTTTGACTTGTTTGCCTTTACCATGTCTGCTATCTGCTATACATGTTGTGTGGTTTATCATGACATCATGCATCATAACATAGAATGCATATCTCATTAGACTAACCATTTCAAAGACCTAGGGGATTTATCTCTGTTTTGTTTTGCAGATCATGACTTCTATGCGTAGAAACACCATTCGAGTTAACTTTATGCAAATACCTGCTCAACTTAAAGATTTGGCCTCGAGAATTTCTGATATTTATTCATTCATTAGAAGACATGGTCAGCTTCTTAGTTTGGTTACCTCCAGGTTTGATGAGCAAATGATGAGTGTGTTATTCCAGTTCTTCGATCCAGTGCATCATTGTTTCACCTTCCCAGACTATCAACTAGTTCCTACTTTGGAAGAGTTTTCTTATTTGTTGGGTATATCCATCCTCAAGCAGATTCTCTTCACAGGTTTAGAAGAGACTCCTAGGCCAGAGGACATTGCTTCAGCTTTACACTTGAAAAAGGCTGATGTAGTGTCTAATTGGGAGACACGGAGTGGGGTTAAAGGTTTCTTGGCCAAGTTTCTAATGGATCAAGCTCAACAGTTCTGGGATGACTTGGACTTTCAAGCTTTTGAAGACACTTTGGCTCTCCTCATCTACAGCTTGGTTCTTTTCCTAAATCCAGATTCCTTCATAGATGTGAATGCAGTTAAGATCTTCCTGTCTCGCAATCCTGTGCCCACCCTCTTAGGTGATATTTTGCATGCTCTTTATACTCGTACTGTGCGAAAAAGGGGGACCCTCATGTGTTGCACGCCACTGCTGGCGAGGTGGTTTATTTCACACCTCCCCAAATCTGTATTGGAGAATGAGGAAGGTGTAGGTTGGGCTTACAGAATCATGTCCCTTGCTCATACGGACATTCTTTGGAGTTCTAAGGATATGGAAAAAGTAGTTGTCATTGATCGATATGGGGAATACCCTAATGTCCGTTGCTTGGAATTATAGGGGGTATAACCTACAGTCCTTGCTTGGCTTTACGAAAGTTTGGTCGCGCTCGGAGAGACGGTCCTCATGAGCTACTTCTTACAGACATTGTCTTTGACTATAAGGAGGACATTAAAGAGCATCGTCGAAGGTTTATACGAGCCTGGAGCATGGTGAACAGGTCTGACCCTTAAGAGCTAGGATTAAAGACTTCTCTCCCTATGCAACCTTATCTCTAGTGGGTTCGAGCCCGTGCTCAAAAGCTGGGGATACATTATGAAGCTTTTTTGCCAGTGATTGTGGAGCATACTAATGAAGAAGGGGTTCCTTATACGATGTTTTATCCCTACATGCCTACTGATCTTGGGGCATTAAAGAGATCCTGGATTCAGCTTAAGGAAGAAAGGGATACCTATCGAGAGAAGTATCATGAACAAGAAAGGAAGATCTTGAGGCTTACAAGGCAGCTTGAGAATGAAAGGACAATCAATGATTATGTCAGCACGAAGGGAAAGCGACCATGGGATTTCTGATTTCTGCTTATTTCTAGTTTAGATTTGTTTTTCAGTTATTTCTTTTGTAACGCCTTAAAGGCATTGTTAAACATTGTTACAAGTTTGAATCTAATAAAGTTTGTTTATTTTTTGGTTTACAAATTTAAATCTCCCATAGTCTTTGAAATCATTTCATACGCATTCCATTATCATGCACCTTATTGCAGGTATCATTACAGGTTTCTCATCTTCTTCGTTGTTTATTTCAGCACAGAATGTCTTCTGAAACACCTACTGATCAAGCCATCAAGGCTCTTCAAGCACGGAATGCTCAATTCCAAGAGATGTTTTTGAACCTGGCCAAAGGGCAACAGGATTTGAAGACTCTCATCCTGAAGGAGAAGAAGAAGAAGAAGAAGAAGAAGAAGAAGGTTGTTCTGCTGAATATGGGTCACAGATTTGGGAATAGGTTGCAACAGGAAACTGATCTGTCTCATTCATCTGGAGGAGGAGAGAATCAAGAGGAAGGAAAGGGTACTAGTCCTATAGTCTCTGATAATGACACTGATTTTGATGAAGAACAGTATCCTCCTGCTGAGGATAGGTATAAGCAACTTGAAGAACAGCTGAGTGCAATGGAGATTCAGAAGATACCTGGGTTGGACTTCGGAGATTTGGGACTGGCATCTGGGGTGGTGATCCCTCACAAGTTTAAAGCTCCTGTCTTTGCTAAGTATGATTGAGTATCTTGTCCAAAGCGTTATCTCCGCTCATACGTCAGAAAAATCCAACCCTATACTGCTGATAGAAACCTGTGGGTTCATTTCTTTCAAGATAGTCTATCAGGGACTCAACTTGAATGGTTCTATCAATTGGAAGGAGATAACGTCCGTAACTGGGAGGACCTTGCTGCTACTTTTAACAAGAAATACCAGTATAACGCCGACCTTGCTCCCACGCGTACTCAACTTCAGGGTATGTCTATGGGTACAGGCAAAGGCTTTAAGGACTATGCTCAAAAATGGAGAGATCTAGCTGGAAGATTCCAACCCCCTCTGTCTGATAGGGAGTTGGTGGATATGTTTCTTGGGACTTTGTCTGGTCCATTTTTCAACCATTTGATCGGTAGTTCATCATCTGGGTTTACTGAATTGATCTTAACTGGGGAGAGAGAAGAAGTTGGTATCAAAAGTGGCAAGATACAAAAAGGTGCTTCATCGAGTACAGAAAAGAAGCCTTTCAGAAAAGAAGCTAGTGCAGTTTACAGCTCTAGGAGCCAAAACCGACCTGAACGCTGCCAAGCAGTTAATGCGGTAGTAATATCAAGACCCACTGTTGCCTCACAACGCAATAATCACCAAAGAGTAGAGAGACTGCAAAGACAGTATACTCGGCTCAGTATGACCTTATCTCAAATTCTGCCGCAACTGTTAAAAACCAACTTGGTGACTCTGAGGGAGGCCCCGAAGAATCCCAGCACCACATCTCCGCTGTATAACCCGAACGCCTGCTACGCCTATCACTCTGATATCCCAGGGCATGATACAAACAACTTCTGGGCCTTGAGGAATAAGGTTCAAGATTTGATTGAAGCTAAAGAAATTGAGTTTGACGCACCGGAAAAACCCAATGCCATAACTGCTCCCATGCCCAAACATGATCAGGGAGTGAATGTAATTGAGGACGATGAAGAAGAGTCAGAGTTTGACAGCTAGATTTACCCGACTACCGATGGTGGATTGAGAAATTGGACGACAAATGACTTCGTGCCCGTTTCTTTTATTACACAGTAATAGACTTTTGTTTTGATATTTGTAACAGACAGTTTAAAACTTTACGGCCCGGTGCCTTGCCCGAGGCACCGTGGTTTTGTTTGTGAGGGCTTATTATGTGTCATTTCCATATATCATCAATAAAGCATTGGACGTTTTCTTGCATTAAAAATTTTGCGCTCCTTGTTTTTCTTTTCTATCTTGCACTTTATTAAAACATCTATTGTCTTACACACACTCACATATCATAAGGCAGATCCACATCCACTCTGGATCCCATTGATAACGACTCCGCTATTGCCAGTTATGACTTTGAAAATCCTATCAACCAAGCCGAGGATGAAGGTGAGGATGATTGTGAAGTGCCTGGGGAACTTGCTAGACTGTTACTACAGGAAGAGAAGGCCATACAACCTCCAAAAGCCACCAATTCTGATGCCTCCAGTTGAAAGAAGACCTTTGATCTTATACTTGATAGTGTTGGATAATTCAATGGGGTGTGTGCTGGGGCAGCATGATGAGTCTGGCCGAAAAGAGCATGCTATTTACTACCTTAGCAAAAAGTTTACCAACTGCGAGACCCGATACTCATTGCTCGAGAAAACTTGCTGCGCTTTGGCATGGTTGCTCGCCAGCTGAGACAGTATATGCTGACTCACACTACCCTATTGATATCAAAAATGGATCCAATCAAGCATATCTTTGAAAAATCTTCCTTGTCCGGAAGAATAGCAAGATGGAAGATGATTTTAATCGAGTATGATATCCAATACACAACCCAAAAAGCAATCAAGGGGAATGTGTTGGAGGATCATTTGGCACATCAGGCCGTGGATGATTACTAATCCATGAATTTTGAGTTCCCGGATAAGAACATCAAGAAAATTGTGCAGAAGATGACGGTGACCTACAAAGACTGGCATGAGATGTTACCATTCGCTCTTCATGGGTACTGAACCTCAGCGCAGACTTTAACAGGGGAAACACCTTACTCTCTGGTGTATGGCATGGAGGCAGTCTTACCCATTGAAGTCCAGATACCCTCTCTTCGGATTATGAAGGATGCAGGTTTAAGCAAGGACGACTGGATCCAGACCCGACTTGATCAGCTGAACTTAATAGACGAAAAGAGACTTAATGCTATTTGTCATGGTCAGACGTATCAAAAGCGAATGATCAAGGCATTTAACAAGAAAGTCAGACGACAAGAATATCAAGTTGGGGATCTGGTGATCAAACGCATCATACTACCGCAAGGCGATCCCAGGGGAAAATGGACCCCTACGTATGAAGGGCCTTTTATGGTTAAGAACATTTTCTCAAGAGGAGCTATGATTCTAACTACCATGGATGGTGACGACCTTCCTCACCCCATCAATGTAGACATAGTGAAAAAATACTACGCCTAATCAAAGACCCGCTAGGTCGACTGGCCTAGGCAAAAATAAGGGCTTCCCGGCGAATCAAAACGGTTCGGGCAAAAGTAAGGGATGAAAATGAAAAAATATGTACACCCGACAAGTCGAAAACCTGAAAAGGCGGCTTGGGCAAAAAAGGGTATCCCGGTGGACTGAAAACCCGAAAGGGCGGTCCAGGCAAAAATTAGGGATCAAAGCGTAACACTATGTCTCATTGAATCATCGTGCAATCAGACTTCAGTATCGACTATCAAGCTCGGACGGTGCTAATCAGTCTGATCTACCTTCAACCAAGTAGTAAAGTGATGAGATGCTCGAGGACATAAAGGCAATAGCAGAGTTGGAACCCAGTGGGATTGTTCACATAACTGTTTTTCTTTGTTTAATCTCTATTGTGATCGGTGGATCTGGAACTGACTGTTTAACGCTGGTTCGCGAAATGTCGCGGAAGCAAGAGTCGCCACCGTCTTTTATTTTCTCCAAATGGAAATGACAAAAGCACAGAAAAATTCCTTAAAGAGATTGCTCTCGGTTCGGGAGGTAAGTTATAGAAAGGGAAGGTGTTAGCACCCTTTCTATCCATGGTTATCCATGGGCTCTTAGATACTTGCTCATTTGTGTTTTCAAAAATGGTTTGTTTGCTTTTCAACTGTGGGTTTTAAAAAGTTTCTTTTGAAAATTCCAGTTCGACTCGTACGTCAGAGTGTTTGAAAAGTTTGCTTTGAAAGCTTTTGAAAATGTGTTGGTGTGAAAAGTATTTTTGTTTGAAATTAGAGCAAGTATCCTTGAGAACCTACCTACCCTAAGGAATTCGTCTGTGTAAATGTCCTTTAAAGTAGTGCCATCCCACCATTGAGAGGTAGGTAGCACCACCGTTGGAGGTGTTCGAGTCAATTCGAGTTTGTAGGGACATGGTGATCACCAGAGCAATGGGAAGACACCTTAGAAGCTACCCTCATGCCAGGTTCCCGGATCATGAGGACTTACTAAGACGTCCTTTACTCGACGATCACCTTTCGAAAGGCAACAATGAGGCGTACCCTAGGGGTGGTGTGTGCGAATTGTGTGTCGTTTTCATTGATATTTGTCTTGTCATGTTCATTGTGATCTACGCTTGATTTTATTTAAGGCCATACATTCTTTCATGCTTTTTGTTAACAATTAAAAAATATTTGCGGGAAAATAAATCTAAACTATTACAAATGGCGCGGGTCCACATCGCCAAAATTAAACCGGACCCAATTTGACAGAAAATAAATAAAGCAAATAGAAGTGCGAAAAGTTCAAGTTACAACGCTTTGGGAGAGATACATAATTATTTAAACGGAATAAATATGCGCAATTAAATAAGAATTATTGAAACGAGGGCGTTGGACCCTTTTGCAAATTAAATTAATTAATAATTAAAATTAAGATTAAATGAAAATGTTTTTTTGGTATTTTGTGTTTTTTAAGATTTAATGGAAAAAGAGAATTAATTATAATTAAAAAAAAATGTCAAACCCTAATTCTAATTATTTTTAGTTATTATGAAAATGTTAAATTAACCTAAATTAAATCCTAAATTCTTTTATGTACAATTTAATTATGAAAATAAAATGAATAATATTATTATAAAAAAGGAAAAAATTAAAAGGAATAACAATTATCAATTAAACCTAAATTCTATGTTTTTTTTATATTTCATTATGAAAAGAATTAAAACTGCAACCTAAATTAATACTAAGTTAATTTACATGTTAATTTATTTATGAAAATAATTAAATTAAATATTTATTATATTTGTCCTCTTTTCTGATTTTTAGGAAGTTTTTGTATTTTTGTAAAAAAAAAAAAATTAATTAAATTAATAAAGGAAATAAAGTCATAATTGAAAATAAAAAATAAAAAAAATATAGAGAAGCAAACCAGGGGGGGTTCAGGCCCCAATTGTGAGGTGTTGGCCTTAGAATTCTGGCCCAATTAAGCATGGCCTTCTTTGACTTTTTGCTAGCATGCTTCAGTGTTGACTGGAGTTTAGGGTGTACTTCCAATCTGTGCCCTTGGTTTGATCTCCAGGGGGACGTGTCACGCTTGATGGTGAGGGACTATGGTGGTTGTCCACATAAGCACTGCATAGGAGTTGGAATTGAAAAATAGCATGAAATATTATACAGACCTGGGAATCGAACCCAGGTCTTGCACCTCACCAGCCAACACCTGGACCACTACGCCATTTGGTGCGTTGTTAATATATAATAACAATTAAACAATATAAAAGAAAAGCAAAGTTAGTGGGAGTCAACGCGCCAATTTTTAAACCAACGAATCACTTGATGCCACAATTCCATCTTCTTCGTCGTCCCTGTAAACTAAAACATTGGGCAACGGTTTTCAGAGCGTGGTTTTAGAGGGCTTTTGGAAAAATAGCGATTAAGCCTCAGGGCTCTATAAATTGAGCGCGAACATTCATTCTTCTTCGTCCAAGCTTGCTGATTTGAATGGTCATGGTTTCGTGGGCTAATTTTTCCCCATTGCAAAAGCCCCAAATTAAAGCTCTGTAAACCCTAAAAAAATAACCATGGCGATTTCTCGTATAGCTTATAAAAACACAATTAACTCATCCAGTTAGCTTCAGAACACATTACTCAATCAAAATGCATAATTAAAATGCCATGAAAACGTTTGAATATGGAAATACGAATTTGAAAAATATAAGGGAAAAGTGAGTTTCTGTATACCAATTCAACGCGTTGGGATTGATGTTCTTGATTGCAATACGTTCTATGTTACCCAAGGAAGCTAATGGGATCAGTATTATGCCTTGAATCCACCTGAAACAATGATTTCAGAATTGCCTTTTTTTGATAATTTTTCAAGTTTGTCTATGGTCTTTGAGCGTAGCATTCAGTGTCCTGTGATTAGGGTTAGACTCAGTACTTATGAGGTAAGGGAATTAAGTCCTTAGCTGGCCTTGATCCATGCCCATGAGAGAACTAGTCTTAGGTTTTTCACCATTAACAAACTTTCCCTTTTTTAAGCAAAACCAAGACTTGGTGTACAACCTAACCCTAGCATGAGTTTGTGAGCTGGCACATGATATATGGAAGCTATCCAAATTCAAATGACACTATTCCATTGATTTTTAAATTTTATTTGAATTATTAAAGATTTAAAATGAATTAAATTAATAAAAATTAAATAAAATAGAAAAATCAATGTTTGATCTTGAAATTAATCATGGGACACGTGTGTGGCATGACAAGGCTGAATCAAGTGGAAGAAAGTGGGCCCTTTTGTCAAAAATTGAAGTTTCAAGGATAGTTGACTTTTGCCATTTCACAAAAATTTCCCAACTTCTACAAGGCATAACTTGCTCAATTTTTAAGCTTTTCTCATGTTCTCGGACATTTTGGAAAGGTCTTTGAGTCCTTTAACCAATGCCTTTGGTCCCATGTCATTTTGATTTTCCAATCTCAAGTTATGGCCTCTGACTTAAAGTCCCTTTTTGTTGACTTTTGAAAATGACCTATAATGTTGAAATTGATAACTTTTTGTGAGAGCATTTCTTGGACTTGAAGTATGAAGATGAGTTGTAGGAAATGTCGTTCTCTTCAAAATGAGCTTTGGATGGAATTTTTCTGATAATCCATGTGAAAGTTATGCCCTGGTTAATTTCAGTTGACTTTTTCAACTGTCCAAATAAGGAAACTTTTGCATCTTGATGATTTTCTGAGCCAAACTTTGAGAATCATGATCAAGCATTGATCAAGTGATGTTTGTGGCTTCAAAATGATATGTTGACCAAAAATTTGAACTTTTGACTGTCAAATGACCATTTTGCCCCTACAGTTGACTGTAGTGCAATTTAGGGTTTTGACTGTGCAATTTTGAGCTGAATGCCTTGAAACTTGATATGAGGATGCTTGACCATGTTTGTAAGCATATGAGACTTGATTGAGCCTTTGAACACTTCCTTTTCTTGATCAGACTCAAAACCCTAATTTTGACTGTTTAGGAGGCCCTTGCACTGTGCAACCCTTGGGGAATTTTGTGACTTGGCTTGGCAATTTCTTGAAGAATATGGGAGGGCAAATTTTGGGGTACAACAGTTGCCCCTGTTCAATCTTCTTAGACCTGAGGATGCAGATTGGCGGACGTGCCTTTCGTAATCCGAGGGTAGAAGATGATTGGACACTAGAGTGCCCAGAAATTTGCGCTCACATAGTGGCAGTGATGGTGGAATGGGCTTATAGATGCCATTTGGGGGTTGATGAATAGGATGATGGGCTTATAGATGCCATCTGGATGTTGATCGCGTAGGAGATTCCTTAGCGAGAACCTGCATACCTGCAAAAGAAAAATGAGTACCTGGCACGTTGCAGGAGCTGATTTTAGATGCTTGGTATAGATGTGTCCTGACTGGTTACAGGAGCTGAATCTGGAGCTTCACAAGATGATGAATGAACCCGGTATGGTTACTGCCTTAGCATGAATGGTAAGAGAACCTTAGGCGACTTTAACTTCAACAACGCTCGTTGAGAAAAATCTTAGCGGGAATTACCATCTTTGCAGTATCGGGAAGAGAACCATAGGCGATTATAATCTGAAAGGAATGATCACCTCACTCACCGTCGGAGAGGGAAACATCTGAAAAGCACTTACCACCTCACACACCGTCGGAGAGGGAACCGTAAGAGACTATCACCTCACACTCACCGTCGGAGAGGAGAACATCTGACGAAGGAATTACCACCTCACTCACCGTTGGAGAGGGGACCATAGGAGACTATCACCTCACACTCATCGTCGGAGAGGGAAACATCTGAAAAAGGAATTACCACCTCACTCACCGTTGGAGAGGGGACCATAGGAGACTATCACCTCACACTCATCGTCGGAGAGGGAAACATCTGAAAAAGGAATTACCACCTCACGCACTTGTCGGAGAGGGGACCATCTTGGGCGACTTTAACTTCAACAACGCTCGTTGAGAAAAATCTGGGTGATTTTAACTTCAACAACGCTCGTTGAGAAAAATCTGGGTGACTTTAACTTCAACAACGCTCGTTGAGAAAAATCTGGGTGATTTTAACTTCAACAACGCTCGTTGAGAAAAATCTGGGTGACTTTAACTTCAACAACGCTCGTTGAGAAACTTGGGTGTCTTCTACTGGGATAAGAATCAGGGAGATCTTAGGGTCGATCTGACTGAACCAGAGAGGCCTTTGACTGGGTAAGAATCAGGAAAATCTTAGGGTCGACTTAACTGAACCGGACAAGGTCTTGAAATATCTTCAACTGGATAAGCATCAGGGAGATCTTAGGGTCGATCTGACTGAACCAGAGAAGGCCTTTGACTGGATAAGCATCAGGAAAATCTTAGGGTCGATTTAACTGAACCGGACAAGGTTTTGAAATATCTTCAACTGGATAGGCATCAGGGAGATCTTAGGGTCGATCTGACTGAACCAGAGAAGGCCTTTGACTGGATAAGCATCAGGAAAATCTTAGGGTCGATTTAACTGAACCGGTCTAGGTCTTGAAACATCTTCAACTGGATAAGCATCAGGGAGATCTTAGGGTCGATCTGACTGAACCAGAGCAGGCCTTTGACTGGATAAGCATCAGGAAAATCTTAGGGTCGATTTAACTGAACCGGACAAGGTTTTGAAATATCTTCAACTGGATAGGCATCAGGGAGATCTTAGGGTCGATCTGACTGAACCAGAGAAGGCCTTTGACTGGATAAGCATCAGGAAAATCTTAGGGTCGATTTAACTGAACCGGTCTAGGTCTTGAAATATCTTCAACTGGATAAGCATCAGGGAGATCTTAGGGTCAATCTGACTGAACCAGAGAAGGCCTTTGACTGGATAAGCATCAGGAAAATCTTAGGGTCGATTTAACTGAACCGGTCTAGGTCTTGAAATATCTTCAACTGGATAAGCATCAGGGAGATCTTAGGGTCGATCTGACTGAACCAGAGAAGGCCTTTGACTGGATAAGCATCAGGAAAATCTTAGGGTCGATTTAACTGAACCGGTCTAGGTCTTGAAATGTAGCTTGAGAACTTTAACTGGATCTTTCCTGAAATGTAAAGGTCAGCCATATGCAATGCATGATATGGATCAAGTAATGATGTTCTCAACATAAATGAGATTCGTAGGATATGATGCGTCTATGCACGCTATAATGATGTATGTGATGTCTTATGTATGCTTTTGTCTAGGAAAGTGAATCCTTGACGGGTGCCGGGAAGTTGTATCCTGGGCTGATGCTGAAGAATAGATTTTTCTTCCATTGGGGATGATAGTTGCAAGAATACCGGTAGGAGAAGATAACTCCGTTGCGGAGTAAACTTGGCAAATGGAGGATTCTGCGGGGAGAAAAGATACTCTAGCGACCATGCTGGGAAGCAATACTCTGTGGGGAGAGAAATGCTTTGCTGAGTGTTGATAATAGTTTGCTGGGGATAGGAAGACTTTGTCGACGACACTCTTTCCGTGGCTTTTGGCTGAGGATAACCCAGTTATATCCTGTTAAGGAAATAACTCTTTAAATCAAGCCGGACGACGCGTTCGTGCTCTGCGAAGGATAAGCTTCCAGAATTTACTGGGGATAAGCTTACTGATTGGGGAGATATGAATTCCAACTTTCCTGGGGAAACTAATTGGACTCTCCTGGGGAGTTTTGATACGGTGGGGAAGTGATTCCTTTGAATGTTGATGTATGCCGCCGGGGAACAATCTTTAGACCAAGACTGCCGGGGATGCTTGTTAAGAATATATGCTGCTGGGGAATGTTGAGATCTGCGGGAGGACACCCAACTTCCTTAAGGTTGATAACTGTTTTGCTTGAGGAGAGTATACTGCTTGCTGTCTCACTCTCTGGGGAGTTTAAGATGGTCATGTTCTTTAGCCGAATCTACCTTGGTACCTTGGAGGACAGAGCCATTAGATTGTTTGGACGACTCATTGCTGCCCCTGTTTCTGCAGTGGGATAGGGAGACCGGTGAGGCGCTGATAGTTGTTGATAGACAAACCTTCTTCTGGTAGGCAAGTGGCGAGATGACAGGACATAGTCGTACGCTTTAATCCCTAACTTTGGCCTGGACCGCCCTTTTGGGTTTTCAGTCCACCGGGATACCCATTTTTGCCCAAGCCGCCTTTTCAGGTTTTCGACTTGCCGGGTGTACAGTTTTTTTCATTTCATCCCTTATTTTTGCCCGAACCCTTTTGGTTCGCCGGGAAGCCCTAATTTTTGCCTAGGTATGTCAACCTAGCGGGTCTTTGATTGTGCGTAGCATCTTTTCGACTATGTCCATGTTCTCAGAACGTAGGGAGTTGCCCCTGTTAGAAGTGTTTTTTCATGCCACCAGAAGGTGTTTGATCAGGCCAGATTCGTTGCCGGAGTGCCCCAAGTGACTCAGGCAGAGATTTGCCCCAGGCTTTTTGGCCTTTAAGAGATTCTCCGAATCTTGATTGGGTTGCCCCAGATGATAGACAATAGTCATGCCATGCCCCTTGATTGGAAGTACTTCTGTTCATTAGGCATTCATCGTGCGAATTTCTATGTTGTTCAAACAAAAAGTCATATGCAAACAAAGTTATGTTAAAAATGCAAAGTTTATGTCTGTCTTGAAGATTTTGAAAATGCATTCTTTTTTCGTAAAACAAATGAATGTTTGTAAAACATGATGTCAACTCGTTATTTTACCGCAAGCCTTAAGGAGTCAGGATACCTTTCGTAACAGTATGCTTTCGAACTAACCCATGCTTCAGCTAGGACCTTTAAGGGTTATAACGTGGCCTGGTTCACGGTTTAAGAAACAAAGTATAAAGGCTCAAATTTTATTTGTACCCACCCGCTCTTCGTGATGTTCTCCAAACCTAAACTCAGTTGATCATACGTTAGACCTTGTTTGAGTCTTTGCTCTGATTTTCCGGTGATGATTCAGATATTGATGATTGATTCTGAATAGGCAGTCATTTTTGTTTTTGTTGAGGGTTTGTATGACCTCTTTCTTTTTGATTTTTTTGTTATCCCTATTTTTTGCCTGAACTGTTTCCTTTTTTGGAATTACAGTCAGCGGGATGCCCCAGTTTTGTAAGTCTCCTTTATTGGTTTTGACTTTTTGGGCTTTTCGTTTATGATAATTTTTTTTGATAATGACTGCCTGTCCTTATGATTGTTCGGAACCATCATTGTCTTTCTTCGTTTTGTAAGGATCTCTTTGATGCCATTCGTTATGCACCTGGATCAACTGAGAAGACTGCCCTGCCCCAGGTTATGATTAAAGGTTTTGATTTTCGAAAATAAAAAAAAACTCCTACTTCTTCGGCTCAGAGGGGTTAACGAGGGATTATCTTCCTTATTACTCCAGTGTTTAGGAATTGAAACAATGCCTGTACCTCATCAGCGGGGTCTGTTCAAAAACATACTGTAGATCGTGGTATCATTTTCGTCATCCTCCCTCAAGAGGCTTAGAATTAACGAGAGTTGACATCAGAAAAAATATGAAAACAGTTTGCATATAGTAAATGCGAATATATTGATTCAAAATAGACATAAGCGATGCATTAATGGAATAACAATGTTTAACATGAATAAATGTTTGAATAAACAAAGAAAAATACGACTTGAATTTAAATGAACAAAAGGTGCTTTCTATCTTAGCCATGTTTTGGCATGGGAGCAGTGATCACATTGGGAGTCTCAGCGGGCTCGAATTGTATTTCCTTGGCGTCAATAAGGTCCTGCAGCTTGTTCCTTAATGCCCAACAATCATCAGTGGCATGCCCCGGGCCATCAGAATGATAGGCACAACGAGCATTCGGGTTGTACTTAGGAGAGGTAGTATTTGGAAATTTTGGGGCCTCTCTGACAGTCACTAAATTGGTTGAGAGCAACTGTGGCAAGATCTGCGATAGGGTCATGCTTAACCGGGTGAACTCTCTCCGGGGTCTTTCAAACTTTTGAGGATTAGTTGGCTGAGGAGCGGCAACAGGTTTGGCAATCATTACCGCACTGACAGATTGGCGGCGTTCAGGTCGCTCTGGTCTCCGGGAGCTATATACAGCACTAGCCTCCTTTTTGAAGGGTTTCTTTTCAGCACTGGAGGAGGCAACCTTCTGTATCTTCCCCGATTTTATACCGGCCTCGATCCTTTCACCAGTCAGGATCAGATCAGTAAACCCAGCAGAGGAATTACCAATGAGATGATTGAAAAATGGACCAGATAGGGTCCCCCAAAACATATCTACCAGCTCCCGGTCCGTCAATGGTGGCTGCACCCTGCCAGCCAGGTCTCTCCATTTCTGGGCGTACTCCTTAAAACCTTCACCCGACCCTAGCGACATACCCTGGAGCTGGGTACGCGTAGGAGCGAGGTCGGAATTATATTGATACTGCTTGTAAAAAGCAGTGGCCAGATCCTCCCAGTTACGAATGCTGATTCCATCCAGCTGATAGAACCATTCGAGGTGAGTCCCTGAAAGACTCTCCTGGAAGAAATGGATCCAAAGGTTCTTGTCTGCTGTGTAAGGCTGGATCTTCCTTACATAAGAACGGAGGTGCATCTTGGGACAGGAAGCCCCGTCATACTTCACAAAGGCAGGTGCCTTGAACTTGTGTGGGATCACCACCCCAGTAGATAACCCCAAGTCTCCGAAATCCAGTCCAGGCACCCGCTGAACTTCCATAGCCTTTAATCTGTCCTCCAGCTGCTTGTACCGGTCTTCAGCAGGAGGGTACTGTTCATCGTTGAAGTCTGTTTCAGTATCAGAGCCCACAGGAGTAGGGACCTCCCTTTCTTGGTGACTACCTTCCCCCACAGATGGCGTAGTCCTTTCAGCCTCAACCTGTAAGGTGTTCCCGAGTCTGCGCCCAGTGTTAAATAGCACAGTCCTCCTCTTCTTCTTAGTCTTCTTCAGAAGCATGGTCTTCAACTCTTGTTGACCCTGAGCCAAGCCCTTGATCAGCTCCTGAAATTGGGCGTTCTGCGCCTGAAGAGCCTTGATAGATGCCTCGGTTGATGATTCAGGGTTCATGATGCTGAAATAAACAGCGAAGGACAGTAAGCAACCTGAAAAGAAGAGTACCTGTGATGCACATGATGAATGATATGTGTTTATGCAATGCATTCAAGAGTTCGAAAATTCAAATTTGTTGTAGACCAAAAGGAACACACGTTATTATTAAGAAAATCATTGTTTAATACATCAAAACCTCATGGGCAAAAGTACAAAAAATCAAATCAATCCCAAAATATGCTGCGCATCCTCTTTGGAGCTATGTAAGTGTTGAGGTTCCTCTCCTCATGCAACAGGCGGGTGAGCTCCAAGACCTTCTTTTCACTGGCACGCAGACTAGTCTCAAGAGAATTCCGCTCTTCCTTAAGCTGGATCCAGCTCTTCTGCATCTCTTCCCAGGATGTGGGCATATCAGGATGCTGAATAGTGTAGGACACTTCCCCTTCCAAGACAGGCTCTTTGATCACTGGGAGCATATGAGGATAAGGCATCACTAACTTCTGGGAGCGGGCTCGTACCCACTTGAGATAAGGCTCCAACGGGATGGAATTCCTATGCCCCAGTGTCTTGCTGTCTATCCTACTGGGCATCCTCCAAGCTTTGATGAATCTCTGGCGAAGTCCTTGAGTATCGCTGTCGAAGTCAAAAACTATGTCAGGAATTAACATGTCATGAGGACCATCCCTCCGAGCATAACCAAACTGTCTCCAAGCCAGGCATGGGCTATAAGTAATACCTCCTCTGATTCCAAGTAAAGGAACATTAGGGTACTCCCCGCAACGATCAATGATAGTGACATCTTCTCTGGACCGAGGGCACCAATGTATATCTGCATGTGTAAGAGTCATCAACCGTTGTGACCATCTCAAACCCCGCTCATTCTTCAAGACCGATTGTGGAAGGTGCGAAATAAACCACCTTCCCAGGAGAGGAGTGCAACACATAAGGACACATCTTTTTCTCATGGTTCGAGTGTAACATGAGTGAAGGATGTCCCCCAGCAATGTAGGTATAGGATTCCTGGACATAAGAATCTGGACAGCACTGATATCAATAAGCTGATCTGGGTTAGGGAACAACACCAAACCATAAACAAGGAGGGCCACAACCTCTTCGAAAGCTTGCAAGTCAAGGGAGTTCCAACATTCATGGGCCTTTTCAAACAGAAACCTGGCTAAGAACCCTTTGATACCACTTCTAACTTCCCAATGTCCCTTGAGGTCAGATGACTGTAGGTGCAAGGTTTTAGCAATCTCTTCAAGCTTAGGTTCCTTTTCTGTACCGTTGAAGGGTAGCTGATCAAGGATGGGGATCTTCAGGAGCCGGGAGAACTCCTCCAATGTAGGTACCAACTGATAGTCCAAGAAGGTGAAACAGTGATGCAGAGGGTCAAAGAATTGGAACAGGACCTTTATCATATCTTCCTCAATGTTGGTGTTGACCAAGCTGATGAGGCTTCCATGCCTTTCACTGAATGAAGAGTTCTCGGGAATCCTGGATATAAGCTCCTTAAGCTGAGGAGGGATCCTTACAAGACTGATTTGAATTGTCTTTCTACGAACAGTTTCCATGTCCTACAAAACAAGAACAAAGATGAAAATTCAAACCCCTGAAATGGTTAGTTAATGCATATGATGCTGGATGATGTCATGATGCTATGATTAAACACACCACAGATATGTACAAAGACAAACATGTAAGGCACACAAGGCACACAAGACAAGCCCTTAAGGTTTAAGGCCAGCATGGGGTCTGGGTAGTACCCTCTTGAAGTTGGTGAGTTCAACCTGTCCTAATCAAAGTAACCGGGTTCTAAGGTTCCCAATATCACGGGATTGCTTTCATTGTTCATCGTTTCGATTTAGCCACTGAACTGGAGACCGAAATATTCCAGGAAAGCAACCCTCAATTGAGTGTAGTATCGAGTATCAACCAACCTCGGACTGCACCAAAGTCAGTTATCTCACTACTCTAAAGAGGCCAAGATAGTTCAATTAAGGTTCCTAAGGTCTGTTGATGCTTCACGACACCACGCGGAGGCCCCGTACTCTCCTTGACTGAACTCAAGGGTTACCGATACACACCAAAGTGCCACATCGACGTAGCAGACTGTTTCAACCATGTCGGTATACCCCGCACAGTTCCCTCACAGCCTTGTTGCTACTTTCTAAGAAAGGTATCCCCATATCCGGGTTAGGATCTATATAACTCCCAAGCAATCCACAATTTAAAGCAAGCAAAGAAAATAATTGAAAACACAGTGATCTTAATCCTAAGGTACACCTCACTTTAAGTTTCTATCCCCAGCAGAGTCGCCAGTTCTGTGATCGGTGGATCTGGAACTGACTGTTTAACGCTGGTTCGCGAAATGTCGCGGAAGCAAGAGTCGCCACCGTCTTTTATTTTCTCCAAATGGAAAGGACAAAAGCACAGAAAAATTCCTTAAAGAGATTGCTCTCGGTTCGGGAGGTAAGTTATAGAAAGGGAAGGTGTTAGCACCCTTTCTATCCATGGTTATCCATGGGCTCTTAGATACTTGCTCATTTGTGTTTTCAAAAATGGTTTGTTTGCTTTTCAACTGTGGGTTTTAAAAAGTTTCTTTTGAAAATTCCAGTTCGACTCGTACGTCAGAGTGTTTGAAAAGTTTGCTTTGAAAGCTTTTGAAAATGTGTTGGTGTGAAAAGTATTTTTGTTTGAAATTAGAGCAAGTATCCTTGAGAACCTACCTACCCTAAGGAATTCGTCTGTGTAAATGTCCTTTAAAGTAGTGCCATCCCACCATTGAGAGGTAGGTAGCACCACCGTTGGAGGTGTTCGAGTCAATTCGAGTTTGTAGGGACATGGTGATCACCAGAGCAATGGGAAGACACCTTAGAAGCTACCCTCATGCCAGGTTCCCGGATCATGAGGACTTACTAAGACGTCCTTTACTCGACGATCACCTTTCGAAAGGCAACAATGAGGCGTACCCTAGGGGTGGTGTGTGCGAATTGTGTGTCGTTTTCATTGATATTTGTCTTGTCATGTTCATTGTGATCTACGCTTGATTTTATTTAAGGCCATACATTCTTTCATGCTTTTTGTTAACAATTAAAAAATATTTGCGGGAAAATAAATCTAAACTATTACAAATGGCGCGGGTCCACATCGCCAAAATTAAACCGGACCCGATTTGACAGAAAATAAATAAAGCAAATAAAAGTGCGAAAAGTTCAAGTTACAACGCTTTGGGAGAGATACATAATTATTTAAACGGAATAAATATGCGCAATTAAATAAGAATTATTGAAACGAGGGCGTTGGACCCTTTTGCAAATTAAATTAATTAATAATTAAAATTAAGATTAAATGAAAATGTTTTTTTGGTATTTTGTGTTTTTTAAGATTTAATGGAAAAAGAGAATTAATTATAATTAAAAAAAAATGTCAAACCCTAATTCTAATTATTTTTAGTTATTATGAAAATGTTAAATTAACCTAAATTAAATCCTAAATTCTTTTATGTACAATTTAATTATGAAAATAAAATGAATAATATTATTATAAAAAAGGAAAAAATTAAAAGGAATAACAATTATCAATTAAACCTAAATTCTATGTTTTTTTTATATTTCATTATGAAAAGAATTAAAATTGCAACCTAAATTAATACTAAGTTAATTTACATGTTAATTTATTTATGAAAATAATTAAATTAAATATTTATTATATTTGTCCTCTTTTCTGATTTTTAGGAAGTTTTTGTATTTTTGTAAAAAAAAAAAATTAATTAAATTAATAAAGGAAATAAAATCATAATTGAAAATAAAAAATAAAAAAAATATAGAGAAGCAAACCAGGGGGGGGTTCAGGCCCCAATTGTGAGGTGTTGGCCTTAGAATTCTGGCCCAATTAAGCATGGCCTTCTTTGACTTTTTGCTAGCATGCTTCAGTGTTGACTGGAGTTTAGGGTGTACTTCCAATCTGTGCCCTTGGTTTGATCTCCAGGGGGACGTGTCACGCTTGATGGTGAGGGACTATGGTGGTTGTCCACATAAGCGCTGCATAGGAGTTGGAATTGAAAAATAGCATGAAATATTATACAGACCTGGGAATCGAACCCAGGTCTTGCACCTCACCAGCCAACACCTGGACCACTACGCCATTTGGTGCGTTGTTAATATATAATAACAATTAAACAATATAAAAGAAAAGCAAAGTTAGTGGGAGTCAACGCGCCAATTTTTAAACCAACGAATCACTTGATGCCACAATTCCATCTTCTTCGTCGTCCCTGTAAACTAAAACATTGGGCAATGGTTTTCAGAGCGTGGTTTTAGAGGGCTTTTGGAAAAATAGCGATTAAGCCTCAGGGCTCTATAAATTGAGCGCGAACATTCATTCTTCTTCGTCCAAGCTTGCTGATTTGAATGGTCATGGTTTCGTGGGCTAATTTTTCCCCATTGCAAAAGCCCCAAATTAAAGCTCTGTAAACCCTAAAAAAATAACCATGGCGATTTCTCGTATAGCTTATAAAAACAGAATTAACTCATCCAGTTAGCTTCAGAACACATTACTCAATCAAAATGCATAATTAAAATGCCATGAAAACGTTTGAATATGGAAATACGAATTTGAAAAATATAAGGGAAAAGTGAGTTTCTGTATACCAATTCAACGCGTTGGGATTGATGTTCTTGATTGCAATACGTTCTATGTTACACAAGGAAGCTAATGGGATCAGTATTATGCCTTGAATCCACCTGAAACAATGATTTCAGAATTGCCTTTTTTTGATAATTTTTCAAGTTTGTCTATGGTCTTTGAGCGCAGCATTCAGTGTCCTGTGATTAGGGTTAGACTCAGTACTTATGAGGGAAGGGAATTAAGTCCTTAGCTGGCCTTGATCCATGCCCATGAGAGAACTAGTCTTAGGTTTTTCACCATTAACAAACTTTCCCTTTTTTAAGCAAAACCAAGACTTGGTGTACAACCTAACCCTAGCATGAGTTTGTGAGCTGGCACATGATATATGGAAGCTATCCAAATTCAAATGACACTATTCCATTGATTTTTAAATTTTATTTGAATTATTAAAGATTTAAAATGAATTAAATTAATAAAAATTAAATAAAATAGAAAAATCAATGTTTGATCTTGAAATTAATCATGGGACACGTGTGTGGCATGACAAGGCTGAATCAAGTGGAAGAAAGTGGGCCCTTTTGTCAAAAATTGAAGTTTCAAGGATAGTTGACTTTTGCCATTTCACAAACATTTCCCAACTTCTACAAGGCATAACTTGCTCAATTTTTAAGCTTTGCTCATGTTCTTGGACATTTTGGAAGGGTCTTTGAGTCCTTTAACCAATGCCTTTGGTCCCATGTCATTTTGATTTTCCAATCTCAAGTTATGGCCTTTGACTTAAAGTCCCTTTTTGTTGACTTTTGAAAATGACCTATAATGTTGAAATTGATAACTTTTTGTGAGAGCATTTCTTGGACTTGAAGTATGAAGATGAGTTGTAGGAAATGTCTTTCTCTTCAAAATGAGCTTTGGATGGAATTTTTCTGATAATCCATGTGAAAGTTATGCCCTGGTCAATTTCAGTTGA
This sequence comes from Vicia faba, assembly GCA_948472305.1. Lineage (NCBI taxonomy): Eukaryota > Viridiplantae > Streptophyta > Magnoliopsida > Fabales > Fabaceae > Vicia > Vicia faba. The sequence goes on along the minus strand of OX451739.1, from coordinate 1,521,679,571 downwards.
CTTTTTCAACTGTCCAAATAAGGAAACTTTTGCATCTTGATGATTTTCTGAGCCAAACTTTGAGAATCATGATCAAGCATTGATCAAGTGATGTTTGTGGCTTCAAAATGATATGTTGACCAAAAATTTGAACTTTTGACTGTCAAATGACCATTTTGCCCCTACAGTTGACTGTAGTGCAATTTAGGGTTTTGACTGTGCAATTTTGAGCTGAATGCCTTGAAACTTGATATGAGGATGCTTGACCATGTTTGTAAGCATATGAGACTTGATTGAGCCTTTGAACACTTCCTTTTCTTGATCAGACTCAAAACCCTAATTTTGACTGTTTAGAAGGCCCTTGCACTGTGCAACCCTTGGGGAATTTTGTGACTTGGCTTGGCAATTTCTTGAAGAATATGGGAGGGCAAATTTTGGGGTACAACATCTATCTTTTAGAGGCGTTCTCTTACTAGGACGTCAACCTCTTGTACAAAAACGCCTATTTACAGGCCGACTTCAAAATCAATACAATTCATTTTCACAAAGAAATTTTAAATTGTTTTCCTTTTTCTGTTTTGTTTTGCAAGAACGTCCAATGTTCATTTTTGATATATGCATTTGACAATAATTGCTGCTCATAAATATTTACATGCGAAACAAAAGACGATTACTCGTAATATCAGAAACAAGGGCAAACAAGAAATGTCCAAACCTTACAGTTGCTCTATCCACTAGGTATAAAGATATACCTAGTTGGAGAATACGACTGAAGGTACATTCACTCCCCGCAGAGCAAAAGGTATCTAAAAATAGTGATTCTCCCCAAGTAGAGTTTATCTATCACCAGTACTAGAAGATTATCCCCAGCGAAGTTTATTTTTTCCATAAGCAAAAACTCAATCCCCGACAGGTTTCATTATCGCCAGCAACGATAATTCATCCCCAGCCGAGGTTATCCTTCCAAACCAACAGATCCTCTAGCAGAGCATCTCTTCCCCACAGAGTCATTTTCTCGTCAATTTATTCTCCAGCAGGATTATTCTCACAACCATGTTCGATCATTATCCCCAGCGAGCGAACCCCTTTTACTCTCTACCAGCAGTCCGGGATTTATTTTCCCCAGTTAGAGAATATCATAAAAACATTGCATGTCCATACATCATGACATGCGCATACGCATCATACAACACAATCTCATTTATTTTGAGAACATCATTGCTTGATACATATCATGCATTACATACGATTAACCCTTTACCTTTCAGGAAAGACACAATCAAATTCTCACCAAGTTCAAGCTATGAAGCCCGGATTCGACCGGATAGTACCTTGATTTCTACAGCATATTGTGAAGCCCGGAGAACGACCAGATAACAGTATCAAACACCGCGAAGCCTGAATTCGACCAGATAGTGGTTTATCTCTAAGCTATGAAGCCCAGATTCGACCAGATAATAGTTTAATCCCCAGCAAGTCGTGAAGCCCGGATTATGACCGGATAACAGCTCAACAAGTTATTGTGAAGCCTGGATTTCGACCAGATAGCAGTCTGAGACACCATGAAGCCTGGATTCGACCAGATAGTGGTTTATCATAAGCACAAGCCGTGAAGCCCGGATTACGACCGGATAACAGCTCAACAAATTTCTGTGAAGCCTGGATTACGACCAGATAGCAGCCAAAGACATCGCGAAGCCTGGATTATGACCAAATAGTGGTATATCTTTAATACAAGTTATGAAGCCCAGATTCGACCGGATAGTATCTTGATTTCTTCGAACTCTATGAAGCCTGGATTCGACTAGATAATGGTATGAGACATCGTGAAGCCTGGATTACGACCATATAGCGATAAAAAAAACACTAAAGCCTGGATTACGACCAGATAACAGTGAGGGACACTGTGAAGCTTGGATTACGACCAAATAGCAGTTTACCCGGCCAATTACTATGAAGCCTGAATTCGACCGGATATTAGTAGGCCCAAAAATCAAAGGGAAACCCGGAGGCGACCGGATAACCATTTGATTCCTTCTAAAGCCTAGATTATGACCAGATAAGAAGTAAGGTATTGTGAAGCCTGGATTCCGACCAGATAACAATACAAGACGCTGTGAAGCTTAGATTTTGACCAAATAGCAGTTTACCTGGACAATTACTAAGAAGCCCGGAGTCGACCAGATATTAGTGTGGCCTAAGTTCAAGTTGAAGCCCGGATGCGACCGGATAACAATTGATTTCCTTCTGAATCTTGGATTACGACTAGATAAGAATCGAGAAATTGCGAAGCCTGGATCACGACCGGATAGCACGTTTAAACTCAACTCCCCAGTAAGTCATTGTAAAGCCTGGATTTCGACCAGATAGCAGTCGGTCTTATCACTATGAAGTCTGAATTACGACCGGATAGTAGTTCATTTTCATCTCCTCAACTAAGAGACGATTCCTCAGTAGAATAACGGACGACTGAAGTTACTAAAATTCTATTTTCTCTCAAGACAGAGATCAGCATGCCCCAGCATAGTCTTCCTCAACAACAGGTATACAGAATCTCGCTAAGGAATCTCTTATGCGATCGACACTCCTTCAGATGGCATATTTAAGCCCATCTTCCGTCATCAATTTCCAAATGGCATCTGTAAGCCCATTCCCGACATCACAAGACGGATACCACTTCATGCGAGTCCAAATTTCTGGGCACTCTAGTGTTCAATCATCTTCCACCTTCAGATCACGAAAGGCATGTAAGCCAATCTGCATCCTCAGGTTTAAGAAGATTGAACAGGGGCAGCTGTTGTACCCCAAAATTTTCCCTCTCATATTTCTCAAAACATTGTAAGAAAGATCCTCAAGTTGCTCAAAGAAGTCCAAGGGTTGGCCAGACAAGCTCTCTCCTAAGACAGTCTACCTCAAATTAGGGTTTCATATTGCACCAATATGTTTGAGTCTAAGGGATCCCAAATGCTCACCATTATCCTATTATTTTCTCAAGATCATCCATTTTAAGTTTCAAGCCTTGCAGAGGAAGTTTGCTCAGTCAATTGCTCAAAGGCCTGAAAATCGATTGTGCTAGGGAAAAAGTCAACTGTGGCCCCACATACAGTCAAACTTCAAGATTTTTGGTCAACACTCTCATTTTGAAGTATAATTCATCATTTTATCAAGGTTTGATCATGATTCCTTAAGGATTTCTCACAATTCATCAAGAACCAAAAGTTGCTAAATTAGGGTTTTGCAGGAAAAGTCAACTCAACTTTGACCAAGCATAACTTTCTCATACTTTATGAGAAATGACCCATCCAAAGCTCACTTTGAAGAGTATGCAATGCTATACAATACATATTCATCTTCCATGTTCAAAATATGCACTCACAAGAAGTTATGAATTTGGACATTATAGGTTATTTTGAAAAGTCAATAAAAACACCTTTTTGTCAAAGCTTCATACATGAACATGGAATACCAAATTGAGATGAGACCAAAAGGGTTTCTTATAGTACATCTCAATATTTCTAAAAAGTCCAAGCACACCTTCAAAAAGTCAAAATTGAGGAAGTTGTGCATTGGTGAAGTTGACCCTTTTTGCAAAATTGTCAAAAGTCAAATATGCCTCAAATTTCAATTTTTGTTAAATGGGCCTAATCTTTTGCACTTGTTTTGAATTTGTAGAATGGTCCACGAGTCCTAGCTCTTCCCAATTGTCTTTATCTTATTTTTATTATTTATTTTGATTTTTATTTGAATTAAATCAATTTAAATCAAAACAAATCATAGAAAATCCAAATCATTGAAACCTCAAGATATTGTGCATGTTTCAGGTTCTATATCCAGCTAGCAAAAGATTGAAATCGTGCAAAGCCTTTGTGTGCATAAAAGATTGGTTTTGACCTATTTTTAGAAAGATTTTCAAGTGAACCAAATCCAAATCAAAAGCTATAATGGAGGAAGATTGAGAGCACAATTTTAAACCTAATTCATTCCTCAGTATATAGGGAACATTTGCAGACAAAAATCAAAAGGGTGGAGAGGCGCACAAAGGCAGAACAAACATGAAAAAAATCAAAAAAATTGGTGATTCGATTTTGTACTTCCAGGCACTTTCAAGGCTCCCTGATCATCTCATTCACTTCCTGGGATCATAAGCAAGTTGTACCAACCAAGAACAAGGACTTTCCAACGCTAAAACACATTGTAAGTCAGTCACGACCTTGAACTTTTCTTGAAATCGAATTGCATGATTCTGGCATCTATAGCATGAAATATTTATATATTATTTCTCCTTGAAACATTTGCAAGCTATCTATAACATTCAATTACATTTTTGTGGACTATATCAGGATTTGCCATTGTTAGGTTTTTTTGCTTCGATTTAGGATCTTTGTGTTTAGGTAAAATTAGCCCTCAAGAAGGGTACCATAAGGCTCAGCAGGTCCAGACGAATTGATTCATGGCATTAGGTGTCATTTATCATGCCCATGGAAGATTTTGAAATAAATCAGGGTTGTAGCTACTGACATATGTCCGTAGGTAAAAGTCTATGACTTTTACCAATGGAGCGAGGTTGGGGACGACTTGTGTGGCACTATGTTATTTGTCCATTTGAATTTTGGAGCTTTTCTTTCCCACTTACCCACATCATTATATATTATAATTTATTATTATTCTACATACAAATAAGATGTGCAACCCAGTTGGTAATGGTGCAGGGTAAAAGGCTTTGGGGCCTGGGTTCGAATCCCAGGTCCCCCCATTATTTTACATATTTTTTCTTTCCATAATCAGGCGTGTGTATAGGTGGGATAACCACCATAGTCCATCATCATCCAACCAGCCATGTGTCCAAAAGGCCAGATCTAAAGGCTATCATATCAGGGTCCATCAAAAGCTCAGTCAACACGTAGCATGGGAATATGAAAGTCAACGTGGACAATTTTCTAATGGGCCCAGAATTGCTTTTAACACACCTCCAAATTACTTTCTCAAGCTCATATCTCTTTCTCCTTTCTTTTTATATTTTTATTTATTAATTATTTTATTTATTTTTACTAACATAAAAAATAATTCTTTTTATCAAAAAAATCACAAAAATAACTTTTCATCCAATTAGATTTAGGATATTTATTTTTTATACAAATATTAATTTAATTAGTTTATTTAATTTTAGGGTAATTTTAATTATTTTGTAAATAAATTAAAATTAATTAGAACAATTAGGGTTTTATTTCTAATTTAATTCTATTTTCTTTTTCCTTAAAAATAACAAATATAAAAAATAGGCCATGTAAATTATTTTCTTTAATTAATTTAATTACTAATTAATTTTGTATTTAATTTAAAAACCTTGTTCTTTTTCTTAAAAATATTTAAAAACAACAAAAATAATTTTTCTTTCGATTAGGTTAGACGGGGTCAAAACCCTAGTTCTCTCTCATTCCCGATTCATCGCGCTTTATGTAATTAATACCCGAAGCCTTGTAATAGCGTAGCTTTACTTTCCGCACTTTAAATTCCGCAAAATATTAACTGTTAGATGTATGAATATTAGGAATGCATGACAAGAATGTATGATTAACTTTAAAACGGTTAGCTAACCCTAAATGTGCAAAGATAATAAACTTGAAATTGAATCACTCGCACATGCGCACTCCTAGGGTATACTCCCACTTCGGTTGCCTTCGGTAAACGGTCATTAAGTATAGGATATTTTAGTGGTCGCTCTCTTGTCTAAAACAAAGATCAAAGTCCCTTTCAGAAAAGTTTCCTCGGAATGGTTGCCTCGGAAATGTTGCCTAGAATAATTGATCTAAGACATTAGGGTTACTACTAAGACGTCCTAACATTGCTTTAGTGATCGTACGTCCCTTTCGAATTGACCCTTTAAACTCCAACCACGGTGCTACCTACTCACTAATAGTGGGATAGAACTGTCTAAAGGAAACAAGAATAGAAACATTCTCTTTTTCGAGTAGGTAGATTAGTTCTTAAGTACTTGCTCAATATAAAACAAGCTTTTTCACACTCACACTCCTTTCAAACAAAGTTTTCAAAACGACTTTGTAACACTCTTGAAGACAGAAGCAAGAGTTAAATCGAAGTAAAACAAAAAACTTTTTTTTTCAAATCAAACACACACAAGCAATTTTGAAAATGATGAGCAAGTACCTAAGAGCCCGTGGAAAACCACGGATAGAAAGGGTGTTAATACCTTCCCTTTATATAAACTACCCCCCGTACTCAAAATCTAGAAAAAGAGAATTTTACTGTACTTTTTTCCTTTCGAGTTGGATAAAATAAAAGTCGGTGGCAACTCTTTCTTACTGCGACATTTTGCGAACAAAAACGCAAAAACGTAAACCAACATTTCAAAACAGTCCGGTTCTGGCCACCGTATCACAACATCCAATGATCAAAGTCAATGGAATGGCTCAACTATGAATCACATAGAATGATCTACTATGAATCATATTCAATGATCAAAGACAATGAAATGGATCAACTATGAATCAAATTCAATGATCAAAGTAAATGGAATCGTCAACTATGATTCATATACAATGATCTACTATGAAATCACATATAATTATCAAAGCCAATGGAATAGGCCAATTATGAATAACATAAAATGATCAAAGTCAATGGAATGGGTCAACTAATAATCACATTCAATAATCAAAGTCAATAGAATGGGTAAACTATGAATTACATTCAATGATTTACTCTGATATCACATTCAATAATCAAAGTAAATGGAATGGGACAATTATGAATCACATACAACGATCAAAGTCAATGGAGTGGGTCAACTATGAATAAAATTCATTGAAGAAAGTGAATGGAATAGGTCAACTATGAATCATATTCAATAATCTATTATGAACCAAATTCAATTATCAAAGGCAATAGAATGGTTTAATTATGAATAACATACAAATATCTACTAGAGATCATATTCAATGATCAAAGTCAATCAAATGAGTAAACTATGAATCACATTCAATAATGAAAGTCAATGGAATGGTTCGACTATGAATTAAATTCAATATTCAAAGTTAAGGAAATAAGTCAATTATAAATCACATACAATGATCTACTATAAATCATATTTAGTTATCAAAGACAATGGAATAGGTCAACTATGAATCACATTCAATGATCAAAGCCAATGGAATGGATAAACTAAGAATCACATTCAATGATAAAAGCCAATAGAATGGGTCAATTATGTATCAAATTCCATGATCAAAGCCAACGGAGTGGGAAAACTATGAATCACATTCAATGATCAAAGTCAATGGAATTGGTCAACTATGAATCACATACAATGACATACTATGAATCACCTTTAATGATAAAAGCTAATGGAATGGGTTAACTATGAATTAAATTCAATGATCAAATTTAAGGGAATATGTCAACTATAAATCACAAACAATGATCTACTATAAATCATATTTAGTTATCAAAGCCAATGGAATAGGTGATCTATGAATCACATTCAATGGTCAAAGCCAATGGAATATGTCAACTATGAATCACGTTCGATGATCAATGCCAGTGGAATGGGTGACCTATGAGTCACATTCAATGATCAAAGTCAATGGAATGAGTTAACTATGAAACATATTCAATGATCAAAGTCAACGGAGTGGGCCAACTATGAATCACCAACAATGATCTACTATGAATCACATTAAATGATCAAAGCCAATGCAATGGGTGAACTATGAATCACATTCAATGATAAAAGCCAATGGAATGGGTCAACAATGAATCACATTCAATCATCAAAGCCAATGGAATAGGTCAACTATGAATCATATTCAATGATCAAAGACAATAGAATGGTTCAATTATGTATCAAATTCCATGTCCAAATCCAATGGGATGGGTAAACTAGGAATCATATTCAATGATAAAAGTCAACAGAATGGGTCAACTAAGAATCACATACAATGATCTACTATGAATCGCATTGAATGATCAAAGTCAATGGAATGGGTCAACTATGAATCACATACAATGATCTAATACAAATCAAATTCAATGATCAAAGTCAATGGTATGGGTCAACTTTTAATCACATACAATGATCTATTATGGGATCACATCCAATGATCAAAGTCAATGGAATGGCTCAACTATAAATCACATTGAATGATCAAAGTCAATGGAATGTGTCAACTATGAATCACATAGAATGATCTACTATGAATCACATTCAATGATCAAATACAATGAAATGGATCAACTATGAATCAAATTAAATGATCAAAGTAAATTGAATCGTCAACTATGATTCATATACAATGATCTACTATGAAATCACATAAAATTATCAAAGCCAATGGAATAGGCCAATTATTAATAACATACAATGATCAAAGTCAATGGAGTGGGTCAACTAATAAAAATATTCAATAATCAAAGTCAATAGAATGGGTCAACTATGAATTACATTCAGTGATTTACTCTGATATCACATTCAATGATCAAAGTAAATGGAATGGGACAACTATGAATCACATACAACGATCAAAGTCAATGGAGTGGGTCAACTATGAATCACATTCATTGATGAAAGTCAATGGAATGGGTCAACTATGAATCATATTGAATGATCTATTATGAATCAAATTCAATTATCAAAGTCAATAGAATGGTTTAACTATGAATAACATACAAATATCTACTAGACATCATATTCAATGATCAAAGTCAATCGAATGAGTCAACTATGAATCACATTCAATGATCAAAGTCAATGGACTGGGTCGACTATGAATTAAATTAAATGATCAAAGTTAAGGGAATAAGTCAACTATAAATCACATACAATAATCTACTATAAATCAAATTTAGTTATCAAAGCCAATGGAATAGGTGAACTATGAATCACATTCAATGGTCAAACCAATGGAATAGGTCAACTATGAATCACGTTCGATGATAAATGCCAGTGGAATGGGTGACCTATGAGTCACATTCAATGATCAAAGCCAATGGAATAGTTCAACTATGAATCACATTCAATTATCAAAGCCAATGGAATGGATCAACTATGAATCACATTCAATGATAAAAGCCAATAGAATGGGTCAATTATGTATCAAGTTCCATGATAAAAGCCAACGGAATGGGTAAACTATGAATCATATTCAATGATCAAAGTCAATGGAATGGGTCAACTATGAATCACATACAATGATATACTATGAATAACCTTTAATGATCAAAGCTAATGGAATGGTTCGACTATGAATTAAATTCAATGATCAAATTGAAGGGAATATGTCAACTATAAATCACATAAAATGATCTACTATACATCACATTTAGTTATCAAAGCCAATGGAATAGGTGAACTATGAAACACATTCAATGATCAGAGCCAATGGAATGTGTCAAATATAAATCACGTTCGATGATCAATACCAATGGAATGGGTGACCTATGAGTCACATTCAATGATCAAAGTCAATGGAATGAGGTAACTATGAAACATATTAAATGATCAAAGTCAATGGAGTGGGCCAACTATGAATCACCTACAATGATCTACTATGAATCACATTAAATGATCAAAGCCAATGCAATGGGTGAATTATGAATCACATTCAATGATAAAAGCCAATGGAATGGGTCAACAATGAATCACATTCAATCATCAAAGCCAATGGAATAGGGAAACTATGAATCATATTCAATGATCAAAGACAATAGAATGGTTCAATTATGTATCAAATTCCATGATGAAATCCAATGGGATGGGTAAACTAGGAATCACATTCAATGATCAAAGTCAATGGAATGGGTCAAATATGAATCACATACAATGATATAATACAAATCACATTCAATGATCAAATTTAATGGTACGGGTAAACTTTGAATCAAATACAATGATCTATTATGAGATCACATCCAATGATCAAAGTCAACGGAATGGCTCAACTATAAATCTCATTGAATGATCAAGGTCAATGGAATGTGTCAACTATGAATCACATAGAATGATCAACTATGAATCATATTCAATGATCAAAGACAATGAAATAGATCAACTATGAATCAAATTCAATGATAAAAGTAAATGGAATGGTCAACTATGATTCATATACAATGATCTACTATGAAATCACATACAATTATCAAAGCCAATAGAATGGGCCAATTATGAATAACATACAATGATCAAAGTCAATTGAATGGGTCAACTAAGAATCAAATTCAATAATCAAATTCAATAGAATGGGTCAAATATGAATCACAATCAATGATTTACTATGATATCACATTCAATGATCAGAGAAAATTAAATGGGACAACTATGAATCACATGCAACGATCAAAGTCAATGGAGTGGGTCAACTATGAATCACATTCATTTATGAAAGTAAATGGAATGGGTCAACTATGAATCAAATTCAATGATCTATTATGAATCAAATTCAATTATAAAAGTCAATAGAATGGTTTAACTATTAATAACATACAACTATATACTAGAGATCATATTTAATGATTAAAGTCAATCGAATGAGTCAACTATGAATCACATTCAATGGTTAAAGTCAATGGAATGGGTCAACTATGAATTAAATTCAATTATCAAAGTTAAGGGAATAACTAAACTATAAATCACATACAATGATCTACCATAAATCACATTTAATTATCAAAGCCAATGGAATAGGTGAACTATGAATCACATTCAATGGTCAAAGCCAATGGAATGGGTCAACTATGAATCACGTTGGATGATCAATGCCATTGGAATGGGTGACCTATGAGTCATATTTAATGATTAAAGTCAAATGAATGAGTTAACTATGAAACATATTCAATGATAAAAGTCAATGGAGTGGGTCAACTACGAATCACCTACAGTGATCTATTATGAATCATATTAAATGATCAAAGCCAATACAATGGGTGACCTATGAATCACATTTAATGATAAAAGTCAATGGAATGGGTCAACAATGAATCACATTCAATCATCAAAGCCAATGGAATAGGTAAACTATGAATCATATTCAATGATCAAAGACAATAGAATGGTTCAATTATGTATCAAATTCCATGATCAAATCCAATGGAATGGGTAAAATAGGAATCACATTCAATGATCAAAGTCAATGGAATGGGTCAACTAAGAATCACATACAATTATCTAATATGAATCACATTGAATGATCAAAGTCAATTGAATGGTTCAACTATGAATCACATACAATGATATAATACAAATCACATTCAATGATCAAAGTCAATGTTATGGGTCAACTTTGAATCACATACAATGATCTATTATGAGATCACATCCAATGATCAAAGTCAATGGAATGGCTCAACTATAAATCACATTGAATGATCAAAGTCAATGGAATGTGTCAACTATGAATCACATAGAATTATCTACTATGAATCATATTCAATGATCAAAGACAATGAAATGGATCAGCTATGAATCAAATTCAATGATCAAAGTAAATGGAATGGTCAACTATGATTCATATACAATAATCTACTACGAAATCACATACAATTTTCAAAGCCAGTGGAATGGGCCAATTATGAATAACATACAATGATCAAAGTCAATGGAATCAATCAAATAATAATCACATTCAATAATTAAAGTCAATAGAATGGGTAAACTATGAATCACATTCAATGATTTACTATGAGATCACATTCAATTATCAAAGTAAATCGAATGGGACAACTATGAATCACATACAACGATCAAAGTAAATGGAGCGGGTCAACTATGAATCACATTCATTGATGAAAGTCAATGAAATGGGTCAACTATGAATCAAATTCAATGATCTATTATGAATCAAATTAAATTATCAAAGTCAATATAATGGTTTAACTTTGAATAATATACAACTATCTACTAGAGATCATATTCAATGATCAAAGTCAATAGAATGAGTCAACTATGAATCACATTTTAATGATCAAAGTCAATGGAATGGGTCGACTATGAATTAAATTCAATGATCAAAGTTAAGGGAATAAGTTAAATATAAATCACATACAATGTTCTACTATAAATCACATTTAGTTATCAAAGCCATTGGAATAAGTGAACTATGAATCACATTCAATGGTCAAAGCAATTGGAATGGGTCAACTATGAATCGCGTTCAATGATCAATGCCAACGGGTGACCTATGAGTCACATTCAATGATCAAAGTAAATGGAATAGGTCAACTATAAATCACATAGAATGATCTACTATAAATCACATTTAATTATCAAAGCCAATGGAATAGGTGAACTATGAATCACATTCAATGGTCAAAGCCAATGGAATGGGTCAACTATGAATCACGTTCGATGATCAATGCCAATGGAATGGGTGACCTATGAGTCACATTTAATGATCAAAGTCAATGGAATGAGTTAATTATGAAACATATTCAATGATCAAAGTCAATGGAGTGGGTCAACTATGAATCACCTACAATGATCTATTATGAATCATATTAAATGATCAAAGTCAATACAATGGGTGACCTATGAATCACATTCAATGATAAAAGTAAATGGAATGGGTCAACAATGAATCACATTCAATCATCAAAGCCAATGGAATAGTTCAACTATGAATCATATTCAATGATCAAAGACAATAGAATGGTTCAATTATGTATCAAATTCCATGATCAAATCCAATGGAATGGGTAAACTAGGAATCACATTCACTGATCAAAGTCAATGAAATGGGTCAACTAAGAATCACATACACTTATCTAATATGAATCATATTGAATGATCAAAGTCAATTGAATGGGTCAACTATGAATCACATACAATGATCTAATACAAATCACATTCAATGATCAAAGTCAATGGTATGGGTCAACTTTGAAACACATACAATGATCTATTATGAGATTACATCCAATGATCAAAGTCAATGGAATGGCTTAACTATAAATCACATTGAATGATCAAAGTCAATGGAATGTGTCAACTATTAATCACATAGAATGATCTACTATGAATCATATTCAATGATCAAAGACAATGAAATGGATCAACTATGAATCAAATTTAATGATCAAAGTAAATGGAATGGTCAACTATGATTCATATACAATAATCTACTGTGAATTCACATACAATAATCTACTATGAAATCACATACAATTATCAAAGCCAATGGAATGGGCCAATTATAAATAACATACAATGATCAAAGTCAATGGAATCGGTCAAATAATAATCACATTCAATAATTAAAGTCAATAGAATGGGTCAACTATGAATCTCATTCAATGATTTACTATGACATCACATTCAATGATCAAAGTAAATCGAATGAGACAACTATGAATCATATACAACGATCAAAGTTAATGGAGTGGGTCAACTATGAATCACATTCATTGATGAAAGTCAATGGAATGGGTCAACTATGAATCAAATTCATTGATCTATTATGAATCAAATTAAATTATCAAAGTCAATATAATGGTTTAACTTTGAATAATATACAACTATCTAATAGAGATCATATTCAATGATCAAAGTCAATAGAATGAGTCAACTATGAATCACATTTCAATGATCAAAGTCAATGGAATGGGTCGACTATAAATTAAATTCAATGATCAAAGTTAAGGGAATAAGTTAACTATAAATCACATACAATGATCTACTATAAATCACATTTAGTTATCAAAGCCATTGGAATAGGTGAACTATGGATCACATTCAATGGTCAAAGCCAATGGAATGGGTCAACTATGAATCACGTTCAATGATCAATGCCAATGGAACGGCTGACCTATGAGTCACATTCAATGATCAAAGTAAATGGAATAGGTCAATTATAAATCACATAGAATGATCTGCTATAAATCATATTTAATTATCAAAGCCAATGGAATATGTGAACTATGAATCACATTCAATGGTCAAAGCCAATGGAATGGGTCAACTATGAATCACGTTCGATGATCAATGCCAATGGAATGGGTGACCTATGAGTCACATTTAATGATAAAAGTCAATGGAATGAGTTAACTATGAAACATATTCAATGATAAAAGTCAATGGAGTGGGTAAACTATGAATCACCTACAATGATCTATTATGAATCATATTAAATGATCAAAGCCAATACAATGGGTGACCTATGAATCACATTTAATGATAAAAGTCAATGGAATGGGTCAACAATGAATCACATTCAATCATCAAAGCCAATGGAATAGGTAAACTATGAATCATATTCAATGATCAAAGACAATAGAATGGTTCAATTATGTATCAAATTCCATGATCAAATCCAATGGAATGGGTAAACTAGGAATCACATTCAATGATCAAAGTCAATGGAATGGGTCAACTAAGAATCACATACAATTATCTAATATGAATCACATTCAATGATCAAAGTCAATTGAATGGTTCAACTATGAATCACATACAATGATATAATACAAATCACATTCAATGATCAAAGTCAATGGTATGGGTCAACTTTGAATCACATACAATGATCTATTATGATATCACATCCAATGATCAAAGTCAATGGAATGGCTCAACTATAAATCACATTGAATGATCAAAGTCAATGGAATGTGTCAACTATGAATCACATAGAATGATCTACTATGAATCATATTCAATGATGAAAGACAATGAAATGGATCAACTATGAATCAAATTCAATGATCAAAGTAAATGGAATGGTCAACTATGATTCATATACAATAATCTACTACGAAATCACATACAATTATCAAAGCCAGTGGAATGGGCCAATTATGAATAACATACAATGATCAAAGTCAATGGAATCAGTCAAATAATAATCACATTCAATAATTAAAGTCAATAGAATGGGTAAACTATGAATCACATTCAATGATTTACTATGAGATCACATTCAATGATCAAAGTAAATTGAATGGGACAACTATGAATCACATACAACGATCAAAGTAAATGTAGTGGGTCAACTATGAATCACAGTCATTGATGAAAGTCAATGAAATGGGTCAACTATGAATCAAATTCAATGATCTATTATGAATCAAATTAAATTATCAAAGTCAATATAATGGTTTAACTTTGAATAATATACAACTATCTACTAGAGATCATATTCAATGATCAAAGTCAATAGAATGAGTCAACTATGAATCACATTTTAATGATCAAAGTCAGTGGAATGGGTCGACTATGAATTAAATTCAATGATTAAAGTTAGGAGAATAAGTTAAATATAAATCACATACAATGTTCTACTATAAATCACATTTAGTTATCAAAGCCATTGGAATAGGTGAACTATGAATCACATTCAATGGTAAAAGCAATTGGAATGGGTCAACTATGAATCACGTTCAATGATCAATGCCAATGGAACGGGTGACCTATGAGTCACATTCAATGATCAAAGTAAATGGAATAGGTCAACTATAAATCACATAGAATGATCTACTATAAATCACATTTAATTATCAAAGCCAATGGAATAGGTGAACTATGAATCACATTCAATGGTCAAAGCCAATGGAATGGGTCAACTATGAATCACGTTCGATGATCAATGCCAATGGAATGGGTGACCTATGAGTCACATTTAATGATCAAAGTCAATGGAATGAGTTAATTATGACACATATTCAATGATCAAAGTCAATGGAGTGGGTCAACTATGAATCACCTACAATGATCTATTATGAATCATATTAAATGATCAAAGACAATCCAATGGGTGACCTATGAATCACATTCAATGATAAAAGTCAATGGAATGGGTCAACAATGAATCACATTCAATCATCAAAGCCAATGGACTAGTTCAACTATGAATCATATTCAATGATCAAAGACAATAGAATGGTTCAATTATGTATCAAATTCCATGATCAAATCCAATGGAATGTGTAAACTAGGAATCACATTCAATGATCAAAGTCAATGAAATGGGTCAACTAAGAATCACATACACTTATCTAATATGAATCACATTGAATGATCAAAGTCAATTGAATGGGTCAACTATGAATCACATACAATGATCTAATACAAATCACATTCAATGATCAAAGTCAATGGTATGGGTCAACTTTGAATCACATACAATGATCTATTATGAGAGTACATCCAATGATCAAAGTCAATGGAATGGCTTAACTATAAATCACATTGAATGATCAAAGTCATTGGAATGTGTCAACTATTAATCACATAGAATGATCTACTATGAATCATATTCAATGATCAAAGACAATGAAATGGATCAACTATGAATCAAATTTAATGATCAAAGTAAATGGAATGGTCAACTATGATTCATATACAATAATCTACTATGAAATCACATACAATAATCTACTATGAAATCACATACAATTATCAAAGCCAGTGGAATGGGCCAATTATGAATAACATACAATGATCAAAGTCAATGGAATCGGTCAAATAATAATCACATTCAATAATTAAAGTCAATAGAATGGGTCAACTATGAATCACATTCAATGATTTACTATGAAATCACATTCAATGATCAAAGTAAATCGAATGGGACAACTATGAATCACATACACTGATCAAAGTCAAACTATGAATCACATTCAATGATCAAAGTCAATGGCATGGGTAACCTATGAATCACATATAATGATCTTCTATGAATCACATTTAATTATCAAATCCAATGGAATGGGTGAACTATGAATCACATTCAATGATAAAAGCCAATGGAATGGGTTAACTATGAATCACATTCAATGATCAAAACCAATAGAGTGGGTCAAGTATGATTCACATCAATGATCAAAGCCAATAGAATGGGTCAACTATGAATCACATTTAATGATCAAACCCAATAAAATGGGCCAATTATGTATAAAATTCCATGATCAAAGCCAATGGAATGGGTAAACTATGAATCACAGTCAATGATCAAAGTCAATGGAATGGGTCAATTATGAATCACATACAATGATCTACTATTAATCACATTCAATGATCTACTATTAATCACATTCAATGATAAAACTCAAAGGAATCACATACAATGATATATTATGAGATCACATCCAATGATCAAAATTAATGGAATGACTCAACTACGAATCACATTGAATGATAAAAGTCAATGGAATGTGTTAACTATAAATCACATACAATGATCTACTATGAATAACCTTCAATGATCAAAGACAATGAAATGGGTCAACTATTAATCAAATTCAATGATCAAAGTAAATGGAATGGGTCAATTATGATTCATATAATTTGATCTACTATGAAATCACATACAATTATCAAAGCCAATGGAATGGGTTAACTATGAATCACATACAACGATCAAAGTCAATGGACAGGGTCAACTTTGAATCACATTCATTGATGAAAGTCAATGGAATGGGTCAACTATGAATCACATTCAATGATATATTATGAACCATATTCAATTATCAAAGTCAATATAATTGTTTAACTATGAATAACATACAACAATCTACTAGAGATCATATTCAATGATCAAAGTCAATCGAATGGGTTAACTACGAATCACATTCGATGATCAAAGTCAATGTAATGGGTCAATTATGAATCATATTTAATGATCAAAGCCAATGGAATTGGTGAACTATGAATCACATTGAATGATAAACTCCACTGGAATGGATGACTATGAATCACCTTTATTGATGAAAGGAAATGGAATGGGTAAACAATGAATCTCATACATTGATC
Source organism: Vicia faba (assembly GCA_948472305.1). Lineage (NCBI taxonomy): Eukaryota > Viridiplantae > Streptophyta > Magnoliopsida > Fabales > Fabaceae > Vicia > Vicia faba. The sequence goes on along the minus strand of OX451739.1, from coordinate 1,521,661,840 downwards.
TACTATGAATCACATTTAGTGGTTAAAGTCAATGGAATGGGTCAAATATGAATCACATACAATGATTAAAGTAAATGGAATGGGTCAATTATGAATCGCATATAATGTTCTAATATGAAAACATTGAAAGGTCAAAGCCAATGGAATGGGTGAACTATGAATTACATTAAATGATCAAAGTTAAGGGAATAAGTCAACTATAAATAAGATACAATAATCTACTATGAATCACATTTATTAAATAAAGCCAATGGAATAGGTGAGCTATGAATCACATTCAATGGTCAAAACCAATGGAGTGGGTCAACTATGAATCACGTTTAATGATCAATGCCAATGGAATGGATGAAATATGAGTCACATTCAATGGTCAAAGTCAATGGAATGAGTTAACTATGAATCACATTAATTGATCAAAGTTATTGGAAAGGGTCAACTATGAATCACATACAATGATCTACTATGAATCACATTCAATGATCAAAGCCAATAGAATGGGTGGACTATGAATCACATTCAATGATAAAATCCAATGGAATGGGTCAATTATGAATCACATTCAATGATCAAAGCCAATGGAATGGGTCAACTATTAATTACATTCAATGATCAAATCAAATAGAATAGGTCAATTATGTATCAAATTCCATGATCAAAGTCAATGGAATGGGTAAACTATGAATCACATTCAATGATTAAAGCTAATGTAATGGGTAAACTGTGTATCATATTTAATGATCAAAGCCAATAGAACGGGTCAATTATGTATCAAATTCCATGATCAAAGCCAATGGAATGGGTAAACTATGAATCACATTCAATGATTAAAGTCAATGGAATGGGTCAATTATGAATCACATACAATGATCTACTATTAATCACATTCAATGATAAAACTCAATGGAATGGGTCAACTTTGAATCGCATACAATGATCTACTACAAATCACATTCAATGATCAAAGTCAATGGAATGGGTCAACTATGAAACTCACACAGTGATCTACTATGAATCACATTTAATGATAAAAGCCAATGGAATGGGTGAACTAGGAATCACATTCAATGATCAAAGCCAACATAATGGGTCAACTATGAATCACATTCAATGATCAAAGCCAATAGAATGGTTCAATTATGTATCAAATTCCATGATCAAAGCCAATGGAATGGGTAAACTATGAATCATATTTAATGATCAAAGTCAATGGAATGGGTCAATTATGAGTCACATACAATGATCTACTATTAATCCCATTCAGTGATAAAAATCAATGGAATGGGTCAACTACGAATCACATATAATGATATACTACAAATCACATTCAATGATCAAAGTCAATGGTATGGGTCAACTTTGAATCACATACAATGATCTATTATGAGATCACATCCAATGATCAAAATTAATGGAATGGCTCAACTATAATTCACATTGAATGATCAAAGTCAATGGAATGTGTCAACTATGAATCACATACAGTGATCTACTATGAATCACCTTCAATGATCAAAGACAATGAAATGGGTCAACTATGAATCAAATTCAATGATCAAAGTCAATGGAATGGGTCAACTATGATTCATATACAATGATTTACTATGAAATCGCATACAATAATCAAAGCCAATGGAATGGGTTAACTATGAATCACATACAACAATCAAAGTCAATGGACTACTTCAACTATGAATCACATTCATTGATGAAAGTCAATGGAATGGGACAACTATGAATCATAATAAATGATATATTATGAACCAAATTTAATTATCAAAGTCAATAGAATGGTTTAACTATGAATAATATACAACAATCTACTAGAGATCATATTCAATGATCAAAGCGAATCGAAAGGGTCAACTATGAATCATATTCGATGATCAATGTCAATGGAATGCGTAAATTATGAATCACATTCAATGATCAAAGCCAATGGAATTGGTGAACTATGAATCACATAGAATGATAAAATCCACTGGAACGATTGAACTATGAATCACCTTTATTGATCAAAGCCAATGGAATGGGTAAACAATGAATCTCATACATTGAGCTACTATGAATCACATTTAATGGTTAAAGTCAATGGAATGGGTCAAATATGAATCACATACAATGATCAAAGAAAATGGAATGGGTCAATTAGTAATCACATATAATGATCTAATATGAACACTTCGAAAGATCAAAGCCAATGGAATGAGTGAACTATGAATTACATTCAATGATCAAAGTTAAGGGAATAAGTCAACTATAAATCACATACAATAATCTACTATGAATCACATTTAGTTAATAAAGCCAATGGAATATGTGAGCTATTAATCACATTCAATGGTCAAAACCAATGGAATGGGTCAACTATGAATCACATTTAATGATCAATGCCAATGGAATGGATGAACTATGAGTCACATTCAATTGTCAAAGTCAATGGAATGAGTTAACTATGAATCACATTCATTGATCAAAGTTAATGGAATGGGTCAACTATGAATCACATACAATGATCTACTATGAATCACATTCAATGATCAAAGCCAATAGAATGGGTGGACTATGAATCACATTCAATGATAAAATCCAATGGAATGGGTCAATTATGAATCACATTCAATGATCAAAGCCAATGGAATGGGTAAACTATTAATCACATTCAATGATCAAATCAAATAGAATAGGTCAATTATGTATCAAATTCCATGATCAAAGTCAATGGAATGGGTAAACTATGAATCACATTCAATGATTAAAGCCAATGTAATGGGTAAACTATGTATCACATTTAATGATCAAAGCCAATAGAACGGGTCAATTATGTATCAAATTCCATGATCAAAGCCAATGGAATGGGTAAACTATGAATCACATTCAATGATTAAAGTCAATGGAATGGGTCAATTATGAATCACATACAATGATCTACTATTAATCACATTCAATGATAAAACTCAATGGAATGGGTCAACTTTGAATCGCATACAATGATCTACTACAAATCACATTCAATGATCAAAGTCAATGGAATGGGTCAACTATGAATCTCACACAGTGATCTACTATGAATCACATTTAATGATAAAAGCCAATGGAATGGGTGAACTAGGAATCACATTTAATGATCAAAGCCAACATAATGGGTCAACTATGAATCACATTCAATGATCAAGGCCAATAGAATGGGTCAATTATGTATCAAATTCCATGATCAAAGCCAATGGAATGGGTAAACTATGAATCATATTTAATGATCAAAGTCAATGGAATGGGTCAATTATGAGTCACATACAATGATCTACTATTAATCACATTCAGTGATAAAAATCAATGGAATGGGTCAACTACGAATCACATATAATGATATACTACAAATCACATTCAATGATCAAAGTCAATGGTATGGGTCAACCTTGAATCACATATAATGATCTATTATGAGATCACATCCAATGATCAAAATTAATGGAATGGCTCAACTATAATTCACATTGAATGATCAAAGTCAATGGAATGTGTCAACTATGAATCACATACAGTGATCTACTATGAATCACCTTCAATGATCAAAGACAATGAAATGGGTCAACTATGAATCAAATTCAATGATCAAAGGCAATGGAATGGGTCAACTATGATTCATATACAATTATCTACTATGAAATCGCATACAATAATCAAAGCCAATGGAATGGGTTAACTATGAATCACATACAACAATCAAAGTCAATGGACTACTTCAATTATGAATCACATTCATTGATGAAAGTCAATGGAATGGGACAACTATGAATCATAATAAATGATATATTATGAACCAAATTTAATTATCAAAGTCAATAGAATGGTTTAACTATGAATAATATACAACAATCTACTAGAGATCATATTCAATGATCAAAGCGAATCGAAAGGGTCAACTATGAATCATATTCGATGATGAATGTCAATGGAATGCGTAAATTATGAATCACATTCAATGATCAAAGCCAATGGAATTGGTGAACTATGAATCACATTGAATGATAAAATCCACTAGAACGATTGAACTATGAATCACCTTTATTGATCAAAGCCAATGGAATGGGTAAACAATGAATCTCATACATTGATCTACTATGAATCACATTTAATAGTTAAAGTCAATGGAATGGGTCAAATATGAATCACATACAATGATCAAAGAAAATGGAATGGGTCAATTAGTAATCACATATAATGATCTAATATGAACACTTCGAAAGATCAAAGCCAATGGAATGAGTGAACTATGAATTACATTCAATGATCAAAGTTAAGGGAATAAGTCAACTATAAATCACATACAATAATCTACTATGAATCTCATTTAGTTAATAAAGCCAATGGAATAGGTGAGCTATTAATCACATTCAATGGTCAAAACCAATGGAATGGGTCAACTATGAATCACATTTAATGATCAATGCCAAAGGAATGGATGAAATATGAGCCACATTCAATGGTCAAAGTCAATGGAATGAGTTAACTATGAATCACATTCATTGATCAAAGTTAATGGAATAGGTCAACTATGAATCACATACAATGATCTACTATGAATCACATTCAATGATCAAAGCCAATGGAATGGGTCAACTATTAATCACATTCAATGATCAAATCCAACAGAATAGGTCAATTATATCAAATTCCATGATCAAAGTCAATGTAATGGGTAAACTATGAATCACATTCAATGATTTAAGCTAATGTAATGGGTAAACTATTTATCACATTTAATGATCAAAGCCAATAAAATGGGTCAATTATGTATCAAATTCCATGATCAAAGCCAATGGAATGGGTAAACTATGAATCACATTCAATGATTAAAGTCAATGGAATGGGTCAATTATGAATCACATACAATGATCTACTATTAATCACATTCAATGATAAAACTTAATGGAATGAGTCAACTTTGAATCGCATACAATGATCTACTACAAATCACATTCAATGATCAAAGTCAATGGAATGGGTCAACTATGAATCTCACACAGTGATCTACTATGAATCACATTTAATGATAAAAGCCAGTGGAATGGGTGAACTAGGAATCACATTCCATGATCAAAGCCAATGGAATGGGTGAACTATGAATCACATTCAATGATAAAAGCCATTAGAATGGGTCAACTATGATTCACATTCAATGATCAAAGCCAACATAATGGGTCAACTATGAATCACATTCAATGATCAAAGCCAATAGAATGGGTCAATTATGTATCAAATTCCATGATCAAAGCCAATGGAATGGGTAAACTATGAATCATATTTAATGATCATAGTCAAAAGAATGGGTCAATTATGAGTCACATACAATGTTCTACTATTAATCACATTCAGTGATAAAAATCAATGGAATGGGTCAACTACGAATCACATATAATGATATACTACATATCACATTCAATGATCAAAGTCAATGTTATGGGTCAACTTTGAATCACATACAATGATCTATTATGAGATCACATCCAATGATAAAAATTAATGGAATGGCTCAACTATAATTCACATTGAATGATCAAAGTCAATGGAATGTGTCAACTATGAATCACATACAGTGATCTACTATGAATCACCTTCAATGATCAAAGACAATGAAATGGGTCAACTATGAATCAAATTCAATGATCAAAGTCAATGGAATGGGTCAACTATGATTCATATACAATTATTTACTATGAAATCGCATACAATAATCAAAGCCAATGGAATGGGTTAACTATGAATCACATACAACAATCAAATTCAATGGACTACTTCAACTATGAATGACATTCATTGATGAAAGTCAATGGAATAGGACAACTATGAATCATAATAAATGATATATTATGAACCAAATTTAATTATCAAAGTCAATAGAATGGTTTAACTATGAATAATATACAACAATATACTAGATATCATATTCAATGATCAAAGCCAATCGAAAGGGTCAACTATGAATCACATTCGATGATCAATGTCAATGGAATGCGTAAATTATGAATCACATTCAATGATCAAAGCCAACGGAATTGGTCAACTATGAATCACATTGAATGATAAAATCCACTGGAATGATTGAACTATGAATCACCTTTATTGGAATGGGTAAATTATGAATCACATACAATGATCTACTATTAATCACATTCAATGATAAAAATCAATGGAATCGGTCAACTATGAATCACATACAATGATATACTACAAATCAGATTCAATGATCAAAGTCAATGGTATGGGTCAACTTTAAATCACATACAATGATCTATTATGAGATCACATCCAATGATCAAAATTAATGGAATGGCTCAACTATAATTCACATTGAATGATAAAAGTCAATGGAATGTGTCAACTATGAATCACATACAATGATCTACTATTAATCACCTTCAATGATCAAAGACAATGAAATGGGTCAACTATGAATCAAATTCAATGATCAAAGTCAATGGAATGGGTCAACTATGATTCATATACAATGATCAAATATGAAATCACATACAATTATCAAAGCCAATGGAATGGGTTAACTATGAATCACATACAACGATCAAAGTCAATGGACTGGGTCAACTATGAATCACATTCATTGATGAAAGTCAATGGGATGGGTCAACTATTAATTACATTAAATGATATATTATGAACCAAATTCAATTATCAAAGTCAATAGAATGGCTTAACTATGAATAACATACAACAATCTACTAGAGATCATATTCAATGATCAAAGTCAATCGAATGGGTCAACTATGAATCACATTCGATGATCGAAGTCAATGGAATGCGTCAATTATGAATCACATTCAATGATAAAATCCAATGGAATGGGTCAATTATGAATCACATTCAATGATCAAAGCCAATGGAATGGGTCAACTATGAATCACATTCAATGATCAAATCCAATAGAATAAGTCAATTATGTATCAAATTCCATGATCAAAGTCAATGGAATGGGTAAACTATGAATCACATTCAATGATTAAAGCCAATGTAATGGGTAAACTATATATCACATTTAATAATCAAAGCCAATAGAATGGGTCAATTATTTATCAAATTCCATGATCAAAGCCAATGGAGTGGGTAAACTATGAATCAATTCAATGATTAAAGTCAATGGAATGGGTCAATTATGAATCACATATAATGATCTACTATTAATCACATTCAATGATAAAACTCAATGGAATGGGTCAACTTTGAATCACATACAATGATCTACTACAAATCACATTCAATGATCAAAGTCAATGGAATGAGTCAACTATGAATCACATACAATGATCTACTATGAATCACATTCAATGATCAAAGCCAATGGAATGGGTGAACTAGGAATCACATTCAATGATCAAAGCCAATGGAATGGGTGAACTATGAATCACATTCAATGATAAAAGCCATTGTAATGGGTCAACTATGAATCACATTCAATGATCAAAGCCAACGGAATGGGTCAACTATGAATCACATTCAATGATCAAAGCCAATAGAATAGGTCAATTATGTATCAAATTCCATGATTAAAGCCAATGGAATGGGTAAACTATGAATCATATTCAATAATCAAAGTCAATGGAATGGGTCAATTATGAATCACATACAATGATCTACTATTAATCACATTTAATGATAAAAATCAATGGAATCGGTCAACTACGAATCACATACAATGATATACTACAAATCAGATTCAATGATCAAAGTCAATGGTATGGGTCAACTTAGAATCACATACAATGATCTATTATGAGATCACATCCAATGATCAAAATTAATGGAATGGCTCAACTATAATTCACATTGAATGATCAAAGTCAATGGAATGTGTCAACTATGAATCACATACAATGATCTATTATGAATCACCTTCAATGATCAAAGACAATGAAATGGGTCAACTATGAATCAAATTCAATGATAAAAGTCGATGGAATGGGTCAACTATGATTCATATACAATGATCATCTATGAAATCACATACAATTATCAAAGCTAATGGAATGGGTTAACTATGAATCACATACAACGATCAAAGTCAATGGACTGGGTAAACTATGAATCACATTCATTGATGAAAGTCAATGGGATGAGTCAACTATTAATTACATTAAATGATATATTATGAACCAAATTCAATTATCAAAGTCAATAGAATGGCTTAACTATGAATAACATACAACAATCTACTAGAGATCATATTCAATGATCAAAGTCAATCGAATGGGTCAACTATGAATCACATTCGATGATCGAAGTCAATGGAATGCGTCAATTATGAATCACATTCAATGATCAAAGCCAATGGAATTGGTGAACTATGAATCACATTAATTGATAAAATCCACTGGAATGATTGAACTATGAATCACCTTTATTGATCAAAGCCAGTGGAATATGTAAATAATGAATCTCATACATTGATATACTATGAATCAAATTTAATGGTTAAAGTCAATGGAATGGGTCAAATATGAATCACATATAATGATCAAAGTAAATGGAATGGGTAAATTATGAACCTCGTATAATGATCTAATATGAACACATTGAAAGATCAAAGCCAATGGAATGAGTGAACTATGAATTACGTTCAATGATCAAAGTTAAGGGAATTAGTCAACTATTATATAACATACAATAATCTACTATGAATCACATTTAGTTATCAAAGCCAATGGAATAGGTGAACTATGAATCACATTCAATGGTCAAAGCCAATGGAATGGGTCAACTATGAATCACGTTTAATGATCAATGCCAATGGAATGGATGACCTATGAGTCACATTCAATGATAAAAGTTAATGGAATGGGTCAACTATGAATAATATTCAATGATCTACTATGAATCACATTCAATGATCAAAGCCAATGGAATGGGTAAACTATGAATCACATTCAATGATAAAAGCCAATGGAATGGGTCAACCATGAATCACATTCAATGATCAAAGCCAATGGAATGGGTCAACTATCAATCACATTCAATGATCAAAGCCAATATAATGGGTCAATTATGTATCCAATTCCATGATCAAAGCCAATGGAATGGGTAAACTATGAATCACATTCCATGATCAAAGCTAATGGAATGGTTCAACTATGAATCACATTTAATGATCAAAGCCAATAGAATGGGTCAATTATGTATCAAATTCCATAATCAAAGCCAATGGAATGGGTAAACTATGAATCACATTAAATGATCAAAGTAAATGGAATGGGTCAATTATGAATCACATACAATGATCTACTATTAATCATATTCAATGATAAAACTCAATGGAATGGGTCAACTATGAATCACATACAATTATCTACTACAAATCAAATTCGATGGTCAAAGTCAATGGTATGGGTCAACTTTGAATCACATACAATGATCTATTATGAGATCACATCCAATGATCAAAATTAATGTAATGGATCAACTATGAATAACATTGAAAGATCAAAGTTAATGGAATGTGTCAACTATGAATCACATACAATGATCTACTATGAATCACCTTCAATGATCAAAGACAATGAAATGGGTAAACTATGAATCAAATTCAATCATCAAAGTCACTGGAATGGGTCAACTATGATTCATATACAATGATCTACTATAAAATCACGTACAATTATCAAAGCCAATGGAATGGGTTAACTATGAATCACATACAATGATAAAAGTCAATGGACTGGGTTAACTATGAATAACATTCATTGATGAAAGTCAATGGAATGGGTCAACTATGAATCACATTCAATGATATATTATGAACCAAAAATGTTCGTCTCATTGTACAAAAATATTTACTCAAATTCAATACAAATCCCTTTGAAAGTGCAAAACTATATGTTTTTTCTTTACTCTTGTTTTGTTTACAAAAAACGTCAAATGATTTATTTCTGAACATATGAATTTGAATATAATGACTGTTTACAAATGAACAAAATAAAAAGACAATTACTGATGGTTTTAATAGATAAGGAAATCTCTTGAAGCTATTTCCATAAATCCCCCGCAGTGTGCAATTTAATCCCCACTGGAACAAAGCTTCAAGTTGTCATTCCCCAGTATAGGTCGTCTAATTTCTCAATATTCCCCAACGGGATTTCACAAAACAGTATACATCATTTCCCTTACAACAAAGTTTATTTCTCTAAGCAAAAATTCATCAACACTTCAATTTTCAAAACATGAAGACTTACACTCTGTATCCTCAACATCAGCCAGGGATTTATTTTCCCTAATCCAACAGTAGTGCAGCAGATTAGCTCACATACGCATACATCACATCCATATATCATAAACATTGATATCACGAATACATATTTCACAATCTCATTATATCATGCATTTCATACAAAATGACATTGCATACTAGCTAACATTTTACCCTTTTCAGGATAAGGCTAACAGCTACCATTAACAATGTTCAAAGGTTTCTCAGATACAGTTCAGATACGCTCCAGACACGGATGCCATCCTGATACTCATTCATATTCCTTCTCAGATACAATACATATATGCTCCAGGCACAAATGCCATTCTGATGCTTATTCAGATTCAGCTCTCAGATACATTTCAGATACGCTCTGGACACAGATGTCATTCTGATGCTCATTTAAGGTACAACTTTTGAAACAATACAGATACGCTCTAGACACAGATGCCATCCTGATACTCATTCAGATTCCTTCTCAGATACAGTATAGATATGCTCCAGACACGGATGCCATTCTGATGCTCATTCAGATTAAGCTCTCAGATACAGTTTTGATACGCTCCGCACACGGATGCCATTCTGATTCTCATTTAGAGTACAACTTTTGATACAGTACAAATACGCTCCAGACACGGATGCCATCCTGATACTAATTTATATTTCTTCTCGGATACAGTACAGATATGCTCCAGACACGGATGCCATCCTGATACTCATTCAGATTCCTTCTTAGATACAGTACAGATACGCTCTCGACGTGGATGCCATTCTGATGCTCATTCAGATTCACCTCTTAGATATAGTTCGATACGCTCCAAACACGGATGTCATTCTGATGCTCATTCAGAGTCCACTTTTCAGATACAGTTTGTTGTACCCCAAAATTTTCCCTCCCATATTCTTCAAGAATTGCAAAGAGCATGCTTCAAAATCTCCCCAAGGGTTGCACAGTTCAAGGGCCTCCTAACAGTCAAAAACTAGGGTTTTGGTTCTGGCAAAGAAAATGAAGCTTCCAAGGGTCCAATCAAGTCCCACATGCCTATAAACATGGTCAAGCATCCTCATACCAAGTTTCAAGACTTACAACACAAAATTGCACAGTCAAAAACCCTAATTGCACTACAGTCAACTGCAGGGGCAAAATGGTCATTTGACAGTCAAAAGTTCAAATTTTTGGTCAACATCTCATTTTGAGGCCACAAACATCATTTGATCAATTCTTGATCATGATTTTCAAAGCATGGCTCAAAAAGTCTCAAGATGCAAAAGTTTCCATATTTGGACAGTTGAAAAAGTCAACTGTAACTTGACCAAGGCATAACTTCCACATGGATTATCAGAAAAATTCCATCCAAAGCTCATGTTTAAGAGAAAGACATCTCCTACAACTCCTCTTCACACTTCAAGTCCAAGAAATTCTCTCACAAAAAGTTATCAATTTCAACATTATAGGTCATTTTCAAAAGTCAACAAAAAGGGACTTTAAGTCAAAGGCCACAACTTGAGATTGGTAAATAAAAATGACATGGGACCAAATGCATTGGTTAGAGGACTTAAAGACCTTTCCAAAATGTCCAAGAACATGATCAAAGCTTAAACATTGAGCAAGATATGCCTTGTGGAAGTTGGGAAATGTTTGCGAATTTTGAAAAGTCAACTTTACTTCAAATGCCTTAAAATTGCTAATGGGCCAAATTTTCTTCCAAGATTCATCACCCAAAGCATGTGCACGACCATTTGGCCCAAAGGGAATTTATTCATCATTTTTATTTATTTATTTGAATTTTTAATTGTTATTAATTCATTTAATAAAATAAAATATGTGAAAAATACCAAAGCAAGCTTTTCAAATCTTTTTATGCATGGAATAACTTCAAGATTTCGTGCATTATCTGGTATGGAAAGAATCAAGGTGATTTGGACATGATTGGTATCAAATATGCATGGAAAAGATTTGAAAATTATGCATGAAAATCAAATATTCATTCCATCAATGCAAGGATTTTTCGGATCAAAACTCAACCCTAATTCACTCCATACATAAGCCAGATGCTAGACCTAGTGCAAAAGGACCTCTTAGCTGCGCCCAAAGCTGAAGAAGAACATTGCACTTTTTGTGAAAAATTCCAAAACTGAAATCACGATTACAAAGGGTTTCAAGACAGAATAACCATCCCATTGCATTCCTGGGACTTCAAGGAAGGTTTCTAGATCAAAACCATCAACTCTAACGTCAAGAAACGGTAGAACGACCGTGTCCTGTTCATGATTTTTTCCATATTCTTGTATCATAAATCATGCATTGTTTGCAATTTTTAATATTGGATTTGTATTCATTGGATCATTCTAAAGCTAACCATATGTTTTGATTGAGTTTTTATGCATCGTACGCGATTTCACCATTGAAGCTCGCTAGGGTTCCTCAAGCTCCAAATTGGGCATTTTCGTATACTGTAAAATTAGGACATCCCAGTGCCATGGCCAGAATCAGGATGCTTGGACGAACTTAACCCACTAATCGCGCCTAATTTATATAGCAAGATGGGCTAATCGCTATTTTTGAAAAGCTTGCATTTTGGGGGGGTTTAAAACCCCCGCTAATCTTTTTTGTTTCAGGGATAAATGAAGAAGATGATCATGTGGCAAAGCTTGATTGGGTACTTTGAATTCTAGCGCGCGTTTTTTGGTCTTATATCACTAACGCCAATTGTCTCTTTTGTTATTTATTCGTTATTCTATGTATAACGTGCGTTGATGGTTCAGATGGTGAAAAGAGACGCTGGCAAGCTTTGGGACCTGGGTTCGATTCCCAGGTCCCCCACTTTGTTTCAATATTTTTTCTTTCAACGTAATCCTATGCAGCTTGCCTCCAAAGGTTCATCATATGCCCACAATCTCAGCTTGCCACATGGCCAATAACTCCAATCCAAAGGTCCAGATTTGAAGAATATCATAGGCATCAGTCAACGCCCACACACGTGAACACTGAGAAGTCAAAAAAGGGCCAGGCTCCTTGGGCTTAATTGCTGGACAACACCTCCTGATTGAGGCAGAACCCCCCCTTGTATTGTATTTCTTTCTCCTTTCTTTATTCTATTTTTCTTTATTATTTGTTTTAATTCAGTTATTTTCTTTTTAATTCAATAAAAATTAATTTCACATAAAAATAATAAAAAATCAGAAAAGGCAAAATATAAATATATTTCATTTAAACTTTTTTTGTAAATATATCTTGTTAATTAATTTAGTTCTTTAATTCTAGGATTAATTTGGACATTTTTTTTATAAACTTAAAAATTATAGAATTAGGGTTTTAATCACTTTTTATCTTTTTCTTTTGTTTTACCATTATAATAATTAATTATTTATTTTTGTAAACAAAATTGTATTAATTAATTAGGTTAATTTTAGATTAAATTTTAATGCTTTTCTTAATAAATTAAAAAATAACTAGAATTAGGTTTTAAATTCCATAATCTTCTCATTAAAATTCCATAAGTACAAAAAACTCTAAAAATCTTTTCTTTTTTATTTTAATTTAATTAATTCGTTGATCATAATTTAATTTCATTAAAAAGGGTCCAACGCCCTCGCTTTCGATTATTAATTTGTTTCGCACATTTTATTTCCTTTCTTATAATATTTATGTAATTCTCCCAAAGCCGTGTAAATTAAACATTTATATTTCTCGCATCTTTATTTTATGTCAAATCGGGTCCTGGATTTAATTTGGCGATGTGGACCCGCGCTTTTGTAATAGCGTAGAACTTTTAATTTCCGCATCTTTTTAACTGTTAATAAATTTGCATGCAAGAATGAATGTTAAAATAAAAATAACGCGTAGATCACCAATACATGACAAGACAAAAATAGCTGAAAACGACACACGAATCACACACCACCCCTAGGGTACGCCTCACTGTTGCCTTGCCCCTCGAAAGGTGATCGTCGAGTAGAGGATGTTTTAGTAAGTCCTCATGATCCGGGAACCTGGCATGAGGGTAGCTTCTAAGGTGTCTTCCTATTGCTCTGGTGATCACCATGTCCCGAACCTCGAATTGACCCGAACACCTCCAACGGTGGTGCTACCTACCTCTCAATGGTGGGATGGCACTACTTTAAAGTACATTTACACAGACGAATTCCTTAGGGTAGGTAGACGACTCTAGATACTTGCTCTAATTACAAAAACAAATCAAAAATACTTTTCACATCGACACCTTTTCAAAAAGCTTTCGAAAGCAACTTTTCAAACACTCTTGAGGACCGATACAAGAGTCGAACTGAAATTTTCAAAGAAACTTTTTAAAACCCACAGTTGAAAAGCAAACAAACCATTTTTGAAAACACAAATGAGCAAGTATCTAAGAGCCCATGGATAACCATGGATAGAAAGGGTGCTAACACCTTCCCTTTCTATAAATCTACCTCCCGAACCGAGAGCAATCTCTATAAGGAATTTTTCTGTGCTTTTGTCCTTTCCATTTGGAGAAAATAAAAGACGGTGGCGACTCTTGCTTCCGCGACATTTCACGAACCAACGTTAAATAGTCAGTTCCAGATCCACCGATCACAGAACTGGCGACTCTGCTGGGGAATAAGCTTTAAAGTGAGGTGTACCTTAGGATAGTTCATAACTGTGTTTTCAATTGTATTGACTTGCTTGCTTTATTATTGTGGGACTGTCTTGGGAGTTCTATAGATCCTAACCCGGATCTGGGGATACCTTCTTAGAAAGTAGCAACAAGGCTGTGAGGGAACTGTGCGGGGTATACCGACATGGTTGAAACAGTCTGCTACGTTGATGTGACACTTTGGTGTGTACCGGTAACCCTTGAGTTCAGTCAAGGAGAGTACGGGGCCTCCGCGTGGTGTCGTGAAGCATCAACAGACCTTAGGAACCTTAATTGAACTATCTTGGCCTCTTTAGGGTAGTGAGATAACTGACTTTGGTGCAATCCGAGGTTGGTTGATACTCGATACTACACTCAATTGAGGGTTGCTTTCCTGGAATATTTCGGTCGCCAGTTCAATGGTTAAATCGAAACGATGAACAATGAAAGCAATCCCGTGATATTGGGACCCTTAGAACCCGGTTACTTCTAATAGGACAGGTTGAGCCCACCAACTTCAAGAGGGTAATACCCAGACCCCATGCTGGCCTAAACTCTAAGGGCTTGTCTTGTGTGACTTGTGTGCCTTACATGTTTGCCTTTGTAAATATCTGTGGTGTGTTAATCATAGCATCATGACATCATCCAGCATCATATGCATCGACTAACCATTTCAGGGGTTCGAATTTTCATCTTTGTTCTTGTTTTGTAGGACATGGAAACTGTTCGCAGAAAGACAATTCAAATCAGCCTTGTAAGGGTCCCTCCTCAGCTCAAGGAGCTTATATCCAGGATTCCCGAGAGCTCTTCATTCAGTGAAAGACATGGAAGACTCATCAGCTTGGTCAATACCAACATTGAGGAAGATATGATAAAGGTCCTGTTCCAATTCTTTGACCCTCTGCATCACTGTTTCACCTTCTTGGATTATCAGCTGGTACCTACATTGGAGGAGTTCTCCCGGCTCCTGAAGATCCCTATCCTTGATCAGCTACCCTACAACGGTACGGAAAAGGAACCCAAGCTTGAAGAGATTGCTAAAGCCTTGCACCTACAATCATCTGACCTCAAGGGACATTGGGAAGTTAGAAGTGATATCAAAGGGTTCTTAGCCAAGTTACTGTTTGAAAAGGCCCATGAATGTTGGAACTCCCTTGACTTACAAGCTTTTGAAGAAGTTGTGGCCCTTCTTGTCTATGGTTTGGTGTTGTTCCCTAACCCAGATCAGCTTATAGATATCAGTGCTGTCCAGATCTTCATGTCCAGGAATCCTATACCTACGTTGCTGGGGGACATCCTTCACTCATGTTACACTCGAACCATGAGAAAAAGAGGTGTCCTTATGTGTTGCACTCCTCTCCTGGGAAGGTGGTTTATTTCGCACCTTCCACAATCAGTTTTGAAGAACGAGCGGGGTTTAAGATGGTCACAACGGTTGATGACTCTTACACATGCAGATATACATTAGTGCCCTCGGTCCAGAGAGGATGTCACTATCATTGATCGTTGCGGGGAGTACCCTAATGTTCCTTTACTTGGAATCAGAGGAGGTATTACTTACAACCCATGCCTGGCTTGGAGACAGTTTGGTTATGCTCGGAGGGATGGCCCTCACGATATGTTAATTCCTGACATAGTTTTTGACTTCGACAATGATGCCCAAGGACTTCGCCAGAGATTTATCAGAGCTTGGAGGATGCCAAGTAGGATAGACAGCAAGACATTGGGGCACAGGAATTCCATCCCATTGGAACCTTATCTCAAGTGGGTATGGGCCCGCTCCTAGAAGTTAGTAATGCCTTATCCTCATATGCTCCCTGTAATCAAAGAGCCGGTCTTGGAAGGAGAAGTGTCCTACACCATTCAGCATCCTGACATGCCCACATCCTGGGAAGAGACGCAGAAGAGCTGGATCCAGCTTAAGGAAGAACGGAATTCTCTTGAGACCAGTCTACATGCTAGTGAAAAGAAGGTCTTGGAGCTCACCCGTCTATTGCATGAGGAGAGGAATCTCAACACCTACATAGCTCCAAAGAGAATGCGTAGTGTCTTTTGGGATTGATTTGCTTTGTAATTTGTGCCCATGAGGCTTTGATGTACTGAACAATTATTTCCTTAATGATAACGTGTTTTCTTTTTTGTCTACAACAAATTTGAACTTTAGAACCCTTGAATGCATTGCATAAACACATATCATTCATCATGTGCATAGCAGGTTTTCTTCTTTTCAGGTTGCTTACCATTCTTCGCTGTTTATTTCAGCACCATGAATCCTGACTCATCATCAACCGAAATGTCTATCAAGGCTCTTCAGGCGCAGAATGCGCAATTTCAGGAACTAATCATGGGTTTGGCTCAGGGCCAAGAAGAGCTGAAGGCTCTGCTCCTGAAGAAGGAGAAGAAGAAGAAGAGGAGAACTGTTCTTTTTAACTCGGGCCGAAGGTTTGGCAACACTCTGCAGAATGAAGAGGCTGGTTCTTCTATAGGCAAGGGCAGTCCCCAGGGGGGAAAGGCTTCAAGTCCAGTAGTCTCTGACAACGAGACTGACTTTGATGAGGAACAGTATCCTCCGGCTGAAGACCGGTACAAGCAGTTGGAGGACAGACTGAATGCTATGGAGATCCAACAAGTGCCTGGGCTGGATTTCAGAGACTTGGGTTTGTCTACTGGTGTGATCATTCCTCATAAGTTCAAAGCACCATCTTTTACCAAGTATGACGGGGTGTCTTGTCCCAAGCTACACCTCAGGTCTTACGTGCGGAAGATTCAACCGTACTCAGTGGACAAGAACTTGTGGATCCACTTCTTCCAGGAGAGTCTTTCAGGGACTCATCTCGAATGGTTCTATCAGCTGGATGGGACCAAAGTTCGTAACTGGGAGGAGTTGGCTACTGCTTTCTATAAGCAGTATCAATATAATGCCGACCTTACCCCTACACGTACCCAACTCCATGGTATGTCGCTAGGTTCAAGCGAAGGTTTTAAAGAGTACGCGCAGAAGTGGAGGGATCTGGCTGGCAGGGTGCAGCCTCCGTTAACTGACCGGGAGTTGGTAGACATGTTCTTGGGGACCCTATCTGGGCCATTTTTTAACCATCTTATCGGTAACTCGTCTGCAGGGTTTACTGATCTTATTCTGACTAGAGAGAGAATAGAGGTTGGGATGAAGTCTGGTAAAATTCAGAAGGGTGTATCTGCAAGTTCTGAGAAGAAACCCTTTAAGAAGGAGGCCAGTGCGGTATATGGGTCTAGAAGACAAGAGAAACCTGAGCGCCGCCAGTCCGTCAACGCGGTGATGATTTCTAAACCTGCTGCCGCTCCTTGGCAAACCAATCCTCAAAGGGCTGAAAGACCCAGAAGAGAGTTTACCCGGTTGAGTATGACTCTATCACAAATCTTGCCGCAGTTGCTGTCCACCAACCTAGTGACTGTCAGAGAGGCCCCGAAGGTGGTGAATACGGCTTCTCCCAAATACAATCCAAATGCCCGCTGTGCTTATCACTCCGATAGCCCAGGGCATTCCACTGATGACTGTTGGGCCTTAAGGAACAAGCTGCAGGACCTTATTGACGCAAAATAGATACAGTTTGAAGCGCCTGAGAGGCCAAATGTGGTGACTGCTCCTATGCCCCAGCATGGAGTAAATGCCGTTGATGAAGATGTATACGCCGTTTCTGTGAATGATGTAGCTACTCCTTTGAAGACCGTCAAGAGGAACCTACTGTTGGCCGGTTTATTTCCGGGTTGTAGTGAAGGTTGCCTTTTCTGTGCTGTTTCCCTCTCTGGTTGTCCTTTGCTGAAGTTGGGCATCCAAGGCCTAATGGACAGCAAAGAGATTCTGTTCAAGAAGACTGCTGTTCAGTTTGTTCCGGTAGAAGAAGTTTCTGTTGTTACAATCTTTAATAATCCAATCAAGGCTCTCCCGAGGAATCCTGTTCAAATCATGACTGTCGCACCTGTTGTTATTACTGTTCCGGGGCCTCTCCCCTACGAGTCTGATACGGCTGTCCCCTGGAACTATGGGGCAGACGTGTATGTCCATGGAATCAAGCAAGAGTTCAACACTGGCACCAGCATCAGCAATATCACTGGTCCAACAAAGGTTACCCGCAGTGGCAGGCTCTTCTCGCCTGACATTGCACCACCAGCTGTTCGAAGACCCCTCACTATAACACCTGCAAGTGTACCTGTTCCCATTTCTGATCAAGTTGTTTCCCCTGCTGCCGAGTCATCTAATGCTCGGGGCAAAGGGATTGAAGATGAGCCTGCCCGGATGGAGGCACCAAGACCTGTAAATGCTGAGGCCTCCCAACAAGAGATGGAGGAAATTCTAAAAATAATCAAGAAGAGTGACTTTAATGTTGTCGAGCAGCTGGGGCATACGCCCTCCAAGATATCCATGCTCTCCTTGCTATTGTGCTCAGAGGCCCATGCTAAGGCTCTGATTTCATTCCTCAAGACGGCCCATGTGCCACAGGAGACATCTGCTGTCCAATTCACTGATTGCGTAGCCAATTTGACAACCGACAATGGTTTGGGTTTCTCGGATGCTGACCTTACGGCTAAAGGAAAGGACCACAATGACGCCCTGCATGTCTCTATCGAATGCAGGGGCACTACTCTGGCACACGTGTTGGTAGACACTGGCTCTTCCCTAAATGTGCTACCCAAGAAAGCCTTAGACCGTTTAGATTGTGAAGGCCTGGAACTAAAACCTAGCAATATTATCGTTAGAGCCTTTGACGGTTCCAAGAGGATGGTTCATGGAGAGGTTGACATTCCTATTCGTGTGGGCTCTCAAGTATTAGACTCTACTTTCTATGTGATGGATATCCGTCCATCGTATTCTTGTCTACTGGGTCGACCTTGGATCCACAAAGCTGGGGCAGTGACCTCTACCCTGCACCAGAAGCTCAAGTACCCCGTCAGAGGGAAGATCGTCACTGTGCAGGGAGAGGAGGAGTATATGGTGAGCCATTTGAATTCCTTCAGGTATATTGAGATGGACGGGGAGTTTATTGAAACCCCCTTTCAGCATTTCGAAGAGGTACCTCCAACTTTAGCAGCAGCAGAAACAGTGGTCGAAGAGGATGTTCCTTTGAAGATGGCTTCCTTGAAGGATGCCCGGGTTGTGATCCAGAAAGGTGAATGTGCTAAATGGGGCAGGCTCCCTGATTTTACACAGAAAACTGACAAGTTCGGACTGGGTTTTACTGCAGAGGGTCAGAAGGCTATGCGGAAGGCAAAGATCAGAAGACCTCATGTGCTCATTACCAATCCAGGGGTGAATGTTGTTGGGGACGAAGATGAAGTGGGAGAGTCAGAGTTCAATAGATGGATCTACCCGACAACTGATGGCGGATTGACCAATTGGATTGCCAAAGATCATACTCCTGTTACTTTTGTTACGCAGTAATAAACTCCTATGTTTTGTTATTTGTAATAAACAATTAAAACTCTATGGCCCGGTGTCTTACCCGAGGCACCGTTGGCTTCATTTGTGAGGGCATATAAATTGTCATTTCATATATCATGAATAAAAACCTTGGACGTTTTCTCGCATTTCAAATCTTATGCTCCTTTTCTTTCTTTCCTTTCTTTATATATCGCAAAACAGCTGTATTTACACACACTCACTCATACAGGTTTCAATCCACTCTGGATCTCACTGGTAACGACTCTGCTACTGCCGGTTATGACTTCGAAAATCCGATCAACTTAGCCGAAGACGAAGGTGAAGATGATTGCGAAGTGCCTGGCGAGCTTGCAAGACTGTTACTCCAGGAAGAGAGGGCAATTCAACCACACGAAGAGTCGGTGGAGACAATAAATCTGGGTACTGATGCGAACAGAAAGGAGGTAAAGATTGGTGCCAACCTAGAGCTCAGCGTGAAGCAACGGTTGACTCAGATGCTACATGATTATATGGAGATCTTTTCCTGGTCCTACAAAGACATGCCCGGGTTGGATACTGATATTGTGGTCCATCATTTTCCTACCAAGGAAGACTGCCCTCCGGTTAAGCAAAAGGTCCGCCGTATGCGTCCAGAGATGTCTGAGAAGATCAAAGCCGAGGTTATGAAACAGTTTGATGCCGGGTTCCTTGCAGTGACTTCTTACCCTCAGTGGGTTGCTAATGTGGTGCCGGTACCAAAGAAGGACGGTAAGGTCAGAATGTGTGTCGACTACAGGGATCTGAATAGGGCCAGCCCCAAAGATGACTTCCCCTACCTCACATTGATGTCCTTGTTGATAATACAGCTCAGCATAAGGTGTTCTCTTTCATGGATGGTTTTTCAGGTTACAATCAGATCAAGATGGCCCCTCAACACATGGAAAAAACTACCTTTGTTACTCAGTGGGGCACCTTCTGCTACAAGGTCATGCCTTTTGGGCTGAAGAACGCTGGGGCAACCTACCAACGTGCCATGGTTGCTTTATTTCATGACATGATCCATCATGAGATAGAAGTGTATGTTGACGACATGATTGCAAGGTCTCAAACTAAGGAAGAACACCTTGATCATCTGTAGAAGCTATTTGACCGGTTGAAACTGTACAAGCTGAGGTTGAACCCGAACAAGTGCACCTTCGGGGTAAGATCTGGAAAGTTTCTAGGCTTCGTTGTGTGATAAGGGTATTCAAGTGGATCCTGCCAAGGTTAAAGCCATTCAAGAGATGCCAGTTCCTAAGACAGAGAAAGAGGTCAGAGGCTTTTTAGGACGCCTGAATTACATTGCTCGATTCATCTCACACCTAACTGCTACTTGTGAACCAATCTTCAAGCTACTGAAGAAAGATCAGGTAGTACGTTGGAATGATGAATGTCAAGCTGCTTTTGACAGAATCAAGGAGTATCTCCAAGAACCACCCATCCTTATGCCACCGGTTGAGGGGAGACCTCTGATACTATACCTGACAGTATTTGACAACTCAATGGGGTGTGTGCTGGGGCAGCATGACGAGTCTGGCCGAAAAGAGCACGCCATTTATTACCTTAGCAAAAAGTTTACCGACTGTGAGACCCGATACTCGCTGCTTGAGAAAACTTGCTGCGCTTTGGTATGGGCTGCTCGCCGGCTGAGACAGTATATGCTGACTCACACTACCTTGTTGATCTCAAAGATGGATCCTATAAAGTACATATTTGAAAATCCTGCTCTGTCTGGGAGAATAGCAAGATGGCAAATGATCTTGACGGAATACGACATTCAGTACACGACCCAGAAAGCCATCAAGGGAAGTGTATTGGCAGACCACTTGGCACATCAGGCCGTAGACGACTATCAGTCAATGAACTTCGAGTTTCCAGACGAGAGCATCATGATTGTGACTGATTGTGAAGTACCTGGACCGGATGAAGGACCTGAGGAAGGATCCCGATGGTCTATGCACTTTGACGGAGCCTCCAATGCTTTGGGTAACGGTGTCGGCGCTGTGATAATATCCCCTCAAGGCACTCATACTCCGCTCACTGCCCGGCTATGTTTCAACTGCACCAACAACATGGCGGAGTATGAGGCATGCATCATGGGTCTCCAAGCTGCGATCGACTTAAGGATCAAGTTTCTGAGTGTCTTCGGAGATTCCGCTCTTGTGATCAATCAGATCAAAGGAGAGTGGGATATGAAACATCCGAATCTTATTCCTTACAGAGAACATGTGTTGACATTGATCCCTCACTTCACAGAGATAACTTTTGAACATTTCCCGAGGGAGGAGAATCAGTTAGCGGACGCGTTAGCTACAATGTCTTCTATGTTCAAGGTCAAATGGGACAATGAGGCTCCCCGGATCATCATCTGGAAACTGGACGAATCGGCGTACTGTTGTGATCTCGAGACTGAATTGGTGACTGAGAAGCCTTGGTACCATGAGGTGAAGAGATATCTGGAAGCTCAGGAATGCCCTGAAGGTGCATCTGTCAATGATAAAAAGTTTCTGAGAAGGTTCGCAGCGAAGTTCTTCCTTAGCAACGGCATCCTATATAAGCGAAACCATGACTCGACTTTACTGCGTTGTGTGGATAAGACAGAAGCAGAAAGGATCATGGAAGAGCTACATGAAGGGACCTTCGGAACACATTCCAGTGGGCACACTATGGCGAAGAAAATCCTTCGGGCAGGGTATTTCTGGTCCACAATGGAAGCAGACTGCTACCAACATTCTCGGACATGCCATAAATGCCAGATATATGCAGACAAGGTGCATGTTCCTCCAGTTCCTCTGAATGTTCTGACTGCGCCTTGGCCGTTTGCAATGTGGGGCATAGACATGATCGGTGAGATTAAACCTACGGCATCCAACGGGCATCGCTTCATCCTAGTAGCGATTGATTACTTCACAAAGTGGGTCGAAGCAGCTTCCTACGCTACGGTAACCAAGACTGTTGTGGCACGGTTCATTCGGCATAATCTGATCTGTCGATACGGCGTCCCTGAGAGAATCATTACAGACAACGGTACCAATCTGAATAACAAGATGATCACTGAGCTCTGCGAGCAGTTTAAAATACAGCACCACAACTCTTCTCCTTACAGACCGAAGATGAATGGGGCTGTAGAAGCAGCAAATAAGAACATTAAGAAAATCGTGCAGAAGATGACAGTGACTTATAAAGATTGGCACGAGATGTTACCGTTTGCTCTACATGGGTACCGTACCTCAGCCCGGACGTCAACCGGGGCAACTCCTTTCCCCTTGGTCTACGGTATGGAGGCAGTCTTACCGATCAAAGTGCAAATACCCTCTCTCCGGATAATGAAGGATGCAGAGCTGAGCGAAGATGATTGGATCCAGACACGACTTGATCAATTAAATCTAATTGACGAAAAGAGACTCGCTGCTATTTTCCATGGTCAGACGTATCAGAAATGGATGATCAGGGCATTTAACAAAAAGGTCAGACCACAAGAGTATCAAGTTGGGGATCTGGTAATCAAGCGAATCATACTTCCTCAGAGTAATCCAAGGGGCAAGTGGACCCCTACGTACGAAGGGCCATTTGTGGTTAAACGTGTGTTCTCAGGAGGAGCCATGATTCTAACTAACATGGATGGTGACGACCTTCCTCACCCCGCCAATGCAGACATAGTAAAAAGATACTACGCATGAAAAAGACCCGCTAGGCTGACATGCCTAGGCAAAAATTAGGGCTTCCCGGCGAACCAAAAGGGTTCGGGCAAAATGAAGGGATGAAATGAAAAAATCTGTACACCCGGCAAGTCGAAAACCTGAAAAGGCGGCTTGGGCAAAAATGGGTATCCCGGTGGACTGAAAACCCGAAAGGGCGGTCCAGGCAAAAGTTAGGGATAAAGCGTAATACTATGTCTCATTGGATCACTTTGCATCCAGAATCCGGTATCTACATCGAGTTCAGACGGCATCGATCAGTCAGCTTCATCTTCAACTAAGGTCATCAAGTGATGAGACGCTCGGAGATATAAAGGCAATAGCAGAGTTGAAACCCAGTGGGATCATTCATTTCACACAGCTGTTTTATTTTCTTTTGTACAAAATTTGCATAAACTCTTGTGTTCGGCGGCGTTCTCTTACTAGGACGTCAGCCTCTTGTACATAAACGCTTATTTACAGGCAAATTCAAAAGTCAATACAAATATACTTTTCAGCTCAAACTGTCTTTTGTTTTCCTTTTTCTGTTTTGTTTTGCGAAGAACGTCCAAGGTTCAATTTGTGATATATGCATTGACGATAATTTTCTAACTCATGAATATTTGCATACGAAACAAAGGATTAATTACAGGTAACATTAGAAACAGGGGCAATAAAGAGTTGTCTAAGCAATCTAATTGTTCTATCCTCCAAAGTACCAAGGTAGGTTCAGCTGAAGAACATAACCAGTACATCCCAATTCCCCAGAGAGTGAGCCAGCAAGTCAGTACACTCTCCTCAAGCGAAGCTATTATGAACCTTAAGGAAGTTGGGTATCCTCCCGCAGATCTCAACATTCCCCAGCAGTATATACGCATTCTTAACAAGCATCCCCGGCAATCTGGTCTAAAGATTGTTCCCCGGTGGTATATCAAACATTCATTGGAATCAATTCCCCGATACAGTTCAAAACTTCCCCAGGAGAGTCCAATCTGGTTCCCCAGGAAAGTTGGAATTCATCTCCCCAAGCAGTAAACTTATCCCCAGTAGAGTCTGGAAGCTTATCCTCGCAGAGCACGAACGCGTCTCCCGGCTTTATTCAAAGAGTTATTTCCCTACCAGGATATAACTGGGTTATCCTCAACCAAAAGCCACGGAAAGATCGTTCTCGGTGAAGTCTTCTTATCCCCAGCGAGGTCTACTAACACTTCCAACACAACAATGGTATCTCCAGCGAAGTTACCATCAACATTTCAGCAAAGCACCTCTCTCCCCACAGAGTATTGTTCCCCAGCAGGATCGTTAGAGTACTTTCCTCCCCACGGAGTAATCCATTCGCCAAGTTTATTCCCCAACGGAGTTATCTTCTCCTACCGGTATTCTGGCAACTATCATCCCCAGCGGAAGCAAAGATCTTTTCTTAAAACATCAGCCCAGGATGTGATTTCTCGGCACCCGTCAAAGGATTTATTTTCCTAAGACAAAAACATACATTCAAAAGCATCGCATTTCCATACGTTATAGCATGCATATACGCATCATATCTTACAAATCTCATTTATGTTGAGAACATCATTGCTTGATCCATATCATGCATTGCATATGACTGACCTTTACCTTTCAGGAAAGATCCAGTTGAGTTCTCAGCTACATTTCAAGACCTAGACCGGTTCAGTTAAATCGACCCTAAGATTTTTCTGTTTCTTATCCAGTCAAAGGCCTTCTCTGGTTCAGTCAGATCGACCCTAAGATCTCCCTGTTTCTTATCCAGTTGAAGACATTCAAGACCTAGACCGGTTCAGTTAAATCGACCCTAAGATTTTCCTGTTTCTTATCCAGTCAAAGGCCTTCTCTGGTTCAGTCAGATCGACCCTAAGATCTCCCTGTTTCTTATCCAGTTGAAGATTTCAAGACCTAGACCGGTTCAGTTAAATCGACCCTAAGATTTTCCTGTTTCTTATCCAGTCAAAGGCCTTCTCTGGTTCAGTCAGATCGACCCTAAGATCTCCCTGTTTCTTATCCAGTTGAAGATTTCAAGACCTAGACCGGTTCAGTTAAATCGACCCTAAGATTTCTCTGTTTCTTATCCAGTCAAAGGCCTTCTCTGGTTCAGTCAGATCGACCCTAAGATCTCCCTGTTTCTTATCCAGTTGAAGATTTCAAGACCTAGACCGGTTCAGTTAAATCGACCCTAAGATTTCTCTGTTTCTTATCCAGTCAAAGGCCTTCTCTGGTTCAGTCAGATCGACCTTAAGATCTCCCTGTTTCTTATCCAGTTGAAGATTTCAAGACCTAGACCGGTTCAGTTAAATCGACCCTAAGATTTTTCTGTTTCTTATCCAGTCAAAGGCCTTCTCTGGTTCAGTCAGATCGACCCTAAGATCTCCCTGTTTCTTATCCAGTTGAAGACATTCCAAGACCTAGACCGGTTCAGTTAAATCGACCCTAAGATTTTTCTGTTTCTTATCCAGTCAAAGGCCTTCTCTGGTTCAGTCAGATCGACCTTAAGATCTCCCTGTTTCTTATCCAGTTGAAGATTTCAAGACCTTGACCGGTTCAGTTAAATCGACCCTAAGATTTTTCTGTTTCTTATCCAGTCAAAGGCCTTCTCTGGTTCAGTCAGATCGGCCCTAAGATCTCCCTGTTTCTTATCCAGTTGAAGACATTCCAAGACCCAGACCGGTTCAGTTAAATCGACCCTAAGATTTTACTTTTTCTTATCCAGTCAAAGGCCTTCTCTGGTTCAGTCAGATCGACCCTAAGATCTCCCTGTTTCTTATCCAGTTGAAGATTTCAAGACCTAGACCGGTTCAGTTAAATCGACCCTAAGATTTTCCTGTTTCTTATCCAGTCAAAGGCCTTCTCTAAACCAGTTAAATCGACCCCTAAAATATTTTCCTGATAAAGACTCAGTTGAAGACACCCAAGATTCTCTCAGCGTTACTGTTGAGGTCGTAATCGTCCAAGGTTCTCTCAGCGTTCCTGTTGAGGTAGTAATCGTCCAAGGTTCTCTCAGTGTTCCTGTTGAGGTAGTAATCGTCCCCAGATTCTCTCAGCGTCCCTGTTGAGGTAGTAATCGTCCAAGGTTCTCTCAGCGTTCCTGTTGAGGTAGTAACCATCCCTGGTTCATTCATCACCTTTTGAAGATCCAGATCCAGCTCCTGTAACCAGTCAGGACACATCTATACAAAGAGTTTGAAGACCAGCTCTTGTAACAGGTCAGGTAATCATTTTCTTTTGCAGGTACGCAAGTTCTCGCTAAGGAATCTCTTACGCGATCAACACCCAGATGACATCTATAAGCCCATCCACCTTCCATCATCTCTCAGCATGGCATCTATAAGCCCATCATCCTATCCATCAATATCCAAATGGCATCTATAAGCCTATTCCCACCATCATACAGCTAACATGTGAGCGCAAATTTCTGGGCACTCTAGTGTTCAATCATCTTCCACCTTCGGATTACGAAAGGCACGTCAGCCAATCTGCATCCTCAGGTCTAAGAAGATTGAACAGGGGCAACTGTTGTACCCCAAAATTTGCCCTCCCATATTCTTCAAGAATTGCAAAGAGCATGCTTCAAAATCTCCCCAAGGGTTGCACAGTTCAAGGGCCTCCTAACAGTCAAAAACTAGGGTTTTGGTTCTGGCAAAGAAAATGAAGTTTCCAAGGGTCCAATCAAGTCCCACATGCCTATAAACATGGTCAAGCATCCTCATACCAAGTTTCAAGACTTACAGCACAAAATTGCACAGTCAAAAACCCTAATTGCACTACAGTCAACTGTAGGGGCAAAATGGTCATTTGACAGTCAAAAGTTCAAATTTTTGGTCAACATCTCATTTTGAGGCCACAAACATCATTTGATCAATTCTTGATCATGATTTTCAAAGCATGGCTCAAAAAGTCTCAAGATGCAAAAGTTTCCATATTTGGACAGTTGAAAAAGTCAACTGTAACTTGACCAAGGCATAACTTCCACATGGATTATCAGAAAAATTCCATCCAAAGCTCATGTTGAAGAGAAAGACATCTCCTACAACTCCTCTTCACACTTCAAGTCCAAGAAATTCTCTCACAAAAAGTTATCAATTTCAACATTATAGGTCATTTTCAAAAGTCAACAAAAAGGGACTTTAAGTCAAAGGCCATAACTTGAGATTGGTAAATAAAAATGACATGGGACCAAAGGCATTGGTTAGAGGACTTCAAGACCTTTCCAAAATGTCTAAGAACATGATCAAATCTTAAAAATTGAGCAAGATATGCCTTGTGGAATTTGGGAAATGTTTGGGAATTTTGAAAAGTCAACTTTACTTCAAATGCCTTAAAATTGCTAATGGGCCACATTTTCTTCCAAGATTCATCACCCAAAGCATGTGCACGACAATTTGGCCCAAAGGGAATTTATTCATCATTTTTATTTATTTATTTTAATTTTTAATTGTTATTAATTCATTTAATAAAATAAAATATGTGAAAAATACCAAAGCAAGCTTTTCAAATCTTTTTATGCATGGAATAACTTCAAGATTTCGTGCATTATCTGGTATGGAAAGAATCAAGGTGATTTGGACATGATTGGTATCAAATATGCATGGAAAAGATTTGAAAATTATGCATGAAAATCAAATATTCATTCCATCAATGCAAGGATTTTTTGGATCAAAACTCAACCCTAATTCACTCCATACATAAGCCAGATGCTAGACCTAGTGCAAAAGGACCTCTTAGCTGCGCCCAAAGCTGAAGAAGAACATTGCACTTTTTGTGAAAAATTCCAAAACTGAAATCACGATTACAAAGGGTTTCAAGACAGAATAACCATCCCATTGCATTCCTGAGACTTCAAGGAAGGTTTCTAGATCAAAACCATCAACTCTAACGTCAAGAAACGGTAGAACGACCGTGTCCTGTTCATGATTTTTTCCATATTCTTGTATCATAAATCATGCATTGTTTGCAATTTTTAATATTGGATTTGTATTCATTGGATCATTCTAAAGCTAACCATATGTTTTGATTGAGTTTTTATGCATCGTACGCGATTTCACCATTGAAGCTCGCTAGGGTTCCTCAAGCTCCAAATTGGGCATTTTCGTATACTGTAAAATTAGGACATCCCAGTGCCATGGCCAGAATCAGGATGCTTGGACGAACTTAACCCACTAATCGCGCCTAATTTATATAGCAAGATGGGCTAATCGCTATTTTTGAAAAGCTTGCATTTTGGGGGGGTTTAAAACCCCCGCTAATCTTTTTTGTTTCAAGGATAAATGAAGAAGATGATCATGTGGCAAAGCTTGATTGGGTACTCTGAATTCTAGCGCGCGTTTTTTGGTCTTATATCACTAACGCCAATTGTCTCTTTTGTTATTTATTCGTTATTCTATGTATAACGTGCGTTGATGGTTCAGATGGTGAAAAGAGATGCTGGCAAGCTTTGGGACCTGGGTTAGATTCCCAGGTCCCCCACTTTGTTTCAATATTTTTTCTTTCAACGTAATCCTATGCAGCTTGCCTCCAAAGGTTCATCATATTCCCACAATCTCAGCTTGCCACATGGCCAATAACTCCAATCCAAAGGTCCAGATTTGAAGAATATCATAGGCATCAGTCAACGCCCACACACGTGAACACTGAGAAGTCAAAAAAGGGCCAGGCTCCTTGGGCTTAATTGCTGGACAACACCTCCTGATTGGGGCAGAACCCCCCCTTGTATTGTATTTCTTTCTCCTTTCTTTATTCTATTTTTCTTTATTATTTGTTTTAATTCAGTTATTTTCTTTTTAATTCAATAAAAATTAATTTCACATAAAAATAATAAAAAATCAGAAAAGGCAAAATATAAATATATTTCATTTAAACTTTTTTTGTAAATAAATCTTGTTAATTAATTTAGTTCTTTAATTCTAGGATTAATTTGGACATTTTTTTTATAAACTTAAAAATTATAGAATTAGGGTTTTAATCACTTTTTATCTTTTTCTTTTCTTTTACCATTATAATAATTAATTATTTATTTTTGTAAACAAAATTGTATTAATTAATTAGGTTAATTTTAGATTAAATTTTAATGCTTTTCTTAATAAATTAAAAAATAACTAGAATTAGGTTTTAAATTCCATAATCTTCTCATTAAAATTCCATAAGTACAAAAAACTCTAAAAATCTTTTCTTTTTTATTTTAATTTAATTAATTCGTTGATCATAATTTAATTTCATTAAAAAGGGTCCAACGCCCTCGCTTTCGATTATTAATTTGTTTCGCACATTTTAGTTCCTTTCTTATAATATTTATGTAACTCTCCCAAAGCCGTGTAAATTAAACATTTATATTTCTCGCATCTTTATTTTATGTCAAATTGGGTCCTGGATTTAATTTGGCGATATGGACCCGCGCCTTTGTAATAGCGTAGAACTTTTAATTTCCGCATCTTTTTAACTGTTAATAAATTTGCATGCAAGAATGAATGTTAAAATAAAAATAACGCGTAGATCACCAATACATGACAAGACAAAAATAGCTGAAAACGACACACGAATCACACACCACCCCTAGGGTACGCCTCACTGTTGCCTTGCCCCTCGAAAGGTGATCGTCGAGTAGAGGATGTTTTAGTAAGTCCTCATGATCCGGGAACCTGGCATGAGGGTAGCTTCTAAGGTGTCTTCCTATTGCTCTGGTGATCACCATGTCCCGAACCTCGAATTGACCCGAACACCTCAAACGGTGGTGCTACCTACCTCTCAATGGTGGAATGGCACTACTTTAAAGGACATTTACACAGACGAATTCCTTAGGGTAGGTAGACGACTCTAGATACTTGCTCTAATTACAAAAACAAATCAAAAATACTTTTCACACCGACACCTTTTCAAAAAGCTTTCGAAAGCAACTTTTCAAACACTCTTGAGGACCGATACAAGAGTCGAACTGAAATTTTCAAAGAAACTTTTTAAAACCCACAGTTGAAAAGCAAACAAACCATTTTTGAAAACACAAATGAGCAAGTATCTAAGAGCCCATGGATAACCATGGATAGAAAGGGTGCTAACACCTTCCCTTTCTATAAATCTACCTCCCGAACCGAGAGCAATCTCTATAAGGAATTTTTCTGTGCTTTTGTCCTTTCCATTTGGAGAAAATAAAAGACGGTGGCGACTCTTTCTTCCGCGACATTTCGCGAACCAGCGTTAAACAGTCAGTTCCAGATCCACCGATCACACAGTTCATATACGCTCCAGACACAGATGCCATTCTGATGCTCATACAGATTCAGCTTCTCAAATATAGTTCAGATACGCTCTAGACACGGATGCCATTTTGATACTCATTCAAATGCAATTGTCAGATACAGTTCAGATACGCTCCAGACACAGATGCCATTCTAATACTCATTCAGATTCTCTTTCAGATTCAGCAATCACTTTTGGATGGCATCTACAAGCCCATTTCCAACAACTTTATATCATCCCTCCAAATAGCATCTTTAAGCCCATTCCCCCTACCATCACATCACCGATGCAAATTTCTAGGCACTCTAGTGTTCAATCATCTTCCACCTTCGAGTCACGAATGGAAAAACTCGCCAATCTAACTCTTCAGGTTTAAGAAGATTGAACAGGGGAAGCTGTTGTACCCTAAAATTTTCCCTCTCATTTATCAAGAATTTTCTCACAAAATCTCCTTTGACTCAAGACTGCACTAGGATTGGTCAGCTCAAGACACCTCCTTAAGCACTGTTGACCAAAATTAGGGTTTGAGTTTGCACAAGGATTTTTGAACATCCAATTCCCCATATGACTTTCATGGATCATTATGGACCCACAAGATCACTCATGTCAAGTTTCATGCCTTGGATCACATTTTTTCTCAGTCAATTGAGTAGTTGACCTAAAAATCAGCTGTATTGGGGAAAAAGTCAACAATGGCCAATTTACAATCAAACTTCCTAATTTTTGATCTGCATCAACATTTTAGACTCATATGTATCATTTGATAAATTTTGACCACAATACCTCAAGAAATTTGATCAAATCTCCAAAAGGGCAAAATGGTCAAAATTAGGGTTTTGACTGGTAAATGGCAATTTCTGATTTTTGACCTAGAAAATGATCAATTGGTTTAGAGCATGATCTAAATAGTCCAATTGCATCATTTTTACCTAATTCCATGGCTCAAAACGTTGCAAGTCCATTGGATTGACAGATGAATTTTTCAGTCAACTGATCAAAAGTCAATTGTATACTGAAAAGTCAAACTTTGACTTTTTGGTCAAAATCAAATGCCAAAGATCACAATTCATCAAAACATGTCAAAATATGCAACTTATTCATCAAGAAATAAAAAAGTCAAGATTTCATTTTGAAAAGTCAAAATTTCTAAACTTAGAAATTTTTCTAAGTGTTGGAAATTTCATGTTTTTTCACAACTTTGAACAAGTTTTTAACCATGATGCAAGATGATTCAGGAGAAACTTACAACATGAAAGTTGTAGATCTACATGAAATATACAACTTTTCTTTACACAACTCCTTCCAAAAGTGCTTGGATCTCAAGTTATAATTTTAAGAACATGTGGTCATGAAACAAAACACTTAGTGAAATTTATGCCCTAATTTGGTCAAGATTTTGACCTAACTTCATGGTACTTTATCATATAGTTCCAAGGGGAATATTTAAAAGCAATTCAAATATGGATTATATAGCACATTACAAGCTTTTCAAAAGGTCCAATAACTCCTTGAGATCATTCTTGATAGGGAGAATCAAAGAGATGAAGTTAGGGTTTTGTCACTTGAATTACAAGTCATTTTGTGATGAACCAATTTCAAAATTCAAACTATGCAGCATAAACTCTACTTTGCAGGCCTCAAACTTGTTAGGAACTCCATAATTAATGGCTTGCACAACTGTTAGAGGTCTCATTTCAAGCATTCAATGCATAGACATGCTTTATATCCATTTTTGGAAGAAAGGTTACATTGCCATTTTGATAAAGTAATTTTTTGTACAAAACTTGTTCTTGAGCCTTGCACTTGTTCTCTTATGATCACACAAGTCCTGTAACTCATAAGAAATGGTTTAGACACTTACAATGGTACCCTTTGGTTTTTTCATATTTTTTTTCTTCCTGACCTTTGTTTTTTGCAGGCGCTGGGCCTCTTTGGGCCTGGATTGTTTTTGTTTTTGCTGGCTAACCCCCCTATTTCATTTATACGCCCTTGGCCCAATTTTATTTTATTTTCTTATTTTCTTTTTATTTATTTTCTTAATTATTTTCATAATATTAAAAAATCATGAAAAATACAAAAAATAATAAATTTATATTTTGGCTTAGTTTATTTTATTTTTTTCACAAAAAAAATATTTTATTTAACTATACTTTATTCATTTTTACTAACTAGTCTTGTAAATTTAATTTAAAACTAGGTTATTATTTATTTTATTTTACACCAATTGAAATATATTTATTTTAATATATAAAATGCCAAAAAAATATTTTTATAACACCACATATTATTTTCAAGACAAAAAAATACCAAAAATACTTTTCTTGAAACTTGATTTCTTTTTAATCAATTAATAGAATTAGGGTTTTATTTAAAATATTTTCTTAATAAATTTAAGTTTAATTAATTATTTTCTTTAATTAGTTAGGTTAAAACAAATTCCCTTTTCTCTTGAAAACCAAACAAAGATCCATTTTCTTTACATTTGCATTTTTGTACATTTATTCATTTTTGTACATTATTTCAATACTTGTATAAATTCAATTTGGTTTTAATAGATTAATTATGTTTTAAATTCTTGCAATCCCCATTTACAATTTTTACACCCCTCCCAAAAGTATCATAATAGCTTAGTAACTTTAAATTCCGCAATTTATCACTTTATACATAACATGTTAGTAATTAGGGTTTGTATGGAAAGACTAAAACCAATACTTAGAAAACCCTAATTCAATACAAAATCAAGCATGAAAATAACACACTTTCACACAAGCACCCCTAGGGTAATTCCACTGGATTGCCTTTACAAAATGACCATATTACGCATGTGAGGTATCTTAGCAAAAACAAAGCAAATATAAGATCATAGTCCCTCGATGACGCTATCTAAGTTTCCTTTCAAATGATCTTAGTCCCTCAAAAAGAATGCTAAGATACCTTGCAACATTGCTAATCATGGTTATACGATGACCCACGCCCGTCCCGTTTACATCCAAAGATAGGGTTACTTACTAAATCAATGGTAAGATAACAATGTCAAAGGAAAAGAAAATGAACAAGAAAGACATTTGAGTAGGTAAGATGCTCTTAATTACTTGCTACATTTCAAAACAAACATCCTTTATATTTTCAAAACAAACACCTACACTTTCAAACATCTTACAAAATTGAAAACATTTTTAAAAAGATCAACATCTTTGTATATATTCTTATGAACGAGAATTATTACAATGATTTCCTAAACAATGGCCTATTTACAAAATACTTTCAAAAACCACACAAAGCATAATTTCAAACATAAAGCAAGTGATCTAGCAAGTAACTAAGAGCCCATGGAAAACCATGGATGAAAAGGATGCTAATACCTTCCCTTTTCATAATCTACCCTACGAACTCAAGAAATAATCTCAAAGGTCTTTCCTGTGCTTTTTCACCTTTCCTTTTGGATAAAAGAAAAGTCGGTGGCAACTCTTGCTAACCGCAACATTTGCAATCAAAAACAAAACCCTTAAGTCAGTTCTCCCACCGTATCACAAAACTGACGACTCTGCCGGGGAAAATTCTAAAAGTGGGGTTACCTTAGGGTTATATCACATTTACTTGCTTTCATTGTTTGTCTTGTATAATTTACATTATGGTTCTTTGTTTGGGTTTGAATCCACTACCCGAATTTGGGATACTTTATAGGTAAGTAGTAATACATTGTGGAAACTGTGCGGGGTATACCGAAATAATCTAAGAAATAGCTACGTTAGTGCGACATATTTGTGGGTACCGGTAGCCCTTGAGTTATCCAAGGAGAATACGAGGCCTCTGAGTGATGTCATGAAGCACTAATGAACTTCTAGAATCTTTACTCGACCAACTTAGCCTTTAGAACGTAGTGAGATGACCGGCTTTGGTGCAGTCCGAAGTTCATAGATACTAGATACTACACTCATTGAGGTTTAGTTTCTTGGGATATTTCGGTCGCCATTAAAGAGGCTTGTGCTGAAACAATGACCAAGGAAACAATCTAGTGATATTGAGCTCTTTAGAACCCGATTACTATTACTAGGACAGGTTCGAGCCAACTAAACTTCAAGAGGGTACTTACCTATAAGACTCCATTCAAGCCTAAACCTAAGGAATTGTTTGTTTTGTTTGTATATACATACTTGTACATAACATCATGAACATCATAACGTCATACTCATTCACTAACCATTTCAAGGATCTTGGGATTTATCTTTGTTCTGTTTTGTAGGATATGGATTCTCTTCGCAGGAAAACTATTCAAGTCAATCTTGTAAGGATACCTCCACAACTTAAGGAGATAACTTCAAGGATTCCTGAAGATTCTCCATTCACCGAGAGACATGGTCACCTACTCAACTTGGTCACTTCCAACACTGATGAAGAAATGATGAAGGTTCTCTTCCAGTTCTTTGATCCTTTACACCATTGCTTCATATTTCCCGATTATCAACTTGTGCCAACTTTGGATGAATTATCCCAACTCTTGAGGATTCCCATTCTCAATCAACTACCTCTCAACGGTACGGAAAGAGACCCAAAGACAGAAAAGATTTCTCAAGCTCCTCACTTGAACTCATCTGATGTCACAACTAATTGGGAAATAAGGAGTGGTGTCAAAGGTTTCCTAGAAAAGTTCTTGTTTGAGAAAGCCCAAAAATGTTGGAACTCTTTGGATTTGCAAGCCTTTGAGGAAATTGTGGCTCTCCTCATCTATGGGATGGTTTTGTTTCCAAATCCTGACTAACTCATAGATGTGAACGCCGTCAAAATCTTCATGTCACGTAACCCAGTGCCTACTTTGCTAGGGGACATCCTACATTCTTTTCACACTCGCACAATAAGGAAAAGAGGTGTCCTTATGTGTTGCACTCCTCTCTTGTCAAGATGGTTTATTTCGCATCTTCCCCGATCTATATTGAAGAACGAGCAAGGTTCAAGGTGGTCACAAAGGTTGATGACGCTCAAACATTCAGACATCTATTGGTGCTCCAGATATATAGAGAATGTTATCATCGTCGACTGTTATGGAGAGTTCCCTAATGTCCCTTTACTTTGTATTAGGGGAGGTATCACCTACAACCCCTGCTTAGCCTTAAGACAGTTTGGTTACGCCCAAAGGGATGGCCCACATGAGATGTCGATTCAAGGTTTGGTATTTGACTACGAGAATAACGATCATGGTCTTCACCAGATATTTATTCGATCTTGGAGGATGTTGAACAAGGTAGATAGAAAGACAGTGGGGCACAAGAATTCCATCCCACTTGAGCCTTACCTCAAATGGGTACGCACTCGTGCTCAGAGTCTTATGATGCCTTACCCCTCTATTCTCCCGGTAATCATTGAGATTGTTATGGAAGGAGATGTTCCATACACTATCCTACATCCTGACATACAAAGAGATTGGATACAACTCAAGGGGGAGCGAGACACTTTCAAAGCCCAATTCTATGCAAGTGAGAAGAAGGTTTTGGAACTCACTAAGCAACTTCATGAGGAGAGGAACCTGAATGCCTACATCGCACCAAAGAGGATGCGTACTACTTTTTTATCTTAGAGTTTTTGTTTTTGTTTTGCCCAAAGAGTAATTGATGTACTCAAGCTTTAACTTATTAATATAACGTG
Source organism: Vicia faba (assembly GCA_948472305.1). Lineage (NCBI taxonomy): Eukaryota > Viridiplantae > Streptophyta > Magnoliopsida > Fabales > Fabaceae > Vicia > Vicia faba. The sequence goes on along the minus strand of OX451739.1, from coordinate 1,521,624,982 downwards.
TGTTTCCTTTTTGTCTAAAACAAATTTGAATCTTTAAAATCCTTGAAATCATTGCATACGCATTTACCATTCATGATAACATAAGCAGGTTTCTTGCAACAAGTCTCCTCATCTTTCTACTGTTTATTTCAGTAAGATGGATCTCGAGCAAACGGTGAAGGAACTCCAAGCCCAAAATGCTCAGTTTCAACAGATGTTCTTAACTCTAGCCAAAGGACAAGAACAGTTGAAGACCTTGCTGGTTGAAGAGAAAAAAGAAGAAGACGAAGAAAATAAACAGAGTTCTAAACATGGGAAGAAGATTCCAAGGGCAAACAAGAAGGGCCTTAGACTTTGCAACGACATCTGGTGAGAAAGACAATTAAGATGGGAAGGGAAAAGAAATAGTTGTCCAGTCAGAGTCAGAAGAGGAAGAGGAAGAAGAAGACTATTCTGAAGAACAATACCCTCCAGCCGACGGCAAGTATAAGCATCTAGAAGAACGGTTAAGTGCAATGGAAATCAAAAAAGTGCCTAGTTTGGACTTTGAGGAATTGGGGTTAGTATCTCAGATTGTCATTCCTCCCAAATTCAAAGCACCTGTGTTCGCCAAATATGACGGAGTTTCATGTCCCAAAATGCATCTCTGGTCCTATGTGAGGAAAATCTAGCCTCATACCACCGACAAGGATTTATGTGTACACTTCTTCCAAGACAGTCTATCTGGAACTCAACTTGATTGGTTTTATCAGTTGGAAAGAGCCAATGTTCATAATTGGGGAGATCTTGCTGCTGACTTTTACAAACAATACCAATACAACACTGATCTTGCACCTACCCGTACTCAACTCCAGAGTATGGCCATGACTTCAAGTGAAGGATTTAAAGACTACGGGAAAAAGTGGAGGGACTTAGCAGAAAAAGTCCAGCCTCCACTATCTGAAAGAGAATTAGTTGACATGTTTTTGGGCACCTTGTCCGGACCTTTCTTCAATCACTTAATTGGGAGTTCATCGACAGGTTTTACTGAATTAATATTGATCGGAGAAAGGGTAGAAGCCGGGATAAAGAACGGGAAGATTCAAAAAGATGCATCCTCTACTGCTGTAAGGAAACCATTCATTGGAAAGAAGGAAGTGGTTGTTGTATATCATCAGAGAAATCAAGATAGGGGTGAATGTCGTCCAATGGTGGGGGCTGTTATAATTCCTAAACCTGTGCCTGATCAGCAAAGAAACAACCAACCAAGAATGGAAAGACCAGTCAGACAATTCAACCGAATTAATATGACACTATCTCAAGTATTGCCACATTTGTTAAGATCCAATCTGGTGACCTTGAAATAAGCTCAAAAGAATCCTAAGACAACCTCTCCTTATTATCATCCTAATGCCTGTTGTGCATATCATTCTGAGAGTCCCGGCCATGACACTAACAATTGTTGGACTCTAAAGAACAAAGTACAAGATCTTATTGAAGCCAAAGAGATTGAGTTCGACGCGCCAGAAAAGCCTAATATCATTACTGCCCCTATGCCCAAGCACGATCGTGATATCAACACCGTTGAGGAAGATATGTTTATTACTTCAGTTGATGAACTTGTGACCCCACTCTTAACTATCAAAGAGAACTTGTTGAATGAAGGTGTTTTCCTGGGCTGTGTTGAAAAGCTGTCATTTCTGTTTGTCCTCACCAACCAACTGTCCTTTGTTGAAAGCAGGCGTTCAATGCCTAATATATAACAAGGAAATTTTGTTCGAGAAGACTTATGTTCCAACTGTTTCTTATAATGATGTTTCCATCGTAACCATTTCCGACAATTCTTCCAGGGTCTCCACCAAAAGACCCATTAGAATTACATCAGTTCCTAAAGTAACTCCTTTGATAATTACAATGCATGGACCAATCCCGAATTCGTCAGACAAAACCGTACCATGTAATTATGGAGGGGATGTATACTACGACGGTATCAAGCAAGATTGGCCAGCTGCTGAAGATTCAAATGCTGAGAAAGTTGACTCTGATGTCAGTAATATTGCAGGGACTAGTAAGATCACTCGAAGTGGAAGTGTTTTCTCTCTAGAGATAGCTCCTCCAGAAGCTGTTTCTGAACCCGTAATCATTCCTATTGTTGTTGCTCCTCCAAAGGTTATTCCCATTCCTACAACCATCTCTGCTAATACTCCTATTGACAAAGCTGTTACAATCCCTATTATCACCCCTACTGACATTCCTGCTGCCGAGTTAACCGAGACTCGAGGAAAAGGTGTTCTGGTTGAGTCTGTCAAGACGAAGACGCAATTAGTAGCTATCCCTGAAACCTCCCGAAAAGAGATGAAGGTAATTTTAAAGATCATAAAAAGAAGCGACTACAATGTAGTCGAGCAATTGGGGAAAACTCCATTAAAAATTTCCATGCTGGCTTTATTGCTATGTTCCGAGGCTCATGCAAAAGCCTTAGTAAAGTTCCTCAAAACTGCCCATGTAACCCAAAGAACCATCTGTTGATCAGTTCCAAGACTGCATAGCCAGCTTGACTGCAGATAATAGTTTAGGTTTTTCAGATGCTGATTTAACGCCAAGAGTTAGGAAGCATAATGAGGAATTGCATGTCTCAGTGGAATGCAGGGGCACAACCTTGGCTCATGTCTTGGTTGACACCGGTTCATCTCTGAACGTGTTGCCTAAAAAATCTCTTGATAGGCTGGACTGTGAGGGGTTGACTTTGAAACCAAGCAACATAGTAGTGAGGGCTTTTGACGGCTCAAAAAGGATGGTGCACGGGGAAGTGGATATCCCTATAAAGGTTGGAACCCAAACATTTAATTCAACTTTTTATGTAATGGATATTCGCCCTTCATATTCCTTCTTGTTAGGCCGACCGTGGATCCACAATGCTGGCGCCGTTACCTCCATGTTGCATCAAATGCTGAAATATCTGATTCAAGGGAAAATCATCACCGTTCATGGAGAAGAAGAGTATATGGTCAACCATCTAAATTCCTTCAGATATGTGGAACTAGATGGTGAATTTATTGAAACTCCATTCCATCACTTTAAAGAAGTCCCACAAGATATGGCAATAACCAAGGTTGTGTCTCAAGTTCCTAAGATTACAAGGCCTCCGCTCAAGATGTCGTCTTTGAAGGATGCCAAGGAAGTGATAGAAGAAGGTGGGTGCACTATTTGGGGACAACTCCCAGATATCCCATACAAATCTAACAAATTTGGTATGGGTTTCACTTCAGGTGCCCAGAAGGCTTTAGGTCGTGCTCGTGCCGGAGGACCACCCTTGAAGATCACCAACCACCAAGTCAACGCCGTGGAGGATGATGAAGACAACTATGACCTAGAGGATTGGATTTTCCCAACTATCAATGGAGGGCTCAGCAATTGGGAAGTTAAAGATTTCCCAACTCTTAAAACCTTGTGTCTTACCCGAGGCACAATGGTCCATTTGTAAGGGTTATTATCTCATTTCCATATGACACCAATGAATCATGGACATTTTTGCATACAAACTTTGTGCTCATTGTTTTTCTTTTACATTTTTTTCATTACTTTCAAAGATAGCTATACTGTTACACACACTCACACTCACAATGCATGTCTACATCCATTCGGGATCCAATGGGTAACAGTTCTGCTATGGCCTTCTGTGATTCTGAAAATCTAATCTACCAAGCCGAAGATGAAGGTGAGGAAGATTGTGAAGTACCAGGAGAACTCGCTAGGTTACTACAACAAGAAGAGAGGACCATTCAGCCCCACGAGGAACCAGTGGACACAATCAACCTAGGTACCGAAGAAGACAAAAGAGAAGTGAAGGTGGGTGCCGATCTGGAACCCAGTATCAAAGAGCGTCTGATTCAGTTGCTACATGAGTATGTGGAGGTCTTTTCCTGGTTATATGAAGACATGCAAGACTTGATGCAGATATCGTGGTACATCGTCAACCAACAAAAGAAGACTCTCCACCGGTAAAACAAAAGGTCCATCGCATGCGACCAGACATGTCAGAGAAGATCAAAGAAGAAGTCATGAAACAATTCAACACCGGATTCTTGGTCGTCACCTCCTATCCACAGTGGTTTGCCAATGTTGTTCCCGTGCCAAAAAAGGACGGTAAAGTGCGAATATGCATGGACTACAGAGATTTTAATAGGGCAAGACCTAAGGATGATTTCCCACTACCCCACATTGATGTTCTAGTTGACAACACGACACAACATAAAGTGTTTTCCTTCATGGACGGTTTCTCAGGCTACAACCAAATCAAAATGGCGCCTGAGGACATGGAGAAAACAACCTTTGTCACACAGTGGGGCACATTATGCTACAAGGTTATACCATTCGGACTGAAAAATGCTGGGGAAACCTATCAGCGTGCCATGGTAGCTCTGTTTCACGACATGATACATCATGAAATAGAAGTCTATGTGGACGGAATGATAGCTAGATCTCAAATAGAAGAAGAGCATCTTGATCATTTACAAAAACTGTTTGAGAGGCTAAAGAAGTACATGCTAAGGTTGAACCCAAATAAGTGCACATTTGGGGTAAGGCCTGGTAAACTCCTAGGCTTTGTCGTCAACAATAAAGGTATTGAGGTGGACCCTGCCAAAGTGAAAGCTATACAAGAAATGCCTGCTCCTCATACTGAGAAAGAAGTCAGAGGATTCCTGGGACGTTTAAACTACATTGCCAGATTCATTTCTCATCTGACAGCTACTTCTGAACCGATCTTCAAATTACTGAAGAAAGATCAAGTGGTCAAGTGGAATGATGAGTGCCAAACCGCTTTTGACAAGATCAAAGAGTACCTGCAAGAGCCTCCTATTTTGATGCCACCAGTTGAGGGAAGAACATTATTCATGTATCTAACTGTTTTGGAAAACTCAATGAGGTGTGTGTTGGGGCAGCATGACGAGTATGGCCGAAAAGAGCATGCTATTTATTACCTGAGCAAAAAGTTTACCGAATGTGAAACAAGATATTCACTGCTAGAGAAAATTTGTTGCGCTCTGGCATGGGCTGCTCACCGGCTAAGACAGTATATGCTGACCCATACTACCTTGTTGATATCTAAAATGGATCCAATAAAATACATCTTCGAGAAACCTGCTCTCTCTGGGAGAATAGCGAGATGGCAGATGATCCTGACAGAATATGACATACAATATACTACCCAGAAAGCAATAAATGGCAATGTACTAGCTGATCACCTTGCTCACTAAGCTGTGGAAGACTACAAGTCCATGAAGTTCGAATTCCCAGATGAAGACATCATGATGGTAAACAACTATGAAGAATTCAGACCATATGACGGACCTGAACAAGGATCCCGATGGACCCTGGTTTTTGATGGGGCATCCAACGCACTCGACAATGGTATTGGTGTTGTACGCATATCTCCTGAAGGATGTCATACTCAATTTACGGCAAGACTCTGCTTCAATTGTACAAATAACATGGCGGAATACGAAGCGTGCATTTTTGGTCTCAAACTGCCATGGACTTGGGGATTAAATCTTTAAGTGTATTCAGAGATTCAGCTTTGGTCATCAGCCAAATCAAAGGGGAATGGGACACCAAACACCCTAACCTTATCCAGTACAAAGAACATGTGCTGACATTGCTCCCACATTTTGGGAATATTACCTTCGAGCATTTCCCGCGAGAAGAAAATTAGCTAGCAGACACACTAGCCACAATGTCATCCATGTTTAAACTTAAATTGGATAACAAGGCTCCCCAGATAACCATTGAACGAATGGATGAACCAGGTCACTGTCACGAGATTAATACTGAAGAAGTAGTGGACCAGCCTTGGTTTCACGAAGTCAAGAGGTATCTCGAGGCTCAAGAATATCCGGAGGGAGCTTCAGTCAATGATAGAAAGTTCTTAAGGAGATTCTCCGCTAAGTTTTTCCTTAGTAATGGCATTCTCTACAAACGCAATCATGACTCTGGGTTGCTCTTTTGCATAGACAAGGTTGAGGCAGAAAAGATCATGGCTGATCTACATGAAGCAGATTGCTGGTCTACCATGGAAGCAGATTGCTATCAATCTCAAACCTTCCACAAGTGTCAGATCTATGCTAACAAGGTGCACGTACCTCCGGTTCCTCTGAATGTCTTGACGGCTCCTTTGCCCTTTGCTATGTGGGGCATTGATATGATTGGGGAAATAAAACTAATAACCTCTAATTGACACCGCTTCATCTTAGTGGCCATTGACTATTTTACAAAATGGGTTGAGGCAGCCTCTTTCGCTTCTGTGACCAAGAATGTTGTAGCCCGGTTCATCAAACAAAATCTCATCTATCGGTACGGTATCCCAGAGAGAATCATCACTGACAATGGTACGAATTTAAACAACACTATAATCGCCGCCCTGTGCGAGCAATTCAAGATCCAACATCATAATTCTTCCACTTACCGGCCAAAGATGAATGGTGTTGTCGAAGCCGCCAATAAGAATATCAAAAAGATCATACAGGAAATGACAATCACGTACAAAGACTGGCATGAGATGCTACCATTTTCTCTCCATGGATATCGTACCACAACACACACAACAACCGGGGCAACCCCCTACTCTCTGGTATATGGCATGGAAGTTGTCTTCCCTATTGAGGTTCATATCCCCTCTCTGAGAATCTTGAAGGATGCAGGGCTGAATGAAGAAGATTGGATCCAGACTCGACGTGATCAACTGAACTTGATTGATGAGAAAAGGCTTACTGCTGTCTGTCATGGTCAGATGTACCAAAAACGGATGATCAAGGCTTTCAACAAAAAGGTCAGATGCCAAGTGTATCAAGTTGGGGATCTAGTGATCAAGCGCATCATACTGCTGCAAGGTGATCCCAGGGGAAAATGGACTCCTACATACGAAGGACCATTTGTAATCAAAAGTATATTCTCTGGTGGAGCAATGATCTTGACCACCATGGATGGTGATGACCTGCCACACCCTGTGAACGCAGACATAGTAAAAAGATGCTACACATAAGAGACCCGCTAAGTTGACACACCTAGGTAAAATAATGGCATCCCGACGAACCAAAAGGGTTCGGGCAAAAATTAGGGATAACACAAAAAAAATCTATACACCCGGCAAGTTGAAAACCCCAAAGGGCGACTTGGGCAAGAAAGGGTATCCTAGTGGACTGAAAACCCGAAAGGACGGTCCAGGAAAAAGTTAGGGAATCAAAGCGTATGACTATGTCCCGTTGGATCACCTTATGAACAACCTGCAAACTCGACGGTTCTGATCAATTCAATCAGCTTCGGACAAGGCAATAAATAGACAAGACACTCAGAGACACGAAGGCTATAGCAGAATGGGAACCCCATGGGATTATTGCACATAGATATCTTTTCCTTGTATCAAATTTCATTTTTTACGACGATATTCTCTTACTAGAATGTTTGTCTCATTGTACAAAAATACTTACTCAAAGTCAATACAAAGATATCCCTTTGAAAGTGCAAAACTATCTGTTTTTCTTTACTCTTGTTTTGTTTACAAAAAACGCCCAATGATTTATTTTTGACCATATGCATTTGAACAAAATGATTGTTTACAAATGAACAAAATAAAAAGACAACTACTGATGGCTTTAAGAGATAGGGAAATCTTTCCAAGCTATTTCAATAAATCCCCCGCAGTGTGCAATTTAATCCCCAGCGGGAAAAAGCTTCCAGTTGTCAATCCCCAGTAGAGGTCGTCTAATTTCTCAATATTCCCCAACGGGATTTCACAAAACAGTATACAACATTTCCCTTACAACAGAGTTTATTTCTCTAAGCAAAAATTCATCAACACTTCAACTTCAAAACATAAAGACTTACATTATGTATCCTCAGCATCAACCAGGGATTTATTTTCCCCAATCCAACAACAGCGCATCAGATTAGCCCACATATGCATACATCGCATCCATATATCATAAACATTGATAAAACGAATACATATATCACAATCTCATTATTTTAAGCATTTCATACAAAATGACATTTCATACTAGCTAACATTTTACCCTTTTCAGGATAAGGCTAACAGCTACCATTAACAATGTTCAAAGGTTTCTCAGATACATGTCAGATATGTTCCAGACACTGATGCCATCCTGATACTCATTCATATTCCTTCTCAAATACAGTACATATACGCTCCAGACACAGATGCCATTCTGATGCTCATTCAGATTCTGCTCTTAGATACAGTTCAGATACGCTCCAAACACGGATGCCATTCTGATGCTCATTCAGAGTACAACTTTTGATACAATACATATACGCTCCAGACACGGATTCCATCCTGATACTCATTCATATTCCTTCTCAGATACAATACAGATACGCTCCAGACACGAAAGCCATTCTGATACTCGTTCAGATTCAGCTCTCAGATACAGTTCAGATACGCTCCGCACACGGATGCCATTCTGATGCTCATTCAGAGTACAAATTTTGATACAGTACAAATATGCTCCAGACACGGATGCTATCCTGATACTCATTCAGATTCCTTCTCAGATACAGTACAGATACGCTCCAGACGCGGATACCATCCTGATACTCATTCAGATTCCTTCTCAAATACAGTACATATACGCTCCAGACACATATGCCATTATGATGTTCATTCAGATTCATCTCTTAGATACAGTTCCGATACGCTCTGGACACGGATGCCATTCTGATGCTCATTCAGATTCCACTTTTGAGATACATTTCAGATACGCTCCAAACACAGATGCCATTCTGATGCTCATTCAGATTCAGCTTCTCAGATATAGTTCAGATACGCTCCAGACACAGACGCCATTCTGATACTCATTCAAATGCAATTGTCAAATACAGTTCAGATACGCTCCAGGCACGGACGCTATTCTGATACTCATTCAGATTCTCTTTCAGATTCGGAAATCATTTTTGGATGGCATCTACAAGCCCATTTCTAACAACTTTCTATCAATCCCTCCAAATGGCATCTTTAAGCCCATTCCCCTACCATCACATCACAAAGTGCAAATTTTTGGGCACTCTAGTGTCCAATCATCTTCCGCCTTCGAGTCACGAATGGTAAAACTCGCCAATCTAACTCTTCAGGCTTAAGAAGATTGAACAGGGGCAGATGTTGTACCCCAAAATTTTCCCTCTCATTTATCAAGAATTTGATCACAAAATCTCCTTTGACTCAAGACTGCACTATGATTGATCAGCTCAAGACACCTCCTTAAGCACTGATGACCAAAATTAGGGTTTGAGTTTGCACAAGTATTTTTGAACTTACAATGCCCCATATGACTTTCATGGATCATTATGGACCCCCAAGATCACTCATGTCATGTTTCAAGCCTTGGATCACATTTTTGCTCATTCAATTGAGTTGTTGGCCTAAAAATCAATTGTATTGGGGGAAAAGTAAACCATGGCCAATTTACAGTCAAACTTCATAATTTTTGATCCACATCAACACATGTGTATCATTTGATCAAGTTTGGACCATAATTCCTCAAGAAATTTGATCAAATCTCCAAAAGGGCAAAATGGTCAAAATTGGGGTTTTGACAAGGAAAGGGCAATTTCTGATTTTTGACTTAGGAAATGATCAATTGGTTTAAGGCATGATCTAAAGAGTCCAATTTCATAATTTTTACCTAATTCCATGGCTCAAAACATTGCAAGTCCATTGGATTGACAGATAAATTTTTCAGTCAACTGATCAAAAGTCAACTGTATACTGAAAAGTCAAACTTTGACTTTTTGGTCAAAATCAAATGTCAAAGATCACAATTCATCAAAACATGTCAAAATATGAAACTTATTCATCATGAAATCAAAAAGTCAAGAATTCATTTTGAAAAGTCAAAATTTCTAAACATAGAAATATTTCTGTGTTGGAAATTTCATGTTTTTTCACAACTTTGAACAAGTTTTTAACCATGATGCGAGATGATTCAAGAGAAACTTCCAACATGAAAGTTGTAGATCTCCATGAAATCTACAACTTTTATTTATACAACTCCTTACAAAAGTGCTTGGATCTCAGGTTATAATTTTAAGAACATGTGGTCATGAAACAAAACACTTCGTGAAATTTTTGCCCTAATTTGGTCAGGATTTTGACCTAACTTCATGGCACTTTTTCATATAGTTCCAAGGGGAATATTCAAAATCAATTCAAATATGGGTTGTAGATAAAATTACAAGCTTTCCAAAATTTCCAAGAACTCCTTGATATCATTCTTGATTAGGGAGAATCGAAGAGATGAAGTTAGGGTTTTGTCACTTGAATTACAAGTCATTTTGTGATGAACCAATTTCAAAATTCAAACTATGCTTCATAAACTCTACTTTGCATGCCTAAAACTTGTTAGGCACTCCATAATTAATGTCTTTCACAGCTGTTAGAGGTCTTATTTCAAGCATTCAATGCATAGACATGCTTTATATCCATTTTTTGAAGAAAGGTTACATTGCCATTTTAATAAAGTGCTTTTTTGTACAAAACTTGTTCTTGAGCCTTGCACTTGTTCTATTCTGATAACACAAGTCCTATAACTCATAAGAAATGGTTTAGACACTTACAATCACCAAGCCCATGCTTGTAACTCTCCTTGAAACTTGGTTTTCCCTCTTTTCTTGAAAATCAAGTAACCTAGCCAAAAGCTTGAATCTTGTACTTCTGACTTGCCAATGCACTCCAATCCTTTTGCTTATACATAGACAAACTATTTGCCACAAATACATGAATGCTCAAGCCCTGTAAACAGCTAGAACTCAGAAACATATCTCATACTTCCATTTTCACATAAACTGGCCAAAAACTTGAAACTCATAACTCCCTTGTGCGTTTTTAAGCCTTTTTGTTTCTAAAGCTTTCTAAACATCATTTAGAACTGATCCCCCACCCTGTTACAGAACTGTAACACCTTTAACACCATCCTCCATTTTCAAAAACAGAGCTTTGCACTTGGACTTCTCCAGAACTCCTCAGGCCCTTTCAGCTCAAGCTAAGTGTTCCATTAGCTTCCTGGGAACTTGAGGAAGCTAACCCAACCATTGGAACTCCCCGAAAGCTGCTCAAACTTCAAACCCGATACCCTCTTGCAAGGTAAGTTTTCTAACATTGGAACTTTTAATACAAGCATCGTCAATGATTTATTTGTGAATAAAACATGTAGATATCATTGCCCTAGAGCTAACCATGTCCATAGTTTCCATTAATTTTGCTTGAGCTTAGAGACTTTTGAGACTGAAGTTTCTGAGATTTTTAGGGTTCGGTTTAGGGCCAATGAAATCCATGCTTATCCTTGTCCTATAGTTTTAATGCTTTACATTTATGAAACCGTGAGGAAATTTGCTATAAGTTTCATGTTTACAATTTTCATTTTTGATGAGAAATGAACAAGTTACAGTTGGTCTGGCTGGAGGTTGAAGATCAAGTAATCAGGGCGCATTTTGTATCATATATTTATTGATTTGCTTATGTTAACGGATGTATAGCCACCCGAGTGGTAGAAGCGCACGCCTGTAACCTTTGGGACCTAGGTTCGAGCCCCAGTGGTACCCTTTTGGTTTTTTCATATTTTTTTGCTTCCTGACCTTTGTTTTTTTGCATTCACTGGGCCTCTTTGGGCCTGGATTGTCTTTGGGCCTTTATTTTATTTAACTATAATTTTTTTTATTTTTACTAACTAGTCTTGTAAATTTAATTTAAAACTAGGTTATTATTTATTTTCTTTTACACCAATTGAAATATATTTATTTTAATATATAAAATTCCAAAAAGATATTTTTATAACACCACATATTATTTTCAAGACAAAAAAATAACAAAAATACTTTTCTTGAAACTTGATTTCTTTTTAATCAATTAATAGAATTAGAGTTTTATTTAAAATATTTTCTTAATAAATTGAAGTTTAATTAATTATTTTCTTTAATTAGTTAGGTTAAAACAAATTCCCTTTCTCTTGAAAAGCAAACAAAGATCCATTTTCTTTACATTTGCATTTTTGTACATTTATTCATTTTTGTACATTATTTCAATCCTTGTATAAATTCAATTTGGTTATAATAGATTAATTAGGTTTTAAATTCTTGCAATCCCCATTTACAATTTGTACCCCCCCCCCCTCCCACAAGTATTGTAATAGCTTAGTAACTTTAAATTCCGCAATTTATCGCTTTATACATAACATGCTAGTAATTAGGGTTTGTAGGGAAATACTAAAACCAATAATATCCTAATTCAAGACAAAATCAAGCATGAAAACAACACACTTTCACACAAGTACCCCTAGCATAATTCCACTTGGTTGCCTTTACAAAATGGCCATATTACGCATGTGAGGTATCTTAGCAAAAACAAAGCAAATATAAAATCATAGTCCCTCGATGACGCTATCTAAGTTTCCTTTCAAATGATCTTATTTCCTCAAAAAGAATGCTAAGATACCTTGCAAAATTTCTAATCATGGTTATACGATGACCCACGCTCGTCCCGTTTACATCTAAAGACATGGTTGCTTACTAATTCAATGGTAAGATGACAATGTCAAAGGAAAATAAAATGAACAAAAAAGACATTTGAGTAGTTACAATGCTCCTAATTACTTGCTCCATTTCAAAACAAACATCCTTGCTATTTTCAAAATAAACACCTACACTTTCAAACATCTTACAAAATTGAAAACATTTTCAAAAGATCAACATCTTTTTATACATTCTTACGAACGGAAATTATTACAAAGATTGCCTAAACAATGGCCTCTTTACAAAATACTTTCAAAAACCACACAAAGCATAATTTAAAACATAAAGAAAGTGATTTAGCAAGTAACTAAGAGCCCATGGAAAACCATGGATGAAAAGGGTGCTAATACCTTCCCTTTTCATAATCTACCCCCCGAACTCAAGAAATAATCTCAAAGGTCTTTCCTGTGCTTTTTCACCCTTCCTTTTGGATAAAAGAAAAGTCGGTGGCTACTCTTGCTAACCGCAACATTTGCGATCAAATACAAAACCCTCAAGTCAGTTCTCCCACCGTATCACAAAATGGCTCAAAGATGAATCACATACTGTAGCGGTATAAATGTTCAAGACTAAGCCATTGGATTGACTAGACTTTATAAAAATTAAAAATAAAAATCACCACCGCGCTTTATTGTTTCCAAAGGAATGGGAAAATAGTGAATAACCCAAAAAGAGGGAGAAAGATTCAAGGTAAGGGGGTTGGTTATGCAAAGGGAAGGTATTAGAATCCTAAAAATCTATGGTACTCCGCAGGAACCTCTTTGAAAAATCTGTATATTTTGGCTATAAATTATGTTGTATAGAAATAGATGGTGTAGGTGAGAAGAGAAGTATTTTTTATGATTTTTATACCCGCCGCAGTTACGAACCTTTAGTGCCTACGTACCACCTTTCATGCCGTAGGGGATCAGGGTACACGTAGTTCCTCCTTTTAAAATTTGAAACACCAGTGTGTTGGTTGATTTTAAGAGATAAGACATCATCGTCATTGTCCGTGTGGAAAACATACTTACTACCCAAAATCATGAGAAAGGAGAATTTTCATCATCTCAAAGTGGAGGATATGGCTTGGTTTTAAAATCAACAATGCCTCAATCAACACCCAAGTGGAAAATATCTCACTTTACTACATATTGTATAAGTATAGTTGTTACATCACTACAAGGATTGACAAGAGTCCAATATTTTTAGAAAAGTTTTAAAGTAGAAGCCAAAGTGGCAAAAATAGTTTTAAATGAGATTGATTGACTTTTAGTCTTCTCACAAAAAATGTCAATGTATTATTAAGTTGTTTGAAGTTTATTTATGAAAAGATTTTGAAAATGCATGGACCTAGGTCCAAGTTTATTATGAAAGTGTTTCAAGTTTAGAAACAAGAAGAGTTTTCAAAAGGGGGAAGAAGATTTTAGAAATTAAAGAAGATGGGAGGAGAAGATGAGACTATCATAATTCATAAGGTAAAAGCTAAGGAGAAGAATCATCTAACCAACAAGACGTCAATACTTGACATTATGTGTCAAGATAGAATTCTCATTCTTTGGATTGAAACCAAGCAAGCAAAGATACTAGACCTCTTGAGAGAACCAAACTTCAAGTGTATTAAGTCTTCACAAAAATTGGGCAGAGTAACGGCTGTATACGGGTGAATTCTAGATTACAAACAGAGAATGTAATCACAAAAAACCTGCACACAAAAACAAACAAGCAACCCAATTTCTTGAGCTAAATCTCAAGAACTCCAGACAAAATAATCAGATAAGATCACAGAGTCTCCAAGGTAGGCCAAGGTTTCTAATCCTAAATCCAAGAAAAAATCCCATGCTCCATAATGCCAAGGATAGTAACCAAATAGTCCAAGTGCCATTAAATGTTTTTTAGGGTTTATGTTGATTATTAAGTATCTTAAGAAAGGAAAAGAAAAGCTCAAGTGAGCAAAGTAAAAATGGCAAGAAAATAAATGCTCAAATGAGCAAAGATGAAAATGGCATGAAATGTAAATGCTAAAAGTAAATAGTACATAAATCATTAAAAAAATAAAAGCATAAGATAAAACAAGTCAATAATTAGTGGTTAGTTTGATGACCATCTTGAAACTTGCATTTGGAACTCATTAGAGGATTGGTAGAACCAAAGCCTCCACACAACAAGTTGCATTTGATTTTTGTCAAGTATATCATCCATTTGGAATCCTCACAAGTACCATTTAATGATCAATGATGTTTAAGTGATCCGCGTTGACCAAAGGTGTTGCAATTATAAGTTTGGGCCACGAATGATCATTTATTTGAATCGGGACAAAATTTAGCGCTATGTTAAGCAATCGTAAGTGGACTTATATAGAAGTCGCACCTATTTTGAGGCTGGTCAATAGCAATCTATGCACCATTTGTTTTGAGACTTGATATAGAGATCATGCTCCAACAACATTTAGTGCAATAAGAAAGGGATGAGATGAAGAAGGATGGGGAAAAAATGTACAAACCACATTTGAATTAAATTTTAATCAAACTATTATAAAAATCATTCATCCATGTTTGTGGAGTTAGACTCAAGACCATGGATCCAATGATGTTAATAAGGTTCATGATCCAAAATCTAACCCAAGATCAGCCAGAAAATAATCACAAAATAATATCACATTTAATATACACAAAAAGGGTTTTAAAAATGTTTAAAAAAAATAGAAAATCATGAGAAAAATATCAACTATGTTCAAATTAATCAAGAAATGAAAAGTAAGACCATAGAAAAATCAGAAAAGGGGCCAAGTAATTTTACAAATATTTTTGGTAATTTTTTAAAGTCAGAAACTATTTTTAAAATTAAAATAAATGGGTAAAACAAACAAAAAATAGTAAAGTAGGAAACAAAAATAAAATAAGGTCACCAATATTGGACACAATATCATTGGATCATTCCATAATTTTTCCAGAATTTAAAAATGTAAAAAAGTATTTTTAAACATTTTAAGCAAATCAAATAAGTGTAAAATTTATAAAAAATGCCAAAATACAAAATTAAATTGTGAAAAGTAAAAATCAGAAAGAGAATAATTAAAAATATTTTTCATAATTGTTTCAGATTTTTTGGACTAAAAATGAACTTTCTATAATTTTTTGAAATTTAAAACAATTAAAATATAAAAATCAGAAAAAGAAAATAAAAGTAAAATATGTGGACCATTGGATGAGAGTCAAAACGCGTTAGTAATCAAATCCAAGGGATCTGGCGCGCTGTGCATATCATGGTCATTAGTGAATAATGTACATAATCAAATATAAATCAGATTTTCAAAAATAACAAGTGGCGTGCCATCATTGGTTGGAAGATGACACGTAGGTCATCTTCAACCTCCAGCCAACGTGATTTGCTGGTCTCTCAAACTGTAAAATCAGAAGCTCAGACCTATGCCAATCGCTTCTTCTCTTAAGACGAAAACAACCATACCCTCGCGCCAAATTTATATAAACTGTAGCTCAAGCAATTTGGAAGGAATCTTTTGAAAAGGGATTTGAAATTTCATGGTCAAAACGTGTTTCCATTGAAATGTAAGTGTTGCAACTAGAACCATGGAAATGAGAGCAACACAATGATATCAGTGTTTTGAAGAATTGATGAAGGAATCTACCTATTGAAGTTGAGTTGCAGAGCTCTGAAACTGGACTTCTCTGGAATAGTATAGGGCACGATTATTGAATGTAATTATATGGTTAGCTTCAGGGAAGATCAAGGAAGGTGAATTGAGGGAAAATTGGATTGCAAAAGGGTCGAGAATGGATTTTGAAGTTGCTAAATTATAAGTTGTGAAACAAGTTTGGCAGGGTGATTCTGGCTATCCAAGCTTGGGAAATTGAATGGGATAGTTCATGTATTTATAGGAGAAGTGAATGAGATTAAAAGGAAGGGTGAATGATGCGTTTTGGAGGGAAATCATGCACACCCGATGCACGAGTGAAGTGTGATACAAACTTCATCAAAACTCATCCAATCCTTGTGTTTTGATGTGCTAAACAAATCTGGAACTTTACTAAACATGTTTAGAGGCAAAAACGTGTGGAAAACTTGTGATTAGAGGCCACATTATGGATTTCAAAATTCTGACTTGGTGAGAATTTCAATTTCAAAGTGCCAACTTCTGACCAATGGAATTTTCAACTCAAGGGGTCTTAGGGCCTTATTCTTGATGCTTTATAAAGATGAGGTTACAAGCTTTGTAATGGAAAAATAATGGAATCAAATGGATGCTTGAGCTGAAAGTTGCATTGAGTCAAAGTAGAAGAAAAAGGGTTGACTTTCCATACTTAGAAATATTTCAAATTCTTCTTCAAAAATGACCTATAATGTCTTTCATCTAAACATGGCCTTCCACATGGAATTTGCTCTTGACCAAAAAAGATGGAATGAAGTAGATCTCTTGAATGGAATTTTGAAACCTGAACCACTCAAAATATCCAAAAATTGAGCAAGTTATGACTTGTTGAAGTTGTCCAAAAAGCATGAAATGACCTATACTCTTTTGCATATTTAAGGAAACTTCCATCCATTTTCTCACTTTGCACATAAAATAAGGAATAAAGTACACATCTTCAAGATCAATATGGAAAAAGAATGGAATCAAGGTGATAAAAACTGACCAGATTATGATCATATGAAGTCACATATGGAAAATTGTAGATTCATCTGGATGACTTGTAATCTTTCTTCTTCACCAAGTTCCTTCCACATGAAAACTCCTTGGAAATTTTGAAGTGATTTGTTTATAACCCTTTGAAGAGAAATATGTATTTGGAACCACTCAAAAATACCAAAAGCTGAGCAAGATATGCTCCTTTGAAGTTCAAAACCCTAGCTTCTAGATCAAGAGAATGCTTTGACGAGCTTTGACAAGTTTGAACAAACTTCTTGTGCAAATATTCTTGCTTTGTGAATAGAAGTTGTTAAGGATGATGATGAGGACTAATAGCCATAAAAACCACTTCCATATCTTGAAATTTGAGAGAAATATGCTCTTGTGACCAATAGGAACAAGGCCTTGTCCAAACATGACAACTTCTCCAATCAACCCCTTTGTACTTTTGTGTCAAATCTAATAACCTTGAAATGTGATGAACCAAAGAAACTTTTCCATGCCAATTCTTCCAAAACCAATCCAATGGTGAGGTTTGAACTTCTCAATCTATGTTGACTAGGGCATGGAAATAAACTCATGAACCCATGGAGTAACTTGATAAATCTCATTGCCCTTACCTATATGGATAACAAGCAAGACAAGCTAACATTGTATTTCATTAGTTAAGTGAAGAAATCAAAAAAATATTCATGATCACAAAAGGAACATAAGTCAAGGTGCTTGGTAACTCCTCAAAAGGAGCAAAGCTAAATGTAGGGAGGGGAACCAAGAATCCTAGTGTGATCTTGTTGTGAGTGAAACAACATGGTATGATGAAGGGATCTTAGGGGAAAAAATTGGGGTACAACAGCTGCCCTTATTTAAGTTTCTTCTATCCGGAGATACGAAGGTTAAAAATCTTCGTGTCGGCGCGATCGAAGATACTTAAATAGAAAACAAACCCTATTTTTGGCCTTAAGATGCCATGCAAATGCTTATACATATGAATGCATATGAACAGTACCAAAGAGACGCAATGTATCATTGGGGATGCAACAATGATAAAGAAACAAAGGAGCAACCCCACCAAGAAAATAAATCACTGATGGACCAAAATAACTGAATCAGAGAGGATAGTAGGATGGTCAAAGGACACACCAACTTCTACTGAAGGCGAAGCTACCAACGTTCACTGAAGGCAGAGAGGAAGATAACAAACATCGACGTTAACTTCCAATGGTCTACCAAATTTCACTGAAGGTAGAAAGAGAATATATCATATCACCGCCGTTCACTGGCGATGAACTACCAACGTTCACTGAGGGTAGAAAAAAGATAATAAACACCGACGTTCACTGTCGATGGTCTACCAACTTTCACTGAAGGTAGAAAGAGAATATATCATATCACCGTTGTTCAATGACGATGAACTACCAACGTTCATTGAAGGTAGAAAGAAAACATAATAACAACACTGATGTTCACTGACGGTGAGCTACCAGCGTTCACTGAAGGTAGAAAGAAAAGAAATATAGCCCCGACGTTCACTGACAGTGAACTACCAACATTCACTGAAGGTAGAGAGAAAATATCATAGCACCGACGTTCACTGACAGTGAACTACCAACGTTCACTGAAGGTAGCAAAAATATAACAATCACCAACGTTCACTGATGGTGAACTACCAAATTTAAATGAAGGTAGAAGAAAGATAACAAGTTTCCCTAAGATTCTGGTGTTTTGCCTAGAACGGGTCTCAACTTCTTCTTTAACCGAGGAAATTTTCCTAGAAAGGGTAATATGTAAGTTGTCTCAAATAAAGAGACTTCCACTTGCAAATATTTCACAACGAGTTGTTTCTGCAAATTTGAAAGCCTTGTCATCCACTGGCGTAAACTGACGACGGACTGCAAACTATCATTTCATAAAGGAGGTAGCAAAAGTTACATCGACTTTTATAGGGAAACACAAGTTGCTCAAATAAAGAGACCTGTTACTTGTTGTCATGGAGGATTGCAAAAAGAAATGACTTTCTGGGAATAGAAATATGACTTCCTGGGGAAAGAAATATGACTTCCTGGGGAAACGCCCCGATATTCCTGCTGAGGAGATAAAGTTTTCTCGTGCAAAATAAATGCACAAACTAAAACTCAAAGTTTTCAGAAATCCAAAGTAAATGATATTATTGTGGAACCACGGATTCAAACCAGAAATAAACTGAAACAAGACAGTCAACAAAGATACATCCTTTGAGAAATAAACTCAAGAGGGAAAACCAAATACATCTAAGCAAGGAGAGTTGCAGGAAGGCTAGAGCAAAAAAAATATCTTCCACGAGGGACAACTCAGTGGGGATATTGAAAGAATATACGCTTTCTTCTTAAGGCTAACATTCTATTGAAGAGAGGACAACGTGACTATGAAAAACAGGGTGATAAAAAATGTAAATGAACAATGATTTGTCAATTTTATCCATGCATGATGTATGTATGAATGTATGAGTGCTATCGTGCGTATGCTGGCAAAATAGATACACAATTAGTAGGAACAAACAAACAAAATTGCCTCAGGTACTAACAACACTTGGCTAAACTTCAACCAGAATGATCATTCCAAGAAAGGTAAAGGCCAGCTGCGGAAACCAAACCTAATGCCTGCCTTAACTTTACTGAGGAGAAACATAATCCAGAGGTAGACAAATCAAACAGATACCGGGATAAAACATCCTTCTTTCGGCTTCATCGGAGAAACCGGTTTTTCTCAAAAGTAACATGCCTAATGGAGATTGCAAGACCAATCTCAAATAAAGCAGACTGACACCGACACAATCAAACTTCACTGGGGAATTCAAGCCTACTTCTCTGGAGAAAAGCGCGGATTGAAACATCTCATCATGAAAACTCAGAAAAGAGGAGAAATGAACCCAAACTTGTTCGAGGATACCAGAACCATAAACCCAATACGGCGAAAACAACCCGAGTAAACCTTCTCGAGGGGAACAATACTTCTCAAAACAATCGAGGTTTTTCAATTCCTGGGATCACCATTTTTGTTGTTATTGTTTCATCACAAATCTCAAAGTAAAAGTAAATTGTAAAAATCCTCTTCTTTTTTTGAAAAATCAATTTTGTTATCTAATCTCTTTACTTTGAAAGTTATTATCAGTAATAAATGGAGCCTTTGCAAGCTAAATAAAATAAGAACACAAAGAATTGGGTAAAAGCTCAGATTTCATTAATAGAATGGTAGTCTGCAAATGGCGAGACTCCATAGATGATTACAAAGTTTTGGAAATGGTAATACATAATAGAAAAGATACATTGAGATACAACGACCACTATCCCCCCTAACAAATTTTGAAATCCTGAGCAGCAGCTTTTGTTGAAGTATGGTGAGGATCCGAGAAGATTGTTGCTTCAACGATCAAGTGTTGTCTGACGTAGTTACTTGCTAAGAAAATCCCTAACTTTTGCCTAAGCTGCCCTTGCGGGTTATCAACTTAGTGGGAAATTTATTCTGTTTATGTCTCTAATTTTTGCCTAGACTGCCCTTTCGGGTTTTCGGCCTACCGAGACGCTCCTTATTGCCTAAGGCACACTTTCAGGTTTTCAACTTAGCGAGCTGTTCTTTTATTTCTTTAGGCGAAGTATTTCTTTACTGCGTCAGCATTCATAGGACGTGGGAACTCCTCGCCATCCATAGTTTGAAGAATTAATGCACCGCCTGAGAAGGCTTTCTTGACAACATATGGGCCTTCAAAATTGGGAGTCCACTTGCCCCTAGAATCAGCGCTGAAAGACATGATATTCCTGAGCACGAGGTCGCCTTCTCTGAATTCATGAGGTTTGATCTTTTTATCAAAAGCTTTCTTCATTATTTTCTGATATAACTGTCTATGACACAAAGCTGTCATTCTCTTCTCCTCAATCAAATTCAATTGGTAAAACCTGTTCTGGACCCATTCAGCCTCTGTCAATTTGGTTTCCATTATCACACACAACGAGGGAATCTCTACCTCGACAGGGAGTACAACTTCCATTCCATACACCAGGGAGAACGAGGTTGCTCCTGTTGAAGTGCGAACATATGTTCGATATCCATGCAGAGCAAAAGGGAGCATTTCATGCCAATCCTTATAAGTAACAACCATTTTCTAGATAATTCTCTTGATATTCTTATTAGCAGCTTCAATAACCCCATTCATCTTTGGCCTGTATGGAGATGAATTGTGATGGACAATTTTGAATTCTTCACACAAGTTTGTCACCATCTTGTTGTTCAAATTCGAGCCATTGTCAGTGATGATTCTGTTCGGCACACCATACCGGCATATAAGATTATTTGTGATGAAACACACAACCTGCTGTTTGGTAACATTGGCATATGAAGCAGCCTCCATCCATTTGGTGAAGTAGTCAATTGCTACCAAGATAAAACGGTGCCCATTCGAAGCGTTGGGTTCTATCATCCCAATTATGTCAATACCCCACATAGAGAAAGGCCATGGGGAGGAAATCACATTGAGAAGTGTCGGAGGCACACGGACCTTGTCTGCATAGATCTGGCATTTATGGCACTTCTTTGCAAATTTGTAACAATCAGACTCCATTGTTAGCCAATAACAACCTGCCCTTAGCATCTTTTTAGCCATCGAATGTCCATTAGCATGAGTTCCAAATGAACCTTCATGAATCTCATGCATCAACATGTCCGCTTCGTGCATATCCACGCATTTGACCAAGACCCTGTCATAATTTCTCTTGTATAACACATTTTCACTGAGGAAGAAACTGCCTGCCAATCTTCTCAGTGTCTTTCTATCTTTCCTCGATGCACTAATCAGGTATTCTTGAGTCTGAAGAAAATGCTTGATATCATAATACCAAGGTTTTTCATCTGCTACCTCATCTGTCGTAAACACATGAGCGGGCCTATCCAGCCGTCGAACTGTAATTCAGGGTATATCATTCCAAGTATTCACTTGGTACATGGAAGCCAGAGTTGCCAGAGCATCCGCCGCTTGATTTTCATCTCTAGGGATATGATGGAATTCAACTTTATTGAAGAAGGGTAATAATCTTATAGCATAATATTTGTAAGGGATCAACCTAGGGTGACGAGTGTCCCATTCTCCTTTAATCTGATTTATTACCAAAGCTGAATCTATCATACACATCTAGAATTTTTATTTTGAGATCAATAGTTTCCTCAAGACCCATGATGCAAGCGTCATATTCTGCCATATTGTTGTACCCCAAAATTTGCCCTCCCATATTCTTCAAGATTTGCCAAGTCAAAGGTTCAAAATCTCCCCAAGGATTGCACAGTTCAAGGGCCTCCTAACAGTCAAAAACTAGGGTTTTGGTTCTGACAAAGAAATTGAAGTTTTCAAGGGTCCAATCAAGTCCCACATGCCTACAAACATGGTCAAGCATCCTCATGCCAAGTTTCAAGACTTATAGCACAAAATTGCACAGTCAAAAACCCTAATTGCTCAACAGTCAACTGTAGGGGCAAAATGGTCATTTGACAGTCAAAAGTTCAAATTTTTGGTCAACATCTCATTTTGAAGCCACAAACATCATTTGATCAATTGTTGATCATGATTTTCAAAGTATGGCTCAAAAGGTCTCAAGATGCAAAAGTTTCCATATTTGGACAGTTGAAAAAGTCAACTGTAACTTGACCAAGG
Organism: Vicia faba; assembly: GCA_948472305.1. Lineage (NCBI taxonomy): Eukaryota > Viridiplantae > Streptophyta > Magnoliopsida > Fabales > Fabaceae > Vicia > Vicia faba. Next base: position 1,521,602,147 of record OX451739.1, on the reverse strand, counting down.
CATAACTTCCACATGGTTTATCAGAAAAATTCAATCCAAAGCTCATTTTGAATAGAATGACATTTCCTACAACTCCTCTTCACACTTCAAGTCCAAGAAATGCTCTCACAAAAAGTTATCAATTTCAACATTATAGGTCATTTTCAAAAGTCAACAAAAAGGGACTTTAAGTCAAAGACCATAACTTGAGATTGGTAAATCAAAATGACGTGGGACCAAAGGCATTGGTTAGAGGACTTAAAGACCTTTCCAAAATGTCCAAGAACATGATCAAATATTAATAATTGAGCAAGATATGCCTTGTGGAAGTTGGGAAAATTTTGGGAATTTTGAAAAGTCAACTTTACTTCAAATGCCCCAAAATTGCTAATGGGCCACATTTTCTTCCAAGATTCATCATCCAAAGGCTATGCACGACCATTTGGCCCAAAGGGGATTTATCTCATCATTTTTATTTATTTATTTGAATTTTTAATTACTATTAATTCATTTAATAAAATAAAATATGACAAAAATACTAAAACAAGGTTTTCAAATCTTTTTGTGCAGAATAAACTCTCATCAAGGCCTAAGGATCTCGTGCATATCAAAAGAGGAAAGAATTGGTGAAAATTGGCATGATTCTTCATGAAGAAAATATTGAAAAAAGATTCATAAAAATCAAATCTTAAAAACCATTAAAGACAAAGCTTTGGGCTTGGATTATTGATCAAAATCGTTCCTTATACAAGCATAAACCTAACCCTAATGCCAAGAACCCTGGAAGCTGCGCTCAAGCCATAAACAAACTTTGTATTTTTTGAAGAAAATTTCAAAACTGTTTTCCTAGTTTCTGCAGGTTTCTGAGCAAAACAACAATTCCATTGCATTCCTGATACATCCAGGAACCTTCCCCAATCGAAATCAGTCCTCTGCACCTCAAGAAACGGTAGAACACGGTTACCCTGTACAGGGATTTTTCCTTAATCGTATTCGAATCTACACTCCATAACCATGCATTTTTATTATTATTTTATACTAATGTGTTGATTCTGAAGCTAGTAGTATGGTTTAATTGAAGAATGCTTGCATATATGGAGAATTGCCATGAACGATGCCTAGGGTTTCAGAAACCTTGAATTGGGGACTTTGGCATATGGTAAAATCAGACCATGAGACTTGTACCATTAAAATCGTGACGTTCCAAGGAATCCAAAACATCCATCGCATTTTTTTTATATTTTCTTAATTCCTATTCGCTATTTTTCATATTTCAGATTGTGGGGGTTTAAAACCCCCGCTATTTAGGTTGTTTTTTCAGGTAAAAATGCAAACGAGTGGAGAAGAAGATCATGTGTCAAGACATGGTTGGTGCGTTTGAATTTCGCGCGAAATTAACCACTAACCATTGTTTTGCATTATGTTGTTTGTTTTCTATATTATTTACAAAGCGTGTAAATGAATCAGTGGCAAGGCGTTGGCTTGGTAAGCAATGGGACATGGGTTCGAACCCCAGGTCCCCCTACTTTGTTTCATATTTTTCTTCCTAACGCGATTCTGTGTAGCTTACTTCCTGAAGCCTATCATGCAGCCTTGTATCCAAGCGTGCCACACGTCCCATGGCATCAGTCCAATGGTCCAGATCTAAGGCCTATGGAATGATTCAGTCAACGAATCCACACGTGATTACCAGAAGTCAACAAGGCCAGGAATCAAATGGGCCTAATTGCTGGCCAGAATACCTCCAAATTGGGGTCAACACCCCCCATTGGTTTGCATTAATTTTTTCTTTCTTTTTTTATTCTTTTCTATTTATTTGTTTTATTTCTTTTCTAGTTTAATTCATAAATTAATTTTTTTTCTTTAATATAAAAAAATAATAAAAAACAGAAAGACAAAAAATAAAAATATAAAATATTTTATTTAATACCTTTTGTAAATAAATTTTCTCCATTTAATTTTTTTTCTTATTCTAGGTTTAATATCAATATTTTCTTAATAAACTAAAAAATGTAGAATTAGGGTTTTAATTACTTTTGATTTTTTTTATCATTATTAATAATTAATTATTTATTTTTGTAAATAAACTTGCCATTAAATAATTAGGTTAATTCCAGGTTTAATTTTAACATTTTTTCAATAAATTAAAAATAGTTTAGAATTAGGGTTAATTAACTCTTTTTTTGATTCCATTAATTCTCACTAATAATCCATAAATACAAAAAACTCCAAAAAATTCTTTCTTTTTATTTTCTTTTAATTAATTTCATAATTGTAATTTAATTCCTTTAAAAGGGTCCAACGCCCTCGCATTCCCGACTTCACCTCTTCGCGCATTTTATTTTTTATTTCTTCTTTTTGTGAATATTCATGTAATTGCCCAAAAGCCGTGTAATAGATCAATTAGGTTATTTATTTTCCGCACTTTATTTTATTTCAAATCGGGTCCTGGATTAAATTTGGCGATGTGGACCCGCGCCTTTGTAATAGCGTAGGACCTTTATATTTCTCGCAACTTTTAAACTGTTAATTAAACTGCATGAAAGAATAAATGCTCAAAATAAAAGCAACGCATAGATCACCATTGCATGAACAAGACAAAAATATCTGAAAACGACACACAAATCACACACCACTCCTAGGGTACGCCTCACTGTTGCCTTGCCCCTCGAAAGGTGATCGTCGAGTAGAGGACATTTTAGTAAGTCCTCATGTCCATGAACATGGCATGAGGGTAGCTTCTAAGGTGTCTTCCTATTGCTCCGGTGATCACCATGTCCCGAACCTTCGAATTGACCCGAACACCTCCAACGATGGTGCTACCTACCTCTCAATGGTGGGATGGCACTACTTTAAGGACATTTACACAGACGAATTCCTTAGGGTAGGTAGACGACTCTAGATACTTGCTCTAATTTCAAAACAAATCAAAAATACTTTTCACACCGACACCTTTTCAAAAAGCTTTCGAAAGCAATTTTTTCAAACACTCTTGAGGACCGATACAAGAGTCGAACTGGAATTTTCAAAGAAACTTTTTAAAACCCACAGTTGAAAAGCAAACAAACCATTTTGAAAACACAAGTGAGCAAGTATCTAAGAGCCCATGGATAACCATGGATATAAAGGGTGCTAACACCTTCCCTTTCTATAATCTACCTCCCGAACCGAGAGCAATCTCTATAAGGAATTTTTCTGTGCTTTTGTCCTTTCCCTTTGGAGAAAATAAAAGACGGTGGCGACTCTTGCTTCCGCGACATTTCGCGAACCAGCGTTAAACAGTCAGTTCCAGATCCACCGATCACAGAACTGGCGACTCTGCTGGGGAATTCTTTTAAAGTGAGGTGTACCTTAGGATAGTTCATAACTGTGTTTTCAATTGTATTAATTTGCTTGCTTTAAATTATGGGTTGCATGGGAGTTACATAGATCCTAACCTGGATCTGGGGATACCCTGTTTAGGTAGCATAAGCTGTGAGGGACCTGTCCGGCGTAGACCGACACGGGTGAAACAGTGGCTACGTTGGTGTGGCACCTTGGTCTGTACCGATATCCCTTGTGTCGCAACGAGGAGAATATGGGTCTTCTGAGGAGTCATTAAGCACCAACAGACCTTAGAACCTTAAATGACACAACTTGGCCATTAGAACAGTAGCAGTATGCTACGCCCATTGAGGCTAAACTCTCGTGATGGTTCTGGCTGCAAGAAAAGATTGCGATGCTGGAGTTATGACCGATTGAGGGTAGTCAATGATATTGGGATCCTCTAAGAACCCGATTACTTTTGATAGGACAGGTATGAACCAACAAATTGGAAGAGGGTAATACCTAGACCTCATGCTGGCCTAAACTTTAAGGGCTCCTCTTGTGTGACTTGTGTGCCTTCCAACTTGACTATTTGCATGCTTGTTATCTAACACATGAGTGTCTTGCAGGGTGTGTTTACAGTGCTTAATCTGGACTCATGACAGGGTTACTTACATTACCTCATACATACCATAACATCATACCATTGCATACATCCTAACACATTTCAAGGATCTCAAGGGCTTGTGATGCAGGTCATGATAAATCAAACATCTAGCAAGGGGCAAAGAGGATTTATTTTCCTCTAGACAAGGTTGTCAGGGGCTATGACCCACTCGATATGGTGAGCCTTGACTCTTGAAGAAGGACTCTCAACAACATGAAATTCCTTCAATCAAGCTACAAAATTCAAACTCTAACGGTTTCTTGTTTACCCCGCGAGATCCTTGAAAACATTGCATGTGTACATACATATCATTGCATTACAGGTATCCCTTTTACAGGTTACTTACCTTCTTCGCTGTTTATTTCAGCTCGCCATCATGAATCCTGAATCATCTACTGAGCAATCCGTCAAAGCTCTCCAGGCTCAGAACGCCCAGTTCCAAGAGTTGATCATGAGTTTGGCCCAGGGGCAACAAGATCTGAAGACCCTGCTTTTGAAAAAGAAGAAGAAGAGGACGGTGCTGTTCAACCATAGACGCAAATCTGGGAATGGATCACGAAATGAAGTTGAGCAGACTACCCCATCTGTTGGGAAAGACAGTCCCCAAGAAAGGGAGGTTCCTAGTCCAGTGGTCTCCGACAACGAGACTGATTACAATGATGAGCAGTACCCTCCGGCTGAGGACAGGTATAAACAGTTGGAAGACCGGCTAAGTGCTATGGAGATACAAAAAGTGCCCGGCCTGGACTTCGAAGATTTAGGTCTGTCTTCTGGGGTAGTGATCCCACACAAATTCAAAGCACCTGCTTTTGCAAAATATGACGAGGCATCCTGTTCTAAGCTGCATCTCAGGTCATACATGAGGAGGATTCAGCCCTACACGGCTGGCAAGAACTTATGGATTCACTTCTTTCAGGAGAGTCTTTCAGGGACTCAACTCGACTGGTTCTATCAACTGAATGGAGCCAACATCTACAGCTGGGAGGACTTGGCCACTGCATTCTACAAGCAGTACCAGTACAATGCCGACCTCGCTCCCACACGCACTCAGCTTCAGGGATTGTCTATGGGTGCAGGCGAAGGTTTCAAAGAATATGCTCAAAAGTGGAGAGACCTTGCTGGAAGGGTACAGCCACCTTTGACTGACCGGGAACTCGTTGATATGTTCTTGGGGACCCTGTCCGGGCCGTTCTTCAATCATCTCATTGGTAATTCATCTGCAGGGTTTACTGACCTCATTCTGATTGGGGAAAGAATTGAAGCCGGTATCAAGGCCGGGAAGATTCAAGAGGCCACACCTTCTGATACTCACAAAAAGCCTTATATGGGAAAGAAGGAATCTAATGCTGCATACAGTCAAAAGAGTCGTCATGACCAACATGCAGGGGCAGTCATGATATCTGGTTCTGCACCACACCGGCAACCACCAAAGGGAAATCAGCGAAGGCCGGATGAGCCTAAAAGACAGTTCACCAACATTAACATGCCATGGTCACAAGCATTGCAGCACATGTTGAAAATGAATCTGATTGCGGTGATCAACCCTCCTGCAAACCCCAAGACCTCCTCTCCAAGCTACAACCCAGAAGCGAGGTGTGCTTATCATTCTGATAGTCCGGGGCACGATACCGAGGACTGTTGGGCGCTGAAGTACAAGATCCAGAATATGATCGATGCTAAAGAGATTGAATTCGAGCCTGCCGAGACTCCCAACGTGATCACTGCTCCCTTGCCAAAACATGGCTAGGATGGAGAGACTTTTGTTCATTTGAATTTAAGTTGTATTTTTCTTTTCTTATTCAAATAAACAATTATCATGTTAAACTCTCTTATTTCATGAATGAATTACACATGTCTGTCTTGAATTAATTATGTTTACTGTACTTAAAACTGCTTTCATATTTTTTGTGATGATCAACTCTTGATTAATAATCCTAAGCCTCTTGAGGGAGGATGACGAAAACGATACCACAATCTACAGTATGCTTTTGAACAGACCCCGCTGATGAGGTACAGGCATTGTTTCAATCCCTAAACACTGGAGTTATAAGGAAGATAATCCCTCGTCAACCCCTTTGAGCCAAAGAAGTAGGAGTTCTTTTTCTTTCGAAAATTAAAACCCTTAATCATGACCTGGGGCAGGGTAGTTCTCTCAGTTGATCGGGGTGCACAATGAATGGCACCAAAGAGGTCCTTACAAAAAAAAAGAAGACAATGATGGTTCCGAATAACCATAAAGACAGGCAGTCATTACCAAAACAAAAAAAAACTAAAACCCATTAAGTCAAAACCTATGAAGGAGACTTACACAAAAACTGGGGCATCCCGCTGACTGTAAATACAAAAAGAAACAGTTCAGGAAAAAAAAAAGGGATAACAAAAATCAGAAAATGAAAGAGGTCTTACAAACCCTCGACAAAGAATGACTGCCTATTCAAAATAAGTTATCAACATCCGAATCATCACCAGAAAATCAGAGCAAAGACTCAAACAAGGTCTAACGCACGATCAGCTGAGTTTAGGTTTGAAGAACATCACGAAGAGCGGGTGGGTACAAATAATTTGAGCCTTTATCCTTTGTTTCTTAAACCGTGAACCTGGCCACGTTATAACCCTCAAAAGTCCTAGCTGAAGCATGGGTTAGTTTGAAAGCATATTGTTGCGAAAGGTATCCTGACTCCTTAAGGCTTGCGGTAAAATCTTGAGTTGACATCACAGTTTCCAAAAAAGGGTTTCATTTGTTTTACAAAAAATGCATTTTCAAAATTCAAGACAGACATAGGCTTTTGCATTCTTAAAATAATATTGTTTGCATATGATCATTTATTTGAACAGCAAAGAAATTCGCACGACGAATATCTGATAAACAAAGGTCTTCTCAACAAAAGAGTCACCTCAAATGGAAGGAACACTTCCAATCAAGGGGCACGGCATGAGCATTGTCCATTATCTGGGGCATGGCAAAATACTTCCAACAGGGGCACCTCCCTACATCCTGAGAGCACGGACATAGTCGAAAAAATACTGCGCATAATCAAAGACCCGCTAGGTTGACACACCTAGGCAAAAATAAGGGCTTCCCGGCGAACCAAAAGGGTTCGGGCAAAAATAAGGGATGAAATGAAAAATCTGTACATCCGGCAAGTCGAAAACCTGGAAAGGCGGCTTGGGCAAAAAAGGGTATCCCGGTGGACTGAAAACCCGAAAGGGCGGTCCAGGCAAAAGTTAGGGATCACAGCGTACGACTATGTCCCGTTATCTCGTCACTTGCCTACCATAAGAAGAGTTGTCAATCGGCGGTCATCAAGCACCTCCACAGGTATCTTCTTCCCTCACCTCAGCAATAGGGGCAATAATGAGTTGTCTAGGCGATCCAATTGCTCTGTCAACCAAAACACCAAAGAAAGGTCAATCAAAAGATGATTACCATCTACCTTTACAGCTTCAGATCAACACTGGTAACAAGCCAGAAAATTCTGTGGACGACTGATCATGGGTTAACATCCGAAACCAAACAGGACGATCATCCACTTAATCATCATCAGGCAACCCTACACCGGTTCCTTCTCAACTTTCAGACGAAGTCTCACACGGACTCATCTTAAGATAACCTTACCCCGGTTCATCAAGAAGTTTTACACGAACTTATCTCGAAGTAACCTTACCCCGATTCCTCCAGAAGTCTTACACGGACTTATCTCAAGATAACCTTACCCCGGTTCCTCCAGAAGTCTTACACGGACTTATCTCAAGATAACCTTACCCCGGTTCATCAAGAAGTTTTACACGAACTTATCCCGAAGTAACCTTACCCCGGTTCCTCCAGAAGTCTCACACGGACTCATCTCAAGATAACCTTACCCCGGTTCATCAAGAAGTTTTACACGAACTTATCCCGAAGTAACCTTACCCCGGTTCCTCCAGAAGTCTTACACGGACTTATCTCAAGATAACCTTACCCCGGTTCCTCCAGAAGTCTTACACGGACTTATCTCAAGATAACCTTACCCCGGTTCATCAAGAAGTTTTACACGAACTTATCCCGAAGTAACCTTACCCCGGTTCCTCCAGAAGTCTCACACGGACTCATCTCAAGATAACCTTACCCCGGTTCATCAAGAAGTTTTACACAAACTTACCCTGCAGTAACCTTACCCTGGTTCCTCCAGAAGTTTTACACGAACTTATCCCGAAGTAACCCTACACAGGTTATCTCTTTCCAGATGTAGTTTTACACGGACTCGTCATCAGTAAATCCTACACAGGTTTCCTTCTCAAAACTCCAGATGTAGTTTTACACGGACTCGTCACCCAGAAACCCTACACAGGTTCTCTATTTTTAAGGATGCAGTTTTACACGGACTCGTTGCCTAGAAACCCTACACAGGTCCTCTATGCTCAAAGATGCAGTTTTATACGGACTCATTGTCAATAAACCCTACACAGGTTTCCTTCAACTCTAAATACAGCTCCACACGAGCCAAATCTCAAAGTAACCCTACACAGGTGTCCTTCTTTCCAAGATGCGGTTTTACACGAGCTCATCATCAGGCAACCTTACATAGGTTCCCTCTTTCAACTTACAAAAATTACAATTAAAAATCTCCCCAGGAGATTCCATTCTAAAGGTTTCCCCAGGAAAGTTGGATCCATCTCCCCAAGCAGTAAGCTCATCACCAGTAGATTCTGGAAGCTTATCCCCGTAGAGCACGAACGCGTCTCCCGGCTTTATTCAAAGAGTTATTTCCCTACCAGGATATAACTGGGTTATCCTCAGCCAAAAACCACGGAAAGATCGTCCTCGGCAAAATCTTCTTATCCCCAGCGAAGTCTATTAACACTTCCAACATGACAATGGTATCCCCAGCGAAGTTACCATCCACATTCCAGCAAAGTACCTCTCTCCCCACAGAGTATTGGTCCCCAGCAAGATCACTAGAGTACTTTTCTCCCCGCAGATTAATCCACTCGCCAAGCTTATTCCCCAACGGAGTTATCTTATCCTACCGGTATTCTTGCAACTATCATCCCCAACGGAAGCAGAGATCTATTCTTCAACATCAGCCCAGGAGTGGCTTCCCGGCACCCGTCAAGGATTTATTTTCCTAAGACGAAAACATACATTCATAAACATCACATTTCCATACATTATAGCATGCATATATGCATTATATCTTAATCTCATTTATGTTGAGAACACCATTGCTTGATCCATATCATGCATTGCATATGACTGACCCTTACCTTTCAGGAAAGATCCAGTTAGGTTCTCAGATATATTTCAAGACCTAGACCGGTTCAGTTAAATCGACCCTAAGATTTTTCTGTTTCTTATCCAGTCAAAGGCCTTCTCTGGTTCAGTCAGATCGACCCTAAGATCTCCCTGTTTCTTATCCAGTTGAAGATTTCAAGACCTAGACCGGTTCAGTTAAATCGACCCTAAGATTTTTCTGTTTCTTATCCAGTCAAAGGCCTTCTCTGGTTCAGTCAGATCGACCCTAAGATCTCCCTGTTTCTTATCCAGTTGAAGATTTCAAGACCTAGACCGGTTCAGTTAAATCGACCCTAAAATTTTTCTGTTTCTTATCCAGTCAAAGGCCTTCTCTGGTTCAGTCAGATCGACCCTAAGATCTCCCTGTTTCTTATCCAGTTGAAGATTTCAAGACCTAGACCGGTTCAGTTAAATCGACCCTAAGATTTTTCTGTTTCTTATCCAGTCAAAGGCCTTCTCTAATCCAGTTAAATCGATCCCTAAAAGATTTTTCAGATAAAGACTCAGTAGAAGACACCCAAGATTCTCTCAGCGTTACTGTTGAGGTAGTAATCGTCCCCAGGTTCTCTCAGCGTTCCTGTTGAGGTAGTAATCGTCCAAGGTTCTCTCACCGTTCCCGTTGAGGTAGTAACCATCCCTGGTTCGTTCATCACCGTTTGAAGCTCCAGATTCAACTCCTGTAACCAGTCAGGGCGCATCTATACAAAGAGTTTGAAGACCAGCTCCTGTAACAGGCCAGGTAATCATTTTCTTTTTCAGGTACGTAAGTTCTCGCTAAGGAATCTCTTACGCGATCGACACCCAGATGGCATCTATAAGTTCATCCACCTTCCATCATCTCTTAGCATGGCATCTATAAGCCCATCATCCTATCCATCAATCTCCAAATGGCATCTGTAAGCCCATTCCCGCCATCACACTGCTAACATGTGAGCGCAAATTTCTGGGCACTCTAGTGTTCAATCATCTTCCACCTTCGGATTACGAAAGGCACGTCAGCCAATCTGCATCCTCAGGTCTAAGAAGATTGAACAAGGGCAACTGTTGTACCCCAAAATTTGCCCTCCCATATTCTTCAAGATTTGCCAAGTCAAAGGTTCAAAATCTCCCCAAGGGTTGCACAGTTCAAGGGCCTCCTAACAGTCAAAAACTAGGGTTTTGGTTCTGACAAAGAAATTGAAGTTTTCAAGGGTCCAATCAAGTCCCACATGCCTACAAACATGGTCAAGCATCCTCATGCCAAGTTTCAAGACTTACAACACAAAATTGCACAGTCAAAAACCCTAATTGCTCAACAGTCAACTGTAGGGGCAAAATGGTCATTTGACAGTCAAAAGTTCAAATTTTTGGTCAACATCTCATTTTGAAGCCACAAACATCATTTGATCAATTCTTGATCATGATTTTCAAAGTATGGCTCAAAAGGTCTCAAGATGCAAACGTTTCCATATTTGGACAGTTGAAAAAGTCAACTGTAACTTGACCAAGGCATAACTTCCACATGGTTTATCAGAAAAATTCCATCCAAAGCTCATTTTGAATAGAATGACATTTCCTACAACTCCTCTTCACACTTCAAGTCCAAGAAATTCTCTCACAAAAAGTTATCAATTTCAACATTATAGGTCATTTTCAAAAGTCAACAAAAAGGGACTTTAAGTCAAAGACCATAACTTGATATTGGTAAATCAAAATGACATGGGACCAAAGGAATTGGTTAGAGGACTTCAAGACCTTTCCAAAATATCCAAGAACATGATCAAAACTTAAAAATTGAGCAATATATGCCTTGTGGAAGTTGGGAAAATTTTGGGAATTTTGAAAAGTCAACTTTACTTCAAATGCCCCAAAATTGCTAATGGGCCACATTTTCTTCCAAGATTCATCATCCAAAGGCTATGAACGACCATTTGGCTCAAAGGGGATTTATCTCATCATTTTTATTTATTTATTTGAATTTTTAATTACTATTAATTCATTTAATAAAATAAAATATGACAAAAATACTAAAACAAGGTTTTCAAATCTTTTTGTGCAGAATAAACTCTCATCAAGGCCTAAGGATCTCGTGCATATCAAAAGAGGAAAGAATTGGTGCAAATTGGTGCCTAAGAATCTGCGCTCAAGCCATAAACAAACTTTGTATTTTTTGAAGAAAATTTCAAAACTGTTTTCCTAGTTTCAGCAGGTTTCAGAGCAAAACAACAATTCCATTGCATTCCTGATACATCCAGGAACCTTCCCCAATCGAAATCAGTCCTCTGCACCTTAAGAAACGGTAGAACACGGTTACCCTGTACAGGGATTTTTCCTTAATCGTATTCGAATCTACACACCATAACCATGCATTTTAATTATTATTTTATACTAATGTGTTGATTCTGAAGCTAGTAGTATGGTTTAATTGAAGAATGCTTGCATATATGGAGAATTGCCATGAACGATGCCTAGGGTTTCAGAAACCTTGAATTGGGGACTTTGGCATATGGTAAAATCAGACCATGAGACTTGTACCATTAAAATCGTGACGTTCCAAGGAATCCAAAACATCCATCGCGCTTTTTTTATATTTGCTTAATTCCTATTCGCTATTTTTCATATTTCAGATTGTGGGGGTTTAAAACCCCCGCTATTTAGGTTGTTTTTTCAAGTAAAAATGCAAACGAGTGGAGAAGAAGATCATGTGTCAAGACATGGTTGGTGCGTTTGAATTTTGCGCGAAATTAACCACTAACCATTGTTTTGCATTATGTTGTTTGTTTTCTATATTATTTACAAAGCATGTAAATGGCTCAGTGGCAAGGCGTTGGCTTGGTAAGCAATGGGACCTGGGTTCGAACCCCAGGTCCCCCTACTTTGTTTCATATTTTTCTTCCTAACGCGATTCTGTGTAGCTTGCTTCCTGAAGCCTATCATGCAGCCTTGTATCCAAGCGTGCCACACGTCCCATGGCATTAGTCCAATGGTCCAGATCTAAGGCCTATGGAATGATTCAGTCAACGAATCCACACGTGATTACCAGAAGTCAACAAGGCCAGGAATCAAATGGGCCTAATTGCTGGTCAGAATACCTCCAAATTGGGGTCAACACCCCCCATTGGTTTGCATTAATTTTTTCTTTCTTTTTTTATTCTTTTCTATTTATTTGTTTTATTTCTTTTCTAGTTTAATTCATAAATTAATTTTTTTTCTTTAATATAAAAAAATAATAAAAAACAGAAAGACAAAAAATAAAAATATAAAATATTTTATTTAATACCTTTTGTAAATAAATTTTCTCCATTTAATTTTTTTTCTTATTCTAGGTTTAATATCAATATTTTCTTAATAAACTAAAAAATGTAGAATTAGGGTTTTAATTACTTTTGATTTTTTTATTATCATTATTAATAATTAATTATTTATTTTTGTAAATAAACTTGCCATTAAATAATTAGGTTAATTCCAGGTTTAATTTTAACATTTTTTCAATAAATTAAAAATATTTTAGAATTAGGGTTAATTAACTCTTCTTTTGATTCCATTAATTCTCACTAATAATCCATAAATACAAAAAACTCCAAAAAATTCTTTCTTTTATTTTCTTTTAATTAATTTCATAATTGTAATTTAATTCCTTTAAAAGGGTCCAACGCCCTCGCATTCCCGACTTCACCTCTTCGCGCATTTTATTTTTTATTTCTTCTTTTTGTGAATATTCATGTAATTGCCCAAAAGCCGTGTAATAGATCAATTAGGTTATTTATTTTCCGCACTTTATTTTATTTCAAATCGGGTCCTAGATTAAATTTGGCGATGTGGACCCGCGCCTTTGTAATAGCGTAGGACCTTTATATTTCTCGCAACTTTTAAACTGTTAATTAAACTGCATGAAAGAATGAATGCTCAAAATAAAAGCAACGCATAGATCACCATTGCATGAACAAGACAAAAATATCTGAAAACGACACACAAATCACACACCACTCCTAGGGTACGCCTCACTGTTGCCTTGCCCCTCGAAAGGTGATCGTCGAGTAGAGGACATTTTAGTAAGTCCTCATGTCCATGAACATGGCATGAGGGTAGCTTCTAAGGTGTCTTCCTATTGCTCCAGTGATCACCATGTCCCGAACCTTCGAATTGACCCGAACACCTCCAAGGGTGGTGCTACCTACCTCTCAATGGTGGGATGGCACTACTTTAAGGACATTTACACAGACGAATTCCTTAGGGTAGGTAGACGACTCTAGATACTTGCTCTAATTTCAAAACAAATCAAAAATACTTTTCACACTGACACCTTTTCAAAAAGCTTTCGAAAGCAATTTTTTCAAACACTCTTGAGGACCGATACAAGAGTCGAACTGGAATTTTCAAAGAAACTTTTTAAAACCCACAGTTGAAAAGCAAACAAACCATTTTGAAAACACAAGTGAGCAAGTATCTAAGAGCCCATGGATAACCATGGATAGCAAGGGTGGTAACACCTTCCCTTTCTATAATCTACCTCCCGAACCGAGAGCAATCTCTATAAGGAATTTTTATGTGCTTTTGTCCTTTCCCTTTGGAGAAAATAAAAGACGGTGGCGACTCTTGCTTCCGCGACATTTCGCGAACCAGCGTTAAACAGTCAGTTCCAGATCCACCGATCACAGAACTTATTAGTGCAATCAAATGTTAACCTTGTAGTAAAACGAATGTGAGATCCATGACGTGTGACAATCACATCATCAATTCCTTTACCATAATCATTCACATCTCCATCAAATATCATACTCCAACGAGATTCAGGGTCAGGGCCTTCCTCAGGTAATGGTTCATCACAATCTTTCACTTTCAGAAACATCACATCCTCATCAGGGAATTCATATTCTGCAGACTGATGATCTTCCACCGGTTGGTGAGCAAGGTAATCTTCCAACACACTACTTTTAATAGCCTTTTGAGTGCGGTACTCGATATCATATTCAGATAACAACATCTTCCAGTGGGCAATTCTCCCGGTAAGAGCAGGCTTTTCAAAAATGTACTTGATTGGATCCATTTTGGAGATCAACCAAGTGGTATAATTCAACATATACTATCGCAAACGCTTTTCCGCCCAGGCCAAAGCACAACATGTCTTTTCCAACATGGAATACCACGTTTCACAATCAGTGATTTTTTTGCTGAGGTAATAAATGGCGAACTCCTTCTTCCCTATTTTATCCTATTGTCCCAGAATATAACCCATGGATTTATCTAACACTGTTAGATACATAATCAATGGTCTTCCTTCTACGAGAGGGAGAAAGATAGGAGGTTCAAGCATATATTCTTTAATACTCTGGAATTCCCTTTGGCAGTCATCCGTCCACACACAACCTTGATATTTCTTTAACAACTTAAAGATCGGTTCACATGTTGCAGTCATTTGGGAAATAAATCTGGAAATATAATTCAAACGCCCGAGGAAACCTCTGACTTTCTTTTCAGTTCTTGGTACTGTAATTTCTTGAATTGCTTTGACTTTATCAGGGTCAACTTCGATTCCTTTCTGGCTAATAATGAAACCCAAGAATTTCCCCGATCGAACACCGAAGTTGCATTTATTTGGATTCAAGCGGAGACGATACTTCCTCAAACGTTGAAACAACTTCAACAAATCTTCTATATGCCCTTCTTCAGTCTGGGATTTGGAAATCATATCATCAACATATACTTCGATTTCTTTGTGCATCAGATCATGGAATATGGTTGTCATAGCCCTCTGGTACGTTTCACCAGCGTTCTTCAACCCGAAGGGCATCACTCTGTAACAGAATGTTCTCCAGGGTGTGATAAACGTTGTTTTTTTCCATGTCCTCTGGAGCCATTCTTATTTGATTATACCTGGAAAATCCGTCCATGAACGAGAATACTTTGAATTTTGTTGTGCTATCCACTATCATGTCGATGTGAGGCAATGGAAAATCATCTTTTGTACTAGATTTATTTAGATCTCTGTAATCTACGCACATGCGGACTTTTCCGTCTTTTTTCGGTACTGGGACAATATTGGCAATCCATTGAGGATACACTGACGTCACAAGAAAACAAGCATTAATCTGCTTTAGGACCTCCTCTTTGATCTTTACTGCCATATTTGGGTGGGTCCTTCTCAACTTTTGTTTAACTGGCGGACACTCTGGCTTTAATGGAAAACTATGCTCGACAATATCAGTATCTAGACCGGGAATATCTTGGTAAGACCAAGCAAAAATATCCACATATTCTTTCAACAACTCAATCAACCTGCTCTTCTCATCGGGATGCAACGATGCTCCAATCTTGACTTCCTTCAGATCTTCTTCCGAATCCAAATTGATCACTTCCAAAAGGCTCCTTATATGGTTAAATGGTATTTTCCTTGTGCTCAAGCAACTGTGAGACCTCTTCTGTAATCTCATCATAATCTTCTTCTTCAGTCCCAAACACAGGACATTCAAAGTTGGGATAGGGTGCAGGGTCATTGTATTCAACGGGTTTTTTAATTAATTTGCACATATGATTTATGATTGCTTTTAGAAACTGACACATATAACAAGTGATCATGCAAATTGATTTTCAGCTATTATTTATTTTGAAAGTTTTTTTTTATTACCATTTTCCAAGAAAAAGCAGAAAATAAAGACAAAATTCGGGAAGCAAAGACAACTTTTATTAATGATCTTAAAAGTCACAGCAAACAGATAAGCCCTACAACATTAATACTTCCACCTTGGGCAGAGTGAAAGATTTTTCAAGAAAAAAAATATTAACAAAACAAATTACTTTGAAACATGTATGCAAGAAGGAACATCAATGGTGACCCAGTTTTGAACCCTGACTCCATGTGTCACATAATTCGGTACTTCCTGCTCTGCTTCATCCTCTTCAACAACATTAATTGTATAATCAATTGGATGGAGGTAGCCTCCGCTGCAGATAACTGATCATAGTAGACTTTGGCTTCAAACTTTCGCCTTTGCCATTCTTCGAAGAGAAACCCAAACAAGCTATATTCTTGTTCACGGGTGGATCCACAATTCGTCCCCAAATTGCATTATGACCATTGAGTACAACCTGCTGCGTGTCCTTTAGCGAAACCACAAAATTCTAATTTCTCCTCATGTTGTCAATGGATAGGGCTTGGATTTGGGTTCCAACAACAGCCTCATCCGCTTCTACGATACTGAAAGAGGACAAATGGGATACCAACAATGCCTGCTACCCATTTATGATCACCACCTTCCCTTCACGCACAAACTTTAGCTTCTGATGCAGAGTTGAAGTGACAGCCCCTGCTTCGTGTATCCATGGCCGTCCTAGAAAACAACTATATGCGGGAATAATATCCATGACCTGGAAGGTTATCTGGAACAAATGTGGTCCTATATGAATGGATAAGTCCACTTCACCGATGACAGATTTCCTCGACCCATCAAATGCTTTCACAATTATGCCACTCGGGTGCATAGTTGCTCCTTGATACTTTAACTTCATGAGAGTACTTCTCGGTATAACATTCAATGCAGATCCATTATCAATTAGCACATTGGATAGCGAATCATTCTTGCAGTTCATATATATGTGGAGGGCCAGGTTGTGATTCCTCCCTTCATCTGGTAATTCATCATCGCAGAAACTCAAGTTATTACATGACGTAATGTTTCCAAATACGCTGCTGAATCGATCTATTGGCATGTCACTCTCCACAAAAGCTTGGTCTAGTACCCTCATCAGTGATTCTCTATGAGCGGAGGAATTCATTAATAAAGCTAGGATAGATATCTTTGAAGGAGTCTGCAGTAGCTGATCTACAATTCTGTAGTCGCTCATCTTAATTATCTTCAAAATATCATCCACTTCTTTCTCTAATGTAGCTCCACTAGTCTCTCCTGTAGCCTTCTTAGGTTCATCATTCTCATCAATTTTCTTTCTAGCAGCAACATCTCTCCGAACAACCGGCGCAAACACACGACCGCTACGGGTCACCCTGTTATTTTCAGCAATATTTCCAACATCAGGCATTGGCTGGATGGGAACTTCCACCCCATCTTCTAAGATTGTAGCATTGTATTTGTAAGGCACAACCTTATCTGATTTGTAGGGGATATGGCCTGGCAAACTAATTACCAATGGGGTAACAACTATCTTGCTATGGTACTCCACTTCAAAATGAGTGGGTGCACCAAAACAAGGCACAATGATGTTTACCCCTTCTTCAACATAATGAGTCATCAAAAAGTTATTTCTGGAAAACAAATCTTCATCTGAAGAGAAAAACTCATCCGCAGAGGCATACTCTTCCTCTGACTCTTCTTCCGTTAAATAAACTTCAACCATATCAACCTCATGATAACCATCACTCTGACCTGTGATCTTGATAGTTCCATTGTCTAATAGCAACTGAACACCCTCCCTCACAATTGAACATCCTTGGGGATTTCGACAACAAACCAAGCAAGATCCATATTGGTGTTCCACCTGACCAACCGTATGGCAGAAGGTAGCATGCAACTGCACGAGATCCTCGTTCAAATGCTCCACATAAAAAATTATGAATTCACCAGGACATCCAAAAACCATATTCACTTCCTCTTCATATTCTGCCATAGGCCTGATTATATGGATTAAGCCCTCATCCATCATCTCCTGTAAATTAGCCTTTATCTTCTCGCAACCATGTATATCTGTACTGCAAATAGCACAACCGGCGTGGTCATGCATATAGTAGCTGAATTCACAGAGGTCTGCGTGCATTTTCACCAAATCTCCTCTAATCAGATTAATGTCAAAAATCTGGAAGTCACCTGGACAACCGGCCACCATATTTATAGCATTTACTCCCCCGTGCTTGGGTAGAGGATTATCTTTCACATTAGGTCCCATGTCCTTGAAAGATAGAATTCCAGACTTCACCAACTTTTTCACTTCAGTCTTCAAAGGATAACAATTCTCAACACTATACCCGGTGCTCCTTGATGAAAAGCACACGTTTGGTCTGCCTTGGAATACCAAGGCAATGGTGATGGTATGGCGGGAGGTGGTCGCGTTTGAACCAACTTCTTTTGAATTAATGCGGGTAGTAGCTCTGTATATCTCATGGGAATAGGGTCATAGTTCTACCTTATTTGATTATTCCCTTGGTTACCCTGCTGGGATGGTCTTTGATAAGCAACGGTAGTCGGAGCGACACTCATCACAGGAGTAACTGAGGAGACTTGCTGGTGACGCTGATAATTCCTTCTAGGAGCGTTTACCCTCCTCTCTTGTATAACAACATTTGCATCCCCTTCTTTCTTCTTGGTAAACCCTTAAGATGGCTTCTTCACACCTCCGAATCCTTCACTCTTCGTTAAACGGCCTTCTCTTACAGCCTCTTCTAGGAGGATACCCATTCTTACCATCTCTGTAAAGTCACTTGGTGCGCTTGCTACCATTCTTTCATAGTAGAAAGCTCCCAGCGTCTTCAGAAAAATTGTAGTCATCTCCTTCTCTTCCATGGGAGGAATCACTTGGGCAGCTACTTCGCGCCATCTCTGCGCATACTCTTTGAAAGATTCCTTGTCTTTCTGAACCATGGCCCTAAGTTGGTCACGGTCGGGCGCCATGTCCACATTGTACTTGTATTGTTTGATGATTTCTTCTCCCAAATCATTAAAAGTATGGATGTTGGCACTGTCCAAACTCATATACCATTTCACTGTTGCGCCGGTTAAACTATCCTGAAAAAAATGGATCAGCGGACGCTGATCATCAGTGTGAGTAGACATTCTTCTTACGTACATCACCAGGTAAGCACGAGGGCAAGTGTTACCCTTATACTTCTCAAATTCCGGGACCTTGAACTTAGCAGGTATCTTAACATTCAGAACCAAACATAGCTCATTCACATTCTACCCAAATAACTCTTTTCCCCTAAGAGCCTTCATCTCTCTTTGCATTTTGTCGAATTCCTCTTGAAAATCATCCATTATGTCATAAAGACCCATGTCTTCAATTGGTGGAGGGAAAGGATGACACACATCATCATTAAAAAACGAGACCATATTCACTGAAGGAGGTGCAGTAGGAACAACATGCACCACAGGAGGTGTCGGAGTAACAATAGTCTGAACCACTGGAGTGTGTTGAGGACCAAGATTGAAACCTTCATGTATGAAATTCTCTGGCATTCCCCATGGATAACCTTGAGGCATGCGATTCCGAATAACAGCTGGAGTAGTAGATACGGGAACAATCGGAACTTCAGTATTTGCCTTTGTTGGTTGAGGTTGAACACTCGGTGGATGATTCTGAGCAACGACCAGTGCTTCCATCAGAGTAGTCAAATTTGCCAAGATGGCCTTCAAAGTAAAAACTTCTTCGCGCAGCTCGCGATTCTCCTGTTCTAAGTTGTCCATCTTCTTTTTTAAATTAGCCCGAGTGTTGTAGTGATGAGTCAGCTTGCTAAATGAAGTAAAGAAGCTTGGTAAGATACCTGGGTATGCATAACAAATACAAGAAATATGTGTAATATGATGCATGATGTGCAATGCATATGATTATTTTTGCTTCATTATTTAATATTTCAAGGGATTTAAGATTTATAGGCATATTGCAAACATCAAAGTAATAAAGCTTTTGAAATACTGAAATTTTTTATTATAATAACTCCAAAATGGATTACAAGTTTCAATGATCTCAAGTGCAAGATGAAAATACAATCTAAAATCCTGAGAAAAAGAACTGATGGAGATCAATCTGTACGCTGGCGCTTCCCTGTGAGCCTGGCAATTTGAGCCCTCAACCTCTTGTTTTCTTCCACATGTCTGATGGCAACCTCCTTCCAATCATCTGAATCAGGAAGTCAGTAATCAGCACCCGTTTGAGGCTTAGGGGAAAATAAATCCCCTTGCCTCTCCATAGACTCCACCGCTCGACTCTCAAGGATCTTGATCAAATCGTATTTCTCCTTCAAGTCTGCTTTATAGGAACTCTCTAAAGTCTGGAACTTGTTCTTCCAAGCATCCCTTTCCTGTTGCATCTTAACCAATGCGAGTTACAACTCTTCTAGATCATCTAATAAGGGAGGGGTGGTCTTCACAAATAGATCAGGCATGGGTATCTCCCGATTATACGACATCATTAGCTGAATGGCTCTCGATCGGATCCATTGAAGATATGGCTCCAAAGAAACAGCACCCCTCGGTCCCAAATCCTTCCTACTCTTCTTATGAATGTGATGTCAGGCCTTCGCAATCTGCTCCCTAGCTTCCCTATGGTCTTCTCCTTCCTTCAGAAAGAAACTACTCAAATGAATACTATTCGGTTTATCCCTCATCGGATAACCAAGTTGTCTCCGTGCAAGAACAAGGTTATAGTTAATTCCTCCCTTTGTACCAAGAAGCGGTACATTGGGGAAACTACCCCAACTATCAATAATCTCCACATCTTGATAAGCTCGATGATACCAATCAATATCCGAGTGAGTAAGTTCCATGATCTTAGGAGCCCAACGGGGTTCCTTCTTGACATCCCAAAAAGCATCAGACTGAGGCATATGAGAGATGAACCACCGGTACAACAAAGGCATGCAACAAATAATCATTCCCCCATGATAAGAATTCCGAAGATGAACAGAGTAATAAGCATCACCCAACAGTGTAGGAACTGGGTTTCCAATCATGAAAATCCTGATAGCGTTAATGCCGACAAACTTGTCCACATTAGGAAATAAGAAAAATCCGTAAGCAAGTAGAGCGAAGATGGCCTCAAAAGTAACTGTACTCTTCATTCTGGAAAAATAATGAGCTTTCTCCAATAATAACTGAGCTGGCAATCCTCTAATCCCTCCTTTAGTAGTCATATGGGCTTCCACCTCAGACTTTCCCAGATGAATCAAAGCAGCAATCTCATGTGGTTTTGGCTCACCCTCTAAACCAGTAAAAGGAAGACAATCGGTAACGGGTAAATACAATAGATAAGAATACTCCTCCAGTGTAGGCATCAACTGATAATCGGGAAAAGTAAAGCAGTGATACATCGGATCATAGAAGTGGACCAAGGTCGAGAGAATACCCTCCTTCATCTTCAGCTTCATGAGAGGAATAATGGATCCATACTTCTTCCGAAAGCCTGCAGAACACTCAATCTCTGGAATTAGACTGACCAACTCATCTATCTTGGGATCCTTGAAACTGTATTTCCCGGTCTTTCTCTTTCCAGAATCCATGGTTAAAAGTACCTGAGATATTCACAAATAGTCAACCTTTAAATCCTTTGAAATATTGTTTTCTTCAAAAGATGCTTATGAGTGCATGGATGCATGATGCAACAATCACACACAAGATCACACATATAGGGTTCATTGGTTCAACGTCACGAGCATGAGGTCGAAGTTACTACCCATAAGGTGTTGGTCTAAAAAGTTATCACCTGCCGAACAAGGTTCTAGAGGTTCCCAGAGTCTACATCCTTCCTTCGGATATTACCAACTTCCTGATTAACTCGGTAATTAGTAATATTCTCAAGAAAGACTCGTCCGAGCGTAGTATCGCGTGATAACTATTTCTGAATTACCCCGTCATATCTTCCGCACTACACCTAAGAGGCCAAGATGGGTTTGGTATTCTACGGTCCTCAGTTTCAGCAGGCTCCCAGGTCGAAAGCAGTACGTCTTCCCGATTACTCGGTAAACGACACTACAGTCAAAAGGGCCTCCACTGAGTGGGGGATCTCATGCCTCCTTTTTTGGGATTACTCCCTCAAAGTTAACATGACTATACCGCCCATCCTATCTTAAAGTTTTCCCAAGTCCGGGTATAGGACTTATGAGTATTCACCAAGCACCCTGAAAACCAGGAAAATCCAGACAAACATATATACAACATATAACATAAAAAAAAAGAACAATAATATCACATATACAGATATAAACAAAGATAGGCTTACCCCACTTAGGGATGGACCAACAAGAGGTCAATCTGTCCCCAGTGAAGTCTCCATTTTTCTGTAGCGGTAGAAATGTTCAAGACTAAGCCATTGGATTGACTAGACTTTATACAAATCAAAAATAAAAATCACCACCGTGCTTTATTGTTTCCAAAGGAACGGGAAAAGAGCGAATAACCCAAAAATAGGGGGAAAGATTCAAGGTAAGGGGGTTGGTTTTGCAAAGGGAAGGTATTAGCACCCTAAACATCTAAGGTACTCTGCAGGAACCTCTTTGAAAAATCTGTATATTTTGGCTATAGAATATGTTGTATAGAAATAGATGGTGGAGGTGAGAAGAGAAGTATTTTTTATGATTTTTGCACCCGCCGAGGTTGCGAACCTTTAGTTCATATGTACCACCTTTCGTTCCATAGGGGATCAGGGTACACGTAGTTCCTCTTTTAAAAATTTGAAACACCAGTGTGTTGGTTGATTTTAAGAGATAAGACATTATCGTCATTGTCCGTGTGGAAAACATACTTACTACCCACAATCATGAGAAAGGAGAATTTTCATCATCTCAAAGTGGAGGATATGGCTTGGATTTTAAAATCAACAATGCCTCACTCAACACCCAAGTGCAAAATATCTCACTTCACTATATATTGTAGAAGTATAGTTGTTGCATCACTACAAGGATTGATAAGAGTCCAATATTTTGAGAAAAGTTTTAAAGTAGAAGCCAAAGTGGTAAAAATAGTTTGAAATGAGATTGATTGACTTTTAGTCTTCTCACAAAAAATGTCAATGTATTGTTAAGTTGATTGAAGTTTATTTATGAAAAGATTTTGAAAATTCATGGACCTATGTCCAAGTTTATTATGAAAGTGTTTCAGGTTTAGAAACAAGAAGAGTTTTCAAAAGGGGGGATAAGATTTTAGAAATTAAAGAAGATGGGAGGAGAAGAAGAGACTATCCTAAAGCATAAGGGAAAAGCTAAGGGGAAGAATCATCTAACCAACAAGACACCAATACTTGACATTATGTGTCAAGATAGAATTCTCATTATTTGGATTGAAACCAAGCAAGCAAAGATACTAGACCTCTTGAGAGAATCAAACTTCAAGTGTATTAAGTCTTCACAAAATTTGGGCAGAGTAATGGCTGTATACGGGTGAATTCCAGATTACAAACAGAGAATGTAATCACAAAAAACCTGCACACAAAAACAAACAAGCAACCCAATGTCTTGAGGTAAACCTCAAGAACTCCAGACAAAATAATCAGATAAGATCACAAGGTCTCCAAGATAGGCCAAGGTTTCTAATCGTAAGTCCAAGAAAAAGTCCCATGCTCCATAATGCCAAGGATAGTATCCAAATAGTCCAAGTTCCATTAAAGGTTTTTTAGGGTTTATGTTGATTATTAAGTATCTTAAGAAAGGAAAAGAAAAGCTCAAGTGAGCAAAATAAAAATGGCAAGAAAATAAATGCTCAAATGAGCAAAGATGAAAATGGCATGAAATGTAAATTCTAAAAGTAAATAGTACATAAAGCATAAAAAGGAACAAAATCATAAGATAAAACAAGTCAATAATTAGTGGTTAGTTGGATGACCATCTTGAAACTTGCATTTGGAACTCATTAGAGGATTGTTAGAACCAAATCCTCCACACAACAAGTTGCATTTGATTTTTGTCAAGTATATCATCCATTTGGAATTCCCACAAGTACCATTTAATGATCAATGATGTTTAAGTGATCAGCATTGACCAAAGGTGTTGTAGATCCATTAGAGGATTGGTAGAACCAAAGCATCCACACAATGAATCTCAAAGTTATTGGATCGAAGAGATCAAATTCACATACTTGGTCTTACAATCATAAGTTTGGGCCATAAATGATCATTTATTTGAATCGGGACAAAATTTAGTGCTATGTTAAGCAATCGTAAGTGGACTTATATAGAAGTCGCACCTATTTTGAGGCCGGTTAATAGAAATATATGCACCATTTGTTTTGAGACATGATATAGAGATCATGCTCCAATAACATTTAGTGCAATAAGAAAGGGATGAGATGAAGAAGGATGGGGAAAAATGTACAAACCACATTTGAATTAAATTTTAATCAAACTATTATTAAAATCATTTATCCATTTTTGTGGAGTTAGACTCAACACCATGGATCCAATGATGTTAATAAGGTTCATGATCCAAAATCTAACCCAAGATCAGCCAGAAAATAATCACAAAATAATATCACATTTAATATACACAAAAAAGGGTTTTAAAAATGTTTTAAAAAAATAGAAAATTATGAGAAAAATATCAACTATGTTCAAATTAATCATGAAATGAAAAGTAAGACCATAGAAAAATCAGAAAAGGGGCCAAGTAATTTTACAAATATTTTTGGTAATTTTTTAAAGTCAGAAACTATTTTTAAAATTAAAATAAATGGGTAAAACAAACAAAAAATAGTAAAGTAGGAAACAAAAATAAAATAAGGTCACCAATATTTGACACAATATCATTGGATCATTCCATAATTTTTCCAGAATTTAAAAATGTATAAAAGTATTTTTAAACATTTTAAACAAATCAAACAAGTGTAAAATTTATAAAAAATGCCAAAATACAAAATTAAATTGTGAAAAATAAAAATCAAAAAGAGAATAATTAAAAATATTTTTCATAATTGTTTCATATTTTTTGGACTAAAAATGAATTTTCTATGATTTTTTGAAATTTAAAACAATTAAAATATAAAAATCAGAAGAAAAAAAATAAAAGTAAAATATGTGGATCATTGGATGAGAGTCAAAACACATTAGTAATCAAATCCAAGGGATCTGGCGCGTTGTGCATATCATGGCCATTAGTGAATAATGTACATAATCAAATATAAATCAGATTTTTAAAAATAACAAGTGGCGTGCCATCATTGGTTGGAAGATGACACGTAGGTCATCTTCAACCTCCAGCCAACGTGATTTGCAGGTCTCTCAAACTGTAAAATCAGAAGCTCAGACCTATGCCAATCGCTTCGTCTCTTTAAGACGAAAACAACCACACCCTCGCGCCAAATTTATATAAATTGTAGCTCAAGCAATTTGGAAGGAAAGTTTTGAAAAGGGATTTGAAATTTCATGGTCAAAATGTGTTTCTAGTGAAATGTAAGTGTTGCGACTAGAACCATGGCAATGAGAGAAACACAATGATATCAGAGTTTTGAAGAATTGATGAAGGAATCTACCTATTGAAGTTGAGTTGTAGAGCTCTGAAACTGGACTTCTATGGAACAATATAGGGCACGATTCTTGAATGTAATTATATGGTTAGCTTCAAGGAAGATCAAGGAAGGTGAATTGAGGGAAAAATTGGATTGCAAAAGGGTCGAGAATAGATTTTGAAGTTACTGAATTGTAAGTTGTGAAACAAGTTTGGCAGGGTGATTCTGGCTTTCTAAGCTTGGGAAATTGGCAGGGTGATACACGAGTGAAGTGTGATACAAACTTCATTAAAACTCATCCAATCCTTGCGTTTTGATGTGCTAAACAAATCTGGAACTTCACTAAACATGTTTAGAGACAAAAACGCGTGGGAAACTTGTGATTAGAGGCCACATTATGGATTTCAAAATTCTGACTTGGTGAGAATTTCAATTTCAAAGTGCCAACTTCTGACCAATGGAATTTTCAACTCAAGGGGTCTTAGGGCCTTATTCTTGATGCTTTATAAAGATGAGGTTACAAGCTTTGTAATGGAAAAATAATGGAATCAAATGGATGCTTGAGCTGAAAGTTGCATTGAGTCAAAGTTGAAGAAAAAGGGTTGATTTTCCATACTTAGAAATATTTCAAATTCTTCTTCAAAAATGACCTATAATGTCTTGCATCTAAACATCGCCTTCCACATGGAATTTTCTTTTGATAAAAAAATATGGAATGAAATAGGTCTCTTGAATGACATTTTGAAACTTGAACCACTCAAAATCTCCAAAAATTGGGCAAGTTATGACTTGTTGAAGTTGGCCAAAAATCATTAAATGACCTATAAACGTTTTCCTATTTAAGGCTACTTCCATCCATTTTCTCACTTTGCACATAAAAGAAGGCATAAAGTACACATCTTCAAGATCATTATGGAAAAATAATGGACTCAAGGTGATAAAAATTGACCAATTTATGACCATATGAAGTCACATATGGAAAATTGTGGATTCATCTGGATGACTTGTAATCTTTCTTCTTCACCAAGTTCATTCCACATGAAAACTCATTGGAACTTTTGAAGTGATTTGTTGATAACCCTTTGAAGATAAAGATGTCTTGGAATCACTCAAAAATACCAAAAGGTGAGCAAGATATGCTCCTTTGAAGTTCAAAACCGTAGCTTCTAGATCAAGAGAATGCTTTGAGGAACTTTGACAAGTTTGAACAAACTTCTTGTGCCAATATTCTTGCTTTGTGAATAGAAGTTGTTGAGGATGATGATGAGGACTCATAGCCACCAAATCAACTTCCATATCTTGAAATTTGAGAGAAATATGATCTTGTGACCAATAGGAACAAGGCCTTGTCAAAACATGACAACTTCTGCAATCAACCCCTCTGTACTTTTGAGACAAATCTAATAACCTTGAAATGTGATGAACCAAAGCAACTTTTCCATGCCAATTCTTCCAAAACCAATCCAATGGTGAGGTTTGAACTTCTCAAGCTATGTTGACTAGGGCATGGAAATAAACTTATGAACCCATGGAGTAACTTGATAAATCTCACTGCCCTTACCTATATGGATAACAAGCAAGACAAGCCAACATTGTATTTCATTAGTTAAGTTAAGAAATTAAAACAATATTAATGATCACAAAAGGAACATAAGTCAAGGTGCTTGGTAACTCCTCAAAAGGAGCAAAGCTAAATGTAGGGAGGGGAACCAAGAATCCTAGTGTGATCTTGTTGTGAGTGAAACAACATGGCATGATAAAGGGATCTTAGGGGCAAAAATTGGGGTACAACACATACAATGATAAAAGTAAATGGAATGAGTCAATTATGAATCACATATAATGATCTAATATGAACACATTGAAAGATCGAAGCCAATGGATTAAGTGAACTATGAATTACATTCAATGATCAAAGTTAAGGGAATAAGTCAACTATAAATCACATACAATAATCTACTATGAATCACATTTAGTTATCAAAGCCAATGGAATACGTGAACTGTGAATCACATTCAATGGTCAAAGCCAATGGAGTGGGTCAACTATGAATCACGTTTAATGATCAATGCCAATGGAATAGATGACCTATGAGTCACATTCAATGATCAAAGTAAATGGAATGAGTTAACTATGAATCACATTCGATGATCAAAGTCAATGGAATGGGTCAACTATGAATCATATAAAATGATCTACTATGAATCACATTCAATGATCAAAGACAATGGAATGACTGAACTATGGATCACATTCAATGATAAAAGCCAATGGAATGGGTCAACTATGAATCACATTCAATGATCAAAGCCAATGGAATGGGTCAATTGTGAATCACATTCGATGATCAAAGCCAATAGAATGGGACAATTATGTATCAAATTCCATGATCAAAGCCAATAGAATGGGTAAACTATGAATCACATTCAATGATCAAAGTCAATGGAATGGGTCAATTATGAGTCACATACAATGATCTGTTATTAATCACATGCAATGATAAAACTCAATGGAATGGGTTAACTATGAATCACATACAATGATATACTATAAATCACATTCAATGATCAAAGTCAATAGTATGTGGCAACTTTGAATCACATACAATGATCTATTATGAGATCACATCCAATTATCAAAATTAATGGAATGGCTCAACTTTGAATCACATTGAATAATCAAAGCCAATGGAATGTGTCACCTATGAATCACATATAATGATTTACCATGAATCACCTTCAATGATCAAAGATAGTGAAATGAGTCAACTATGAATCAAATTCAATGATCAAAGTCAACGGAATGGGTCAACTATGACTCATATACAATGATCTACTATGAAATCACATACAATTATCAAACCGATTGGAATGGGTTAACTATGAATCATATACAACGATCAAAGTCAATGGACTGGGTCAACTATGAATCACATTCATTGATGAAAGTAAATGGAATGGGTCAACTATGAATCACATTCAATGATATATTATGAATCAAATTCAATTATCAAAGTCAATAGAATGGTTTAACTATGAATAACATACAACAATCTACTAGAGATCATATTCAATGATCAAAGTCAATCAAATAGGTCAACTATGAATCACATTCAATGATCAAAGTAAATGGAATGGGTCAACTATGAATCACATTCAATGATCAAAGCCAATGGAATTGGTGAACTATGACTGTTTAACGCTGGTTCGCGAAATGTCGCGGAAGCAAGAGTCGCCACCGTCTTTTATTTTCTCCAACATGGACAGGACAAAAGCACAGCAAAATTCCTTATGAGATAGTTTCTCGGTTCGGGAGGTAGATTTATATAAAGGGAAGGTGTTAGCACCCTTTCTCTCCATGGTTATCCATGGGCTCTTAGATACTTGCTCATTGTGTTTTCAAAATGTTTTCTTTTCAATTGTGAGTGGGTTTGAAAAAGTTTCTTTGAAAGTTTCGGAATAACTCTTGTATCAGTCCTCAAGAGTGTTTGAAAAATTGTTTTGAAAGCTTTTTGAAAAGTGTCGGTGTGAAAAGATGTTTTGATGTTTTTTTTTAATTAGAGCAAGTATTTATGAGTCATCTACCTACCCTAAGGAATTAGGCTGTGTAAATGTCCTTTAGGTAGTTCCATCCCACCATTGAGAGGTAGGTAGCACCACCGTTGGAGGTGTTCGGGTCAATTCGTTTTTTAGGGACAGTGTGGTCACCAGAGCAACAGTAGGACACCTTAGAAGCTACCCTTATGCCATTGATCATGGACATAATGACTTACTAAAACGTCCTATACTCGACGACCACGTTTCGAAAGTAAGGCAACAGTGAGGCGTACCCTAGAAGTGGTGTGTGAATTTGTGTGTTGTTTTCAGTTTAGCATTTATCTTTGATCATGCCATGGTGAGCTACGCTTGTTTTTAATTATCCATTCCTTATTTAATGCAATTAGAGTTTAAAAGTGCGGAAATTTAAATGCGGAAAGATAAATCCTACGCTATTACAAGGCGCGGGTCTATACATCGCCGAATTACAAAGACCCGTTTGAATAAAAATGCGGAAAGTAAAAGACCTAATTACTATTACAAGCCTTGAGCAGTTACATAATATTCGAGAAGAAAAAAAGAATAACGCGCGAAAAGAATAAAAATAGAACGTTCAAGGGCGTTGGACCCTTTTGAAATTAAATTGAATTAAAAGTTAATTAATTATTTAATAAAAGGAAAGAAATGTTTTTTATGTTTTTGGTATTTAATGAAATAAGAAAAGAATTAAAATTAGAAGGAAACCCTAGTTCTAAATATTTTTAATTATTAACGAAAAAACATACAAGTTAACCTAATTTACACTAATTAGTTAATTTACATATTTATTTACAAAAATAATAATTAATAATAATAATAATAATGAGAGAAAATTATTTATTTAAGAAAAAGATGAGAATGTTAAAAAAACCCTAATTTCTACCTATTTTAATTATTAAGAAAAAGTATTAAAGTTGAAACCTAAATTAATCTAATTAATTGTTAGAGTTTGTTTATTTACAAAAACAAGTTAATGAGTAAATTAATAAACAATTAAACATTTTTTGTATTTTGATTTTCTGGTTTTATTATGAAAAGAAATTTATGAAATTAAAGAAAATAATTACAAATAATTAAAATAATTAAGAAATAAAATCAAATAGAAATTAAAAATGATACAAACCATGGGGGGTATCAAGCCCATTTGGAGGTTTTTGTGAAGTAATTTGGCCCATCAGAATCCAAGCCCTGTTTGACTTTCCAGGATAGGGTGCACGTTCATTGACTAATGTGCATCATGGGGTTCCTTCTGAGGCCTTTGGATTAATCACCATGCCATCTGGCAAGCCCACGCGCTAGGACGTATGGTGGAACATTGAGAGCACACTGCATATGAATACATTAGGATAAAAATTATGAAATAAGTGGGGGGACCTGGGAATCGAACCCAGGTCCCAGCGTTTACCAAGCGAATGCCTTGCCACTTGAGTTGTTTGCGCGTATTTGTTATATAATGGAACACAAATAATATAATACAAAACAAAAATTAATGATATACAACAAGAAAAACGCGCCAGATTTCAAACGCTCCAGTCATCATAAGCCACGTCCATCTTCTTCCTTGTTTTCCCTGCAATTATGAAACAAATAGCGGGGGGTTTTAAGCCCCCACTAAACACAGCCATGAAAAAATAGCTATTAGCATATGCCTTAACATAAATTGAGCGCGAGGTCATCGTTGAGTTCGTATGGAGCTCTTGAGTTCAATGGCATAGGTCTCAAGACCCAATTTTTCCATATAAAGAAAACCCTATTTTGGAGCTTCTGAAACCCTAGGTTTCAACAATGGTGGATTCTGATTTAGGCAATATTATCACAATTAACTTGTACCAATCGCTTCAGAATGTTAGTATGAGCATAAATTAATCAAGAAAGATGGCTAAAAGTGCATGAATCGTGATATGGAATTCAAAGAATTTTGGAAAACCATATAACCTGTGTTCTTTAATTCTTTGCACGTTTTGATTGATTCTTGATTGCAAAAGCTTCCTGGATGGTCCAGCAATGTGTTGGAATAGATTTTAGGCTTTGAAACGTGCAGTAACTAGGATTTCAGTTTCCAAGTTTTTGATGAAATTTTGCAAATTGGTATGCAGCTTCTGAGCAGTTTTTCGTGTGTTTATGCATTAGGCTATGTTGTGCCTTTGTATCTGAAGCAAATTAGGTCAAGAAAACAAGCCCAAAGTCCATGTATTAATGTTTTCAATATTTGATTTTTCCATATCTTTTTTCAATCTTTTTCTTCATGAAACCCTTTCCAATTGTGGAAGATATTGCCTTTTTGAATGTGAAACAACCTGCCACCTTGCCCTAGTTTGATTTGCTGCACAAAAAAGATTTAAAAGCATGATTTGATATTTTTCTCATATTTAAAACTAATTAAATGAATTAATAATAATAAAAACTCAATTAATTAATTAAAAATAAGAAAATAAATCCCTTTGAGCTTAATGGGTCGTGCATATGATTTGGTTAATGATTCAAGGAAGATTTTGAGGCCCATTAGCATTTTTTAAGCTTTTGAAGCAAAATTGACTTTTCAAAATTCCCAAAAATTTCCCAACTTCTCCAATACATATCTTGCTCAATTTTGAGGCTATGATCATGTTCTTGGACATTTTGGAAAGGTCTTGAAGTCCTCTAACCAATGTCTTTGGTCCCATGTCATTTTGATTTACCAATCTCAAGTTATGGTCTTTGACTTAAAGTGCCTTTTTGTTGAATTTTGAAAATGACCTATAATGTTGAAATTGATAACTTTTTGTGAGAGCATTTCTTGGACTTGAAGTGTGAAGATGAGTTGTAGGAAATGTCATTATCTTCAAAATGAGCTTTGGATGGGATTTTTATGATAAACCATGAAGAAGTTATGCCTTGGTCAATTTGCAGTTGACTTTTTCAACTGTCCAAAAATAGAAACTTTTGCATCTTGAGACTTTTTGAGCCATGCTTTGAGAATCATGATCAAGAATTGATCAAATGATGTTTGTGGCTTCAAAATAAGATGTTGACCAAAAATTTTGACTTTTGACTGTCAAATGACCATTTTGCCCCTGCAGTTGACTGTAAAGTAATTAGGGTTTTTGACTGTGCAACTTGATGCTGTGAGGCTTGAAACTTGGAATATGGATGCTTGACAATATATGTAGGCATGTGGGACTTGATTTGACCCTTGGAAGCCTCAATTTCTTTGCAAGAATCAAAACCCTTATTTTGAGTGTGTTAGGGGGCAATTTGGACTGTGTAACCCTTGAGAGATTTTGAATCATCTGGAGATTGATCTTGGCAAATCTTGAAGAATATGGGAGGGCAAATTTTGGGGTACAACAGACATTGAATGATAAAATCCGCTGGAATGGGTGAACTATGAATCACCTTTATTGATCAAAGCATATGGAATGGGTAAACAATGAATCTTATACAGTGATTTACTATGAATCACATTTAATGATAAAAGCCAATGGAATGGGTCAACTATGAATCACATTCAATGATCAAAGCCAATGGAATGGGTCAATTATGAATCACATTCGATGATCAAAGCCAATAGAATGGGTCAATTATGTATCAAATTCCATGATCAAAGCCAATGGAATGGGTAAACTATAAATCACATTCAATGATCAAAGCCAATGGAATGGGTCAACTATGAATCACATTCAAGTGATCAAAGTTAATAGAATGGGTCAATTATGTATCAAATTCCATGATCAAAGCCAATGGAATGGGTAAACTATGAATCACATTCAATGATCAAAGTCAATGGAATGGGTCAATTATGAGTCACATACAATGATCTATTATTAATCACATGCAACGATAAAACTCAATGCAATGGGTCAACTATGAATCACATACAATGATTTACTATAAATCACATTCAATGATCAAAGTCAATAGTATGTGTCAACTTTGAATCACATACAATGATCTATTATGAGATCACATCCAATTATCAAAATTAATGGAATGGCTCAACTATGAATCACATTGAATGACCAAAGCCAATGGAATGTGTCACCTATGAATCACATATAATGATTTACTATGAATCACCTTCAATGATCAAAGACAGTGAAATGAGTCAACTATGAATCAAATTCAATGATCAAAGTCAATGGAATGGGTCAACTATGATTCATATACAATGATCTACTATGAAATCACATACAATTATCAAACCCAATGGAATGGTTTAACTATGAATCACATACAACGATCAAAGTCATGGGATTGGGTCAACTATGAATCACATTCATTGATGAAAGTCAATGGAATGGGTCAACTATGAATCACATTCAATGATATATTATGAATCAAATTCAATTATCAAAGTCAATAGAATGGTTTAACTATGAATAACATACAACAATCTACTAGAGATCATATTCAATGATCAAAGTCAATCAAATAGGTCAACTATGAATTACATTCGATGATCAAAGTCAATGGAATGGGTCAATTATGAATCACATTCAATGATCAAAGCCAATGGAATTGGTGAACTATGAATGACATTGTGATCGGTGGAAATAGAACTGACTGTTTAACGCTGGTTTGTGAAATGTCGCGGAAGCAAGAGTCGCCACCGTCTTTTATTTTCTCCAACATGGACAGGACAAAAGCACAGCAAAATTCCTTATGAGATAGTTTCTCGGTTCGGGAGGTAGATTTATAGAAAGGGAAGGTGTTAGCATCCTTTCTATCCATGGTTATCCATGGGCTCTTAGATACTTGCTCATTGTGTTTTCAAAATGTTTTCTTTTCAATTGTGAGTGGGTTTGAAAAAGTTTCTTTGAAAGTTTCGGAATAACTCTTGTATCAGTCCTCAAGAGTGTTTGAAAAATTATTTTGAAAGCTTTTTGAAAAGTGTCGGTGTGAAAAGATGTTTTGATGGTTTTTTTTTTAATTAGAGCAAGTATCTATGAGTCATCTACCTACCCTAAGGAACTAGGCTGTGTAAATGTCCTTTAGGTAGTGCCATCCCACCATTGAGAGGTAGGTAGCACCACCGTTGGAGGTGTTCGGGTCAATTCGTTTTTTAGGGACAGTGTGGTCACCATAGCAACAGTAGGACACCTTAGAAGCTACCCTTATGCCATTGATCATGGACATAAGGACTTACTAAAACGTCCTATACTCGACGACCATGTTTCGAAAGTAAGGAAACAGTGAGGCGTACCCTAGAAGTGGTGTGTGAATTTGTGTGTTGTTTTCAATTTAGCATTTATCTTTGATCATGCCATGGTGAGCTACGCTTGTTTTTAATTAGCCATTCATTATTTCATGCAATTAGAGTTTAAAAGTGCGGAAATTTAAATGCGGAAAGATAAATCCTACGCTATTACAAGGCGCGGGTCTATACATCGCCGAATTACAAAGACCCGTTTGAATAAAAATGGGGAAAGTAAAAGACCTAATTACTATTACAAGCCTTGAGCAGTTACAAAATATTCGAGAAGAAAAAAAGAATAACGCGCGAAAAGAATAAAAATAGAACGTTCGAGGGCGTTGGACCCTTTTGAAATTAAATTGAATTAAAAGTTAATTAATTATTTAATAAAAGGAAAGAAATGTTTTTTATGTTTTTGGTATTTAATGAAATAAGAAAAGAATTAAAATTAGAAGAAAACCCTAGTTCTAAATATTTTTAATTATTAATGAAAAAACATACAAGTTAACCTAATTTACACTAATTAGTTAATTTACATATTTATTTACAAAAATAATAATTAATAATAATAATAATGAGAGAAAATTATTTATTTAAGAAAAAGATGAGAATGTTAAAAAACCCTAATTTCTACCTATTTTAATTATTAAGAAAAAGTATTAAAGTTGAAACCTAAATTAATCTAATTAATTGTTAGAGTTTGTTTATTTACAAAAACAAGTTAATGAGTAAATTAATAAACAATTAAACATTTTTTGTATTTTGATTTTCTGGTTTTATTATGAAAAGAAATTTATGAAATTAAAGAAAATAATTACAAATAATTAAAAGAATTAAGAAAGAAAATCAAATAGAAATTAAAAATGATGCAAACCATGGGGGGTATCAGGCCCATTTGGAGGTTTTTGTGAAGTAATTTGGCCCATCAGAATCCAAGCCCTGTTTGACTTTCCAGGATAGGGTGCACGTTCATTGACTAATGTGCATCATGGGGTTCCTTCTGAGGCCTTTGGATTAATCACCATGCCATCTGGCAAGCCCATGCGCTAGGACGTATGATGGAACATTGAGAGCACACTGCATATGAATACATTAGGATAAAAATTATGAAATAAGTGGGGGGACCTGGGAATCGAACCCAGGTCCCAGCGTTTACCAAGCGAATGCCTTGCCACTTGAGCTGTTTGCGCGTATTTGTTATGTAATGGAACACAAATAATATAATACAAAACAAAAATTAATGATATACAACAAGAAAAACGCGCCAGATTTCAAACGCTCCAGTCATCATAAGCCACGTCCATCTTCTTCCTTGTTTTCCCTGCAATTATGAAACAAATAGCGGGGGTTTTAAACCCCCACTAAACACAGCCATGAAAAAATAGCGATTAGCATATGCCTTAACATAAATTGAGCGCGAGGTCATCGTTGAGTTCGTATGGAGCTCCTGAGTTCAATGGCATAGGTCTCAAGATCCAATTTTTCCATATAAAGAAAACCCTATTTTGGAGCTTCTGAAACCCTAGGTTTCAACAATGGTGGATTCTGATTTAGGAAATATTATCACAATTAACTTGTACCAATCGCTTCAGAATGTTAGTATGAGCATAAATTAATCAAGAAAGATGGCTAAAAGTGCATGAATCGTGATATGGAATTCAAAGAATTTTGGCAAACCGTATAACCTGTGTTCTTCAATTCTTTGCACGTTTTGATTGATTCTTGATTGCAAAAGCTTCCTGCATGGTCCAGCAATGTGTTGGAATAGATTTTAGGCTTTGAAACGTGCAGTAACTAGGATTTCAGTTTCCAAATTTTTGATGAAATTTTGCAAATTGGTATGCAGCTTCTGAGCAGTTTTTCGTGTGTTTATGCATTAGGTTATGTTGTGCCTTTGTATCTGAAGCAAATTAGGTCAAGAAAACAAGCCCAAAGTCCATGTATTAATGTTTTCAATATTTGATTTTTCCATATCTTTTTTCAATCTTTTTCTTCATGAAACCCTTGCCAATTGTGGAAGATATTGCCTTTTTGAATGTGAAACAACCTGCCACCTTGCCCTAGTTTGATTTGCTGCACAAAAAAGATTTAAAAGCATGATTTGATATTTTTCTCATATTTAAAACTAATTAAATGAATTAATAATAATAAAAACTCAATTAATTAATTAAAAATAAGAAAATAAATCCCTTTGAGCTTAATGGGTCGTGCATATGATTTGGGTAATGATTCAAGGAAGATTTTGAGGCCCATTAGCATTTTTTAAGCTTTTGAAGCAAAGTTGACTTTTCAAAATTCCCAAAAATTTCCCAACTTCTCCAATGCATATCTTGCTCAATTTTGAGGCTATGATCATGTTCTTCGACATTTTGGAAAGGCCTTGAAGTCCTCTAACCAATGTCTTTGGTCCCATGTCATTTTGATTTACCAATCTCAAGTTATGGTCTTTGACTTAAAGTGCCTTTTTGTTGAATTTTGAAAATGACCTATAATGTTGAAATTGATAACTTTTTGTGAGAGCATTTCTTGGACTTGAAGTGTGAAGATGAGTTGTAGGAAATGTCATTATCTTCAAAATTAGCTTTGGATGGGATTTTTCTGATAAACCATGAAGAAGTTATGCCTTGGTCAATTTGCAGTTGACTTTTTCAACTGTCCAAAAATAGAAACTTTTGCATCTTGAGACTTTTTGAGCCATGCTTTGAGAATCATGATCAAGGATTGATCAAATGATGTTTGTGGCTTCAAAATAAGATGTTGACAAAAAATTTTGACTTTTGACTGTCAAATGACCATTTTGCCCCTGCAGTTGACTGTAAAGTAATTAGGGTTTTTGACTGTGCAACTTGATGCTGTGAGGCTTGAAACTTGGAATATGGATGCTTGACAATATATGTAGGCATGTGGGACTTGATTTGACCCTTGGAAGCCTCAATTTCTTTGCAAGAATCAAAACCCTTATTTTGAGTGTGTTAGGGGGCAATTTGGACTGTGCAACCCTTGAGAGATTTTGAATCATCTGGAGATTGATCTTGGCAAATCTTGAAGAATATGGGAGGGCAAATTTTGGGGTACAACAGACATTGAATGATAAAATCCACTGGAATGGGTGAACTATGAATCACCTTTATTGATCAAAGCATATGGAATGGGTAAACAATGAATCTCATACAGTGATTTACTATGAATCACATTTAATGATAAAAGCCAATGGAATGGGTCAACTATGAATCACATTCAATGATCAAAGCCAATGGAATGGGTCAATTATGAATCACATTCGATGATCAAAGCCAATAGAATGGGTCAATTATGTATCAAATTCCATGATCAAAGCCAATGGAATGAGTAAACTATAAATCACATTCAATGATCAAAGCCAATGGAATGGGTCAACTATGAATCACATTCAAGTGATCAAAGTTAATAGAATGGGTCAATTATGTATCAAATTCCATGATCAAAGCCAATGGAATGGGTAAACTATGAATCACATTCAATGATCAAAGTCAATGGAATGGGTCAATTATGAGTCACATACAATGATCTATTATTAATCACATGCAACGATAAAACTCAATGCAATGGGTCAACTATGAATCACATACAATGATTTACTATAAATCACATTCAATGATCAAAGTCAATAGTATGTGTCAACTTTGAATCACATACAATGATCTATTATGAGATCACATCCAATTATCAAAATTAATGGAATGGCTCAACTATGAATCACATTGAATGACCAAAGCCAATGGAATGTGTCACCTATGAATCACATATAATGATTTACTATGAATCACCTTCAATGATCAAAGACAGTGAAATGAGTCAACTATGAATCAAATTCAATGATCAAAGTCAATGGAATGGGTCAACTATGATTCATATACAATGATCTACTATGAAATCACATACAATTATCAAACCCAATGGAATGGTTTAACTATGAATCACATACAACGATCAAAGTCATCGGACTGGGTCAACTATGAATCACATTCATTGATGAAAGTCAATGGAATGGGTCAACTATGAATCACATTCAATGATATATTATGAATCAAATTCAATTATCAAAGTCAATAGAATGGTTTAACTATGAATAACATACAACAATCTACTAGAGATCATATTCAATGATCAAAGTCAATCAAATAGGTCAACTATGAATCACATTCGATGATCAAAGTCAATGGAATGGGTCAATTATGAATCACATTCAATGATCAAAGCCAATGGAATTGGTGAACTATGAATGACATTGTGATCGGTGGAAATAGAACTGACTGTTTAACGCTGGTTTGCGAAATGTCGCGGAAGCAAGAGACGCCACCGTCTTTTATTTTCTCCAACATGGACAGGACAAAAGCACAGCAAAATTCCTTATGAGATAGTTTCTCGGTTCGGGAGGTAGATTTATAGAAAGGGAAGGTGTTAGCATCCTTTCTATCCATGGTTATCCATGGGCTCTTAGATACTTGCTCATTGTGTTTTCAAAATGTTTTCTTTTCAACTGTGAGTGGGTTTGAAAAAGTTTCTTTGAAAGTTTCGGAATAACTCTTGTATCAGTCCTCAAGAGTGTTTGAAAAATTATTTTGAAAGCTTTTTGAAAAGTGTCGGTGTGAAAAGATGTTTTGATGGTTTTTTTTTTTAATTAGAGCAAGTATCTATGAGTCATCTACCTACCCTAAGGAACTAGGCTGTGTAAATGTCCTTTAGGTAGTGCCATCCCACCATTGAGAGGTAGGTAGCACCACCGTTGGAGGTGTTCGGGTTAATTCGTTTTTTAGGGACAGTGTGGTCACCAGAGCAACAGTAGGACACCTTAGAAGCTACCCTTATGCCATTGATCATGGACATAAGGACTTACTAAAACGTCCTATACTTGACGACCATGTTTCGAAAGTAAGGAAACAGTGAGGCGTACCCTAGAAGTGGTGTGTGAATTTGTGTGTTGTTTTCAGTTTAGCATTTATCTTTGATCATGCCATGGTGAGCTACGCTTGTTTTTAATTAGCCATTCATTATTTCATGCAATTAGAGTTTAAAAGTGCGGAAATTTAAATGCGGAAAGATAAATCCTACGCTATTACAAGGCGCGGGTCTATACATCGCCGAATTACAAAGACCCGTTTGAATAAAAATGGGGAAAGTAAAAGACCTAATTACTATTACAAGCCTTGAGCAGTTACAAAATATTCGAGAAGAAAAAAAGAATAACGCGCGAAAAGAATAAAAATAGAACGTTCGAGGGCGTTGGACCCTTTTGAAATTAAATTGAATTAAAAGTTAATTAATTATTTAATAAAAGGAAAGAAATGTTTTTTATGTTTTTGGTATTTAATGAAATAAGAAAAGAATTAAAATTAGAAGGAAACCCTAGTTCTAAATATTTTTAATTATTAATGAAAAAACATACAAGTTAACCTAATTTACACTAATTAGTTAATTTACATATTTATTTACAAAAATAATAATTAATAATAATAATAATGAGAGAAAATTATTTATTTAAGAAAAAGATGAGAATGTTAAAAAACCCTAATTTCTAC
This sequence comes from Vicia faba, assembly GCA_948472305.1. Taxonomy (NCBI): domain Eukaryota; kingdom Viridiplantae; phylum Streptophyta; class Magnoliopsida; order Fabales; family Fabaceae; genus Vicia; species Vicia faba. Next base: position 1,521,562,484 of record OX451739.1, on the reverse strand, counting down.
CTATTTTAATTATTAAGAAAAAGTATTAAAGTTGAAACCTAAATTAATCTAATTAATTGTTAGAGTTTGTTTATTTACAAAAACAAGTTAATGAGTAAATTAATAAACAATTAAACATTTTTTGTATTTTGATTTTCTGGTTTTATTATGAAAAGAAATTTATGAAATTAAAGAAAATAATTACAAATAATTAAAAGAATTAAGAAAGAAAATCAAATAGAAATTAAAAATGATGCAAACCATGGGGGGTATCAGGCCCATTTGGAGGTTTTTGTGAAGTAATTTGGCCCATCAGAATCCAAGCCCTGTTTGACTTTCCAGGATAGGGTGCACGTTCATTGACTAATGTGCATCATGGGGTTCCTTCTGAGGCCTTTGGATTAATCACCATGCCATCTGGCAAGCCCACGCGCTAGGACGTATGATGGAACATTGAGAGCACACTGCATATGAATACATTAGGATAAAAATTATGAAATAAGTGGGGGGACCTGGGAATCGAACCCAGGTCCCAGCGTTTACCAAGCGAATGCCTTGCCACTTGAACTGTTTGCGCGTATTTGTTATGTAATGGAACACAAATAATATAATACAAAACAAAAATTAATGATATACAACAAGAAAAACGCGCCAGATTTCAAACGCTCCAGTCATCATAAGCCACGTCCATCTTCTTCCTTGTTTTCCCTGCAATTATGAAACAAATAGCGGGGGTTTTAAACCCCCACTAAACACAGCCATGAAAAAATAGCGATTAGCATATGCCTTAACATAAATTGAGCGCGAGGTCATCGTTGAGTTCGTATGGAGCTCCTGAGTTCAATGGCATAGGTCTCAAGATCCAATTTTTCCATATAAAGAAAACCCTATTTTGGAGCTTCTGAAACCCTAGGTTTCAACAATGGTGGATTCTGATTTAGGAAATATTATCACAATTAACTTGTACCAATCGCTTCAGAATGTTAGTATGAGCATAAATTAATCAAGAAAGATGGCTAAAAGTGCATGAATCGTGATATGGAATTCAAAGAATTTTGGCAAACCGTATAACCTGTGTTCTTCAATTCTTTGCACGTTTTGATTGATTCTTGATTGCAAAAGCTTCCTGGATGGTCCAGCAATGTGTTGGAATAGATTTTAGGCTTTGAAACGTGCAGTAACTAGGATTTCAGTTTCCAAGTTTTTGATGAAATTTTGCAAATTGGTATGCAGCTTCTGAGCAGTTTTTCGTGTGTTTATGCATTAGGTTATGTTGTGCCTTTGTATCTGAAGCAAATTAGGTCAAGAAAACAAGCCCAAAGTCCATGTATTAATGTTTTCAATATTTGATTTTTCCATATCTTTTTTCAATCTTTTTCTTCATGAAACCCTTGCCAATTGTGGAAGATATTGCCTTTTTGAATGTGAAACAACCTGCCACCTTGCCCTAGTTTGATTTGCTGCACAAAAAAGATTTAAAAGCATGATTTGATATTTTTCTCATATTTAAAACTAATTAAATGAATTAATAATAATAAAAACTCAATTAATTAATTAAAAATAAGAAAATAAATCCCTTTGGGCTTAATGTGTCGTGCATATGATTTGGGTAATGATTCAAGGAAGATTTTGAGGCCCATTAGCATTTTTTAAGCTTTTGAAGCAAAGTTGACTTTTCAAAATTCCCAAAAATTTCCCAACTTCTCCAATGCATATCTTGCTCAATTTTGAGGCTATGATCATGTTCTTGGACATTTTGTAAAGGTCTTGAAGTCCTCTAACCAATGTCTTTGGTCCCATGTCATTTTTATTTACCAATCTCAAGTTATGGTCTTTGACTTAAAGTGCCTTTTTGTTGAATTTTGAAAATGACCTATAGTGTTGAAATTGATAACTTTTTGTGAGAGCATTTCTTGGACTTGAAGTGTGAAGATGAGTTGTAGGAAATGTCATTATCTTCAAAATGAGCTTTGGATGGGATTTTTCTGATAAACCATGAAGAAGTTATGCCTTGGTCAATTTGCAGTTGACTTTTTCAACTGTCCAAAAATAGAAACTTTTGCATCTTGAGACTTTTTGAGCCATGCTTTGAGAATCATGATCAAGAATTGATCAAATGATGTTTGTGGCTTTAAAATAAGATGTTGACCAAAAATTTTGACTTTTGACTGTCAAATGACCATTTTGCCCCTGCAGTTGACTGTAAAGTAATTAGGGTTTTTGACTGTGCAACTTGATGTTGTGAGGCTTGAAACTTGGAATATGGATGCTTGACAATATATGTAGGCATGTGGGACTTGATTTGACCCTTGGAAGCCTCAATTTCTTTGCAAGAATCAAAACCCTTATTTTGAGTGTGTTAGGGGGCAATTTGGACTGTGCAACCCTTGAGAGATTTTGAATCATCTGGAGATTGATCTTGGCAAATCTTGAAGAATATGTGAGGGCAAATTTTGGGGTACAACAGACATTGAATGATAAAATCCGCTGGAATGGGTGAACTATGAATCACCTTTATTGATCAAAGCATATGGAATGGGTAAACAATGAATCTCATACAGTGATTTACTATGAATCACATTTAATGATAAAAGCCAATGGAATGGGTCAACTATGAATCACATTCAATGATCAAAGCCAATGGAATGGGTCAATTATGAATCACATTCGATGATCAAAGCCAATAGAATGGGTCAATTATGTATCAAATTCCATGATCAAAGCCAATGGAATGGGTAAACTATAAATCACATTCAATGATCAAAGCCAATGGAATGGGTCAACTATGAATCACATTCAAGTGATCAAAGTTAATAGAATGGGTCAATTATGTATAAAATTCCATGATCAAAGCCAATGGAATGGGTAAACTATGAATCACATTCAATGATCAAAGTCAATGGAATGGGTCAATTATGAGTCACATACAATGATCTATTATTAATCACATGCAACGATAAAACTCAATGCAATGGGTCAACTATGAATCACATACAATGATTTACTATAAATCACATTCAATGATCAAAGTCAATAGTATGTGTCAACTTTGAATCACATACAATGATCTATTATGAGATCACATCCAATTATCAAAATTAATGGAATGGCTCAACTATGAATCACATTGAATGACCAAAGCCAATGGAATGTGTCACCTATGAATCACATATAATGATTTACTATGAATCACCTTCAATGATCAAAGACAGTGAAATGAGTCAACTATGAATCAAATTCAATGATCAAAGTCAATGGAATGGGTCAACTATGATTCATATACAATGATCTACTATGAAATCACATACAATTATCAAACCCAATGGAATGGTTTAACTATGAATCACATACAACGATCAAAGTCATGGGACTGGGTCAACTATGAATCACATTCATTGATGAAAGTCAATGGAATGGGTCAACTATGAATCACATTCAATGATATATTATGAATCAAATTCAATTATCAAAGTCAATAGAATGGTTTAACTATGAATAACATACAACAATCTACTAGAGATCATATTCAATGATCAAAGTCAATCAAATAGGTCAACTATGAATCACATTCGATGATCAAAGTCAATGGAATGGGTCAATTATGAATCACATTCAATGATCAAAGCCAATGGAATTGGTGAACTATGAATGACATTGTGATCGGTGGAAATAGAACTGACTGTTTAACGCTGGTTTGCGAAATGTCGCGGAAGCAAGAGTCGCCACCGTCTTTTATTTTCTCCAACATGGACAGGATTAAAAGCACAGCAAAATTCCTTATGAGATAGTTTCTCGGTTCGGGAGGTAGATTTATAGAAAGGGAAGGTGTTAGCATCCTTTCTATCCATGGTTATCCATGGGCTCTTAGATACTTGCTCATTGTGTTTTCAAAATGTTTTCTTTTCAATTGTGAGTGGGTTTGAAAAAGTTTCTTTGAAAGTTTCGGAATAACTCTTGTATCAGTCCTCAAGAGTGTTTGAAAAATTATTTTGAAAGCTTTTTGAAAAGTGTCGGTGTGAAAAGATGTTTTGATGGTTTTTTTTTTTAATTAGAGCAAGTATCTATGAGTCATCTACCTACCCTAAGGAACTAGGCTGTGTAAATGTCCTTTAGGTAGTGCCATCCCACCATTGAGAGGTAGGTAGCACCACCGTTGGAGGTGTTTGGGTCAATTCGTTTTTTAGGGACAGTGTGGTCACCAGAGCAACAATAGGACACCTTAGAAGCTACCCTTATGCCATTGATCATGGACATAAGGACTTACTAAAACGTCCTATACTCGACGACCATGTTTCGAAAGTAAGGAAACAGTGAGGCGTACCCTAGAAGTGGTGTGTGAATTTGTATGTTGTTTTCAGTTTAGCATTTATCTTTGATCATGCCATGGTGAGCTACGCTTGTTTTTAATTAGCCATTCATTATTTCATGCAATTAGAGTTTAAAAGTGCGGAAATTTAAATGCGGAAAGATAAATCCTACGCTATTACAAGGCGCAGGTCTATACATCGCCGAATTACAAAGACCCGTTTGAATAAAAATGGGGAAAGTAAAAGACCTAATTACTATTACAAGCCTTGAGCAGTTACAAAATATTCGAGAAGAAAAAAAGAATAACGCGCGAAAAGAATAAAAATAGAACGTTCGAGGGCGTTGGACCCTTTTGAAATTAAATTGAATTAAAAGTTAATTAATTATTTAATAAAAGGAAAGAAATGTTTTTTATGTTTTTGGTATTTAATGAAATAAGAAAAGAATTAAAATTAGAAGGAAACCCTAGTTCTAAATATTTTTAATTATTAATGAAAAAACATACAAGTTAACCTAATTTACACTAATTAGTTAATTTACATATTTATTTACAAAAATAATAATTAATAATAATAATAATGAGAGAAAATTATTTATTTAAGAAAAAGATGAGAATGTTAAAAAACCCTAATTTCTACCTATTTTAATTATTAAGAAAAAGTATTAAAGTTGAAACCTAAATTAATCTAATTAATTGTTAGAGTTTGTTTATTTACAAAAACAAGTTAATGAGTAAATTAATAAACAATTAAACATTTTTTGTATTTTGATTTTCTGGTTTTATTATGAAAAGAAATTTATGAAATTAAAGAAAATAATTACAAATAATTAAAAGAATTAAGAAAGAAAATCAAATAGAAATTAAAAATGATGCAAACCATGGGGGGTATCAGGCCCATTTGGAGGTTTTTGTGAAGTAATTTGGCCCATCAGAATCCAAGCCCTGTTTGACTTTCCAGGATAGGGTGCACGTTCATTGACTAATGTGCATCATGGGGTTCCTTCTGAGGCCTTTGGATTAATCACCATGCCATCTGGCAAGCCCACGCGCTAGGACGTATGATGGAACATTGAGAGCACACTGCATATGAATACATTAGGATAAAAATTATGAAATAAGTGGGGGGACCTGGGAATCGAACCCAGGTCCCAGCGTTTACCAAGCGAATGCCTTGCCACTTGAACTGTTTGCGCGTATTTGTTATGTAATGGAACACAAATAATATAATACAAAACAAAAATTAATGATATACAACAAGAAAAACGCGTCAGATTTCAAACGCTCCAGTCATCATAAGCCACGTCCATCTTCTTCCTTGTTTTCCCTGCAATTATGAAACAAATAGCGGGGGTTTTAAACCCCCACTAAACACAGCCATGAAAAAATAGCGATTAGCATATGCCTTAACATAAATTGAGCGCGAGGTCATCGTTGAGTTCGTATGGAGCTCCTGAGTTCAATGGCATAGGTCTCAAGATCCAATTTTTCCATATAAAGAAAACCCTATTTTGGAGCTTCTGAAACCCTAGGTTTCAACAATGGTGGATTCTGATTTAGGAAATATTATCACAATTAACTTGTACCAATCGCTTCAGAATGTTAGTATGAGCATAAATTAATCAAGAAAGATGGCTAAAAGTGCATGAATCGTGATATGGAATTCAAAGAATTTTGGCAAACCGTATAACCTGTGTTCTTCAATTCTTTGCACGTTTTGATTGATTCTTGATTGCAAAAGCTTCCTGGATGGTCCAGCAATGTGTTGGAATAGATTTTAGGCTTTGAAACGTGCAGTAACTAGGATTTCAGTTTCCAAGTTTTTGATGAAATTTTGCAAATTGGTATGCAGCTTCTGAGCAGTTTTTCGTGTGTTTATGCATTAGGTTATGTTGTGCCTTTGTATCTGAAGCAAATTAGGTCAAGAAAACAAGCCCAAAGTCCATGTATTAATGTTTTCAATATTTGATTTTTCCATATCTTTTTTCAATCTTTTTCTTCATGAAACCCTTGCAAATTGTGGAAGATATTGCCTTTTTGAATGTGAAACGACCTGCCACCTTGCCCTAGTTTGATTTGCTGCACAAAAAAGATTTAAAAGCATGATTTGATATTTTTCTCATATTTAAAACTAATTAAATGAATTAATAATAATAAAAACTCAATTAATTAATTAAAAATAAGAAAATAAATCCCTTTGAGCTTAATGGGTCGTGCATATGCTTTGGGTAATGATTCAAGGAAGATTTTGAGGCCCATTAGCATTTTTTAAGCTTTTGAAGCAAAGTTGACTTTTCAAAATTCCCAAAAATTTCCCAACTTCTCCAATGCATATTTTGCTTAATTTTGAAGCTATGATCATGTTCTTGGACATTTTGGAAAGCTCTTGAAGTCCTCTAACCAATGTATTTGGTCCCATGTCATTTTGATTTACCAATATCAAGTTATGGTGTTTGACTTAAAGTGCCTTTTTGTTGATTTTTGAAAATGACCTATAATGTTGAAATTGATAACTTTTTGTGAGAGCATTTCATGGACTTGAAGTGTGAAGATGAGTTGTAGGAAATGTCATTCTCTTCAAAATGAGATTTGGATGGGATTTTTCTGATAAACCATGAAGAAGTTATGCCTTGGTCAATTTGCAGTTGACTTTTTCAACTGTCCAAAAATAGAAACTTTTGCATCTTGAGACTTTTTGAGCCATGCTTTGAGAATCATGATCAAGAATTGATCAAATGATGTTTGTGGCTTCAAAATAAGATGTTGACCAAAAATTTTGACTTTTGACTGTCAAATGACCATTTTGCCCCTGCAGTTGACTGTAAAGCAATTAGGGTTTTTGACTGTGCAACTTGATGCTGTGAGTCTTGAAACTTGGCATATGGATGCTTGAAAATATATGTAGGCATGTGGGACTTGATTGGACCCTTGGAAGCCTCAATTTCTTTGCAAGAATCAAAACCCTTATTTTGACTGTGTTAGGGGGCAATTTGGACTGTGCAACCCTTGAGAGATTTTGAATCATCTGGAGATTGATCTTGGCAAATCTTGAAGAATATGGGAGGGAAAATTTTGGGGTACAACAATTGCCCTTGTTCAATCTTCTTAGACCTGAGGATGTAGATTGGCTGGCGTGCCTTTCGTAATCTGAAGGTGGAAGATGATTGAACACTAGAGTGCCTAGAAATTTGCACTCACATAGTAGGGTATCAGCAGTGTGATAGCGGGGATGGGCTTACAGATACCATTTGGAGACTGATGGATAGGAGGATAGGCTTATAGATGCCATCTGGAGATGTGACAGAACCTTGTCGGGAATGGGCTTATAGACGCCATTTGGAACTGTAATGGTAGTTGTGGAGATGGGCTTATAGATGCCATCTAGGTGTCGATCGCGTAAGAGATCCCTTAGAGAGAACTTGCGTACCTGAGAAAGAAAATAATTACCTGGCCTGTTACAGGAGTTGATCTTCAAACTCTTCGTGTAGATGCGCCCTGGCTAGATACAGGTATCGAATCTTTAAACCCTTTATGTAGATGTGCCCTGGCTAGATACAGGAATCGAATATGGAATTAGTCGTCAACAGATACACCCTAGCAAGATACAAGAATCGGATCTTCAAACTCTTCAGACGTACCCTGGCTGGTTACAGGAATCGAGTCCGGAAATAGTCGTCAACAAATACACCCTGGCAAGATACAGGAATCGGATCTTTAAACTCTTCAGACGTACCCTGGCTGGTTACAGGAATCGAGTCCGGAAATAGTCGTCAACAGATACACCCTGGATGGATACAGGAATCGGATCTTCAAACTCTTCAGACGTACCCTGGATGGTTACAGGAATCGAGTCCGGAAATAGTCGTCAACAGATACACCCTGGCTAGATACAGGAATCGGATCCTCAAACTCTTCAGACGTACCCTGGCTGGTTACAGGAATCGAGTCCGGAATTAGTCATCAACAGATACACCCTGGCTGGATACAGGAATCAGATCTTCAAACTCTTCAGACGTACCCTGGCTGGTTACAGGAATCGAGTCCGGAAATAGTCGTCAACAGATACACCCTGGCTGGATACAGGAATCGGATCCTCAAACTCTTCAGACGTACCCTGGCTGGTTACAGGAATCGAGTCCGGAATTAGTCATCAACAGATACACCCTGGCTGGATACAGGAATCAGATCTTCAAACTCTTCAGACGTACCCTGGCTGGTTACAGGAATCGAGTCCGGAAATAGTCGTCAACAGATACACCATGACAAGATACAGGAATCGGATCTTTAGTTGCGACCATTGATGGTAATCATCTTTGTATTGATCTTTCGTCCTGAAAAGACAAGACGTTAGTTGTATGCGATGTCATGATGTATGAGATGCGTGATGTTCTCAGAATAAGTGAGATTGTAGGTTCATGATACGTGTATGCATGCTATAATGTACGAAGATGTGATGAATGTATGTGTTTTTTGTCCAGGAAAGTAAATCCTTGACGAATGTCGGGAGGTCGAATCCTGGGCTACTGTGGAAGAGTAGAGCTTTTGTTTCCGCTGGGGATGATAGTTGCAAGAATACCGGTAGGAGAAGGTGACTCCGTTGGGGAATAAACTTGGCGAATGGATTACTCTGCGGGGAGTGAACTCTGTGGGGAAGGAGAGGTATTTTGTTGAAATGTTGATGATAACTCCGCTGGGGATACCGTTGATGTGTTATGTTGAAAGATTGGATGAACTCCGTTGGGGATAGGAAGACTTCGCCGAGGACGATCTTTCCGTGGCTTTTGGCTGAGGATAACCCAGTTATATCCCGGTGGGGAAATAACCTTTAAATAAAAAGTCCGAGAGACGCGTTCGTGCTGGGGATATGGTTCAACTCTCCTGGGGGGACTTTTGGACTGCACTGGCTCCACTGGGTGTTCGGTATGCCGCCGGGGAACAATCTTAGATCAAGATTACCGGGGATGCTTATTAGGGCTGTTTGTATACTCCGTCGGAGAATGTTGAGCTCTGCGAAGGATAATCCAACTTCCTTATGGCTGACAGTATATTAACTCTGCTTGGGGAGTAAATTGCTGACTTGCTAGAGATGATGTGCCTTGTAGGGCTGATTGGGAGACCAACTTCTTGGGGAATAAATTGTTGAATCTTGGTGACTTCACTGGGGAATGAAGGTATCTGGGTTACATTCTTCATCCGAACTTACCTTGGTACCTTGGTGGACGGAGCAATTAGATTGCTTAGACAACTCATTATTGCCCCTGTTTCTGATGTTACCTATAATTAATCCTTTATTTTGCATGCAAATATTTATGAGTTAGCAATTAGTGTCAAATGCATATATCAAAAAATGAACATTGGACGTTCTTCACAAAACAAAACGGAAAAGGAAAAACAATTGGCAATTGATCTGAAAAGTGAATTTGTATTGATTTTTGGATTTTCCTGTAAATAGGCGTTTATGTACAAGAGGCTGACGTCCTAGTAAGAGAACGCCGCCGAACAACAGAGTTTATACAATTTTTTGAAAAGGGAAAACAAAATAGCTATATGAAAAGAACAATCCCACTGGGTTCCAACTCTGCTATCGCCTTTATATCTTCGAGCGTCTCATCACTTGGTTGCTCAGTTGAAGATAAAGTTGATTGATCGATGCCGTCTGAACTTGATGTAGATACCGGATTCTGGATGCAAGGTGATCCAATGAGACATAGTATTACGCTTTAATCCCTAACTTTTGCCTGGACCTCCCTTTCGGGTTTTCAGTCCACCGGGATACCCATTTTTGCCCAAGCCGCCTTTTCAGGTTTTCGACTTGCCGGGTGTACAGATTTTTTCATTTCATCCCTCATTTTGCCCGAACCCTTTTGGTTCGCCGGGAAGCCCTAATTTTTGCCTAGGTATGTCAACCTAGCGGGTCTTTTATTATGCGTAGTATCTTTTTACTATGTCTGCATTGGTGGGGTGAGGAAGGTCGTCACCATCCATGGTGGTTAGAATCATGGCTCCTCCTGAGAACACATGTTTAACCACAAATGGCCCTTCATACGTAGGGGTCCATTTGCCCCTGGGATCACTTTGAGGAAGGATGATGCGTTTGATTACCAGGTCCCCAACTTGATACTCTTGTGGTCTGACTTTCTTGTTAAATGCCCTGATCATCCGTTTTTGGTACGTTTGACCATGACATATAGCAGAGAGTCTCTTTTCGTAAATTAGGTTTAATTGATCGAGTCGAGTCTGGATCCAGTCCTCTTCGCTCAGATCTGCATCCTTCATTATCCAGAGAGAGGGTATCTGGACTTCAATCGGCAAGACTGCCTCCATGCCGTAGACCAAGGAAAAAGGAGTTGCCCCGGTTGACGTCCTTGCTGAGGTACGGTACCCATGAAGAGTGAACGGTAACATCTCGTGCCAATCTTTATAGGTCACTGTCATCTTCTGCACAATCTTTTTGATATTCTTATTCGCTGCTTCTACAGCCCCATTCATCTTCGGTCGGTAAGGAGAAGAGTTGTGGTGCTGTATCTTGAATTTCTCGCAGAGCTCAGTGATCATCTTGTTATTAAGATTGGTACCATTGTCCGTAATGATCCTTTCGGGGACGCCGTATCGACAGATAAGGTTGTGACGAATGAACCGTGCCACGACATTCTTGGTTACCGTAGCATAGGAAGCTGCTTCAACCCACTTTGTAAAGTAATCAATTGCTACCAGGATGAAGCGATGCTCGTTGGATGCCGTAGGTTTAATCTCGCCGATCATATCAATGCCCCACATTGCAAAAGGCCAAGGTGCAGTCAAGAAATTCAGAGGAACTGGAGGAACGTGCACCTTATCTGCATAAATCTGGCATTTGTGACATGTCCGAGAGTGTTGGTAGCAATCAGCTTCCATTGTGGACCAGAAATATCCTGCCCGAAGGATCTTCTTTGCCATGGTGTGTCCACTGGAATGTGTTCCGAAGGTACCTTCATGCAGCTCTGCCATGATCCTTTCTGCTTCAGTCTTATCCACACAACGCAGTGAAGTCGAATCATGGTTTCACTTGTATAGAATGCCATTACTGAGGAAGAACTTCGCTGCGAACCTTCTCAGAAACGTTTTGTCGTTGACGGATGCACCTTCAGGGTATTCTTGAGCTTCCAAGTACCTCTTCACCTCATGGTACCAAGGTTTTTCAGTTACCATCTCAGCCTCAAGATCACAGCAATATGCAGGTTCATCCAGTTTCCAGATAATGACCCGGGGAGCCTCGTTATCCCATTTGACTTTGAACATGGAAGACATCGTAGCTAATGTGTCCGCCAACTGATTCTCCTCTCTTGGGAAATGTTCAAAAGTTATCTCCGTGAAATGGGGGATCAATGTCAACACACATTCTTTGTAAGGAATAAGGTTTGGGTGTTTCGTATCCCACTCGCCTTTGATCTGATTGATCACGAGAGCGGAATCTCCGAAGACACTCAGAAACTTGATCCTTAAGTCAATCGCAGCTTGAAGACCCATGATGCATGCCTCATACTCCGCCATGTTGTTGGTGCAGTTGAAACATAGCCGGGCAGTGAGTGGAGTATGAGTGCCATTAGGGGATATGACCACAGCGCCGATACCGTTACCCAAAGCATTGGAGGCTCTGTCAAAGTGCATAGACCATCGGGATCCTTCCTCAGGTCCTTCATCCGGTCCAGGTACTTCACAATCAGTCACTATCATGATGCTCTCGTCAGGAAATTCAAAGTTCATTGATTGGTAGTCGTCTACTGCCTGGTGTGCCAAGTGGTCTGCCAATACACTTCCTTTGATAGCTTTCTGAGTCGTGTACTGGATGTCGTATTCTGTCAAGATCATTTGCCATCTTGCTATTCTCTCAGAAAGAGCAGGCTTTTCAAATATGTACTTGATCGGATCCATCTTTGAAATCAACAGAGTAGTGTGAGTCAACATATACTGTCTCAGCCGGCGAGCAGCCCATACCAAAGCGCAGAAAGTTTTCTCGAGCAGTGAGTATCGGGTCTCACAGTCGGTAAACTTTTTACTAAGGTAATAAATGGCGTGCTCTTTTCGGCCAGACTCGTCATGCTGCCCCAGCACACACCCCATTGAGCTGTCAAGTATAGTATTAGAGGTCTCCCTTCAACCGGTGGCATAAGAATGGGTGGTTCTTGGAGATACTCTTTGATTCTGTCGAAAGCGGCCTGACATTCATCATTCCAACGTACTACCTGATCTTTCTTCAGCAGCTTGAAGATTGGTTCACAGGTGGCAGTTAGATGCGAGATGAATCGAGCAATGTAATTCAGACGTCCTAGAAAGCCTCTGACTTCTTTCTCTGTCTTGGGAACTGGCATCTCTTGTAAGGCTTTAACCTTGGCAGGGTCCACTTGAATACCTTTGTCGCTCACGACGAAGCCTAGTAGTTTTCCAGATCTCACCCCGAAGGTGCACTTGTTCGGGTTCAACCTCAGCTTGTACAACTTCAGACGGTCAAACAACTTCTGTAGATGGTCAAGGTGCTCCTCCTCAGTTTGAGACCTTGCAATCATATCATCGACATACACTTCAATCTCAGGATGGATCATGTCATGAAATAAAGCAACCATGGCATGTTGGTAGGTTGCCCCAACATTTTTCAACCCGAATGGCATGACCTTGTAACAGAAGGTGCCCCACTGAGTAACAAAGGTAGTATTTTCCATATCTTCAGGAGCCATCTTGATCTGATTATAACCTGAAAATCCATCCATGAAGGAGAACACCTTGTGCTGAGCAGTATTGTCAACCAGAACGTCGATGTGAGGTAGGGGGAAGTCATCCTTGGGGCTCGCCCTATTCAGATCCCTGTAATCAACACACATTTGGACTTTACCATCTTTCTTTGGCACTGGAACCACATTGGCAACCCACTGAGGGTAAGAAGTCACTGCTAGAAAACCGGCATCGAATTGTTTCATAACCTCAGCTTTGATCGTCTCGGACATCTCTGGACGCATACGGCAGACCTTTTGTTTAACCGGAGGGCAGTCTTCCTTGGTAGGCAGATGATGGACCACAATGTCGGTATCCAACCCAGGCATGTCTTCGTAGGACCAGGCAAATATTTCCACATAATCATGCAACATCTGAATCAACCGTTGTTTCACGTTGAGCTCCAGATTGGCACCAATCTTAACTTCCTTTCTATCTGCCTCAGTACCTAGGTTTACCGTTTCCACAGGCTCTTCATGTGGCTGAATGGCCCTCTCCTCCCGGAGTAACAGTCTTGCAAGCTCACCAGGCACTTCGCAATCATCTTCACCTTCGTCTTCGACTAAGTTGATCGGATTTTCGAAGGCATAACTGGCGGTAGCAGAGTCGTTACCAGTGAGATCCAAAGTGGATTGAAACCTGTATGGGTGAGTGTGTGTAAATACAGCTGTTTTGCAATATATAAAGAAAGGAAAGAAAGAAAGGGAGCACAAGATTTGAAATGCGAAAAACATCCAATGTCTTTATTCATGATATATGGAAATGATAGTTAATAAGCCCTCACAAATGAAGCCACGGTGCCCCGGGTAAGACACCGGGCCATAAAGTTTCAATTTATTGTTCATTACAAATAAAAACAAAGGAATTCATTACTGCGTAACAAAAGTAACAGGTATGTAGTCTTTTGCAATCCAATTGTTCAGTCCACCGTCAGTCGTCGGGTAGATTCAGCTATCAAACTCTGATTCCTCTGCATCGCCTTCAATAGCATTCACTCCCGGGTTGGTGATGAACACGGGAGGTCTTCCGATCTTTGCTTTGCGTACAGCCCTCTGAGCCTCTGCAGTAAAACCCAGCCCAAACTTGTCAGTCTTAGGAGTAAAATCAGGGAGCCTGCCCCAGTTAGCACATTCACCTTTCTCAATTACAGCCCGGGCGTCCTTTAAGGAGGCCATCTTCAAAGGAAAGTCTTCTTCAATCACCGTCTCAGTTGACGCCAATGTTGGAGGTACCTCTTCAAAATGTTGAAAGGGGGTTTCAATAAACTCCCCGTCCATCTCAATATACCGGAACGAGTTCAGATGACTAACCATGTATTCTTCCTCCCCCTGCACAGTAACAATCTTCCCTCTGACAGGGTACTTGAGCTTCTGGTGTAGAGTGGAGGTCACAGCCCCAGCTTTGTGAATCCAAGGTCAACCCAACAAACAGGAATAAGATGGACGAATGTCCATCACATAGAACGTTGAATCGAAGACTTGAGAGCCAACCCGAATCGGAATATCTACCTCTCCATGAACCATCCTCTTCGATCCGTCAAAGGCTCGGACCACGATGTTACTAGGCTTCAACTCCAGGCCCTCACAATCCAACCAGTCTAAGGCCTTCTTGGGCAATACATTCAGTGAAGAACCGGTGTCCACTAATACGTGTGCGAGAGTAGTGCCCCTGCATTCAATGGAGACATGCAGGGCATCATTGTGGTTCTTTCCCTTAGCGGTAAGATCAGCATCCGAGAAACCCAAACCATTGTCGGCGGTCAGATTGGCCACACAGTCAGTAAATTGATCCGCAGATGTCTCCTGTGGCACATGAGCCATCTTCAGAAATGAAATCAGAGCCTTGGCATGGGCCTCTGAGCACAACAATAATGATAGCATGGAGATCTTGGAGGGGGTATGCCCCAGCTGTTCAATGACATTGAAGTCGCTCTTCTTGATGATCTTGAGGATTTCCTCCATCTCTTGCCGGGAGGCTTCAACATTCACAGTCTTCGGTGCCTCCATCCGGGAAGGCACATCAGCAATCCCTTTACCCCGAGTGTCAGATGACTCGGCAGCAGGGGTAGAAACTTGATCAGAAGGGGAAACAGGCGCACTTGCAGGTGTTATTATAAGAGGTCTTCGGATGACTGGTGGCGCAATGTCAGGCGAGAAGAGACTGCCACTGCGAGTAACTTTGGCGGGACCAGTGATGTTACTGATACCGGTACTGGTGTTGAACTCCTGCTTTACTCCAAGTACATACACATCTGCCCCATAGTGCTATGGGACATCCTTATCAGACTTGTAGGGGATTGGCCCCGGAACAGTAGTGGTTATAGGTGCAACATACATGATTTTGACTGGCTTCCTCGGGGGAGCCTTGGTAGGATTGTTGAAGATGGTGACAACAGATACTTCTTCGGTAGGAATAATAGGAACGACGGTCTTCTTGAACAAGATTTCTTTGCTATCCATCAGGCTTTGGATGCCTGACTTCAGCGACGGACAACCAGTAGGGGAAACAGCACACAGGAGGCAACCCTTGCTACAGCCCGGAAATAAACCGGCTAGCAACAGGTTTCTTTTAACAGCCAATAAAGGGGTAGCAACATCATCCACAGAAAATGCATACAAGTCTTCCTCAATAGCATTTACTCCATGCTGGGGCATAGGAGCGGTAACAACGTTGGGCCTTTCAGGTGCCTCAAACTGTATTTCCTTCGCATCGATAAGGTCCTGCACCTTATTCCTTAGGGCCCAACAATCATCAGTAGAATGCCCCGGGCTATCAGAATGATAAGCGCAGCGGGCATTTGGATTATATTTCAGAGAGGTTGTATTTACCACCTTTGGAGCCTCTCTGACGGTTACCAAGTTGGTCGATAGCAGCTGCGGCAAGATCTGTGACAAGGTCATACTAAGCTGAGTGAATTCTCTTCTAAGTCTCTCAGCCCTTGGTTGGTTAAGTTGCCGAGGATCGGCAACAGGCTTTGCAATCACCACCGCGTTGACAGATTGGCGGCGCTCTGGTTTGTTTTGCCTTCTAGGCCCATACACAACACTAGCTTCCTTTTTAAAAGGTTTCTTCTCAGAACTTGAGGATGCACCTTTCTGTATTTTCCCTGACTTCATACCAGCCTCTATCCTTTCCCCAGTCAGAATGAGATCTGTAAACCCTGCAGATGAATTGCCAATGAGATGATTGAAGAATGGCCCGGATAGGGTCCCCAAGAACATGTCTACTAGCTCACAGTCGGTTAATGGTGGCTGCACCCTGCCAGCCAGGTCCCTCCACTTCTGCGCATACTCTTTAAAACCTTCTCCGGATCCTAGCGACATACCCTGGAGTTGGGTACGTGTAGGAGCGAGGTCAGCATTATACTGATACTGCTTGTAAAAAGCAGTAGCCAAATCCTCCCAGTTACGAACCTTGGTTCCATCCAGCTGATAGAACCATTCGAGATGAGTCCCTGAAAGACTCTCCTGGAAGAAATGGATCCACAAGTTCTTGTCCATAGTGTATGGTTGGATCTTCCGCACATAAGATCTGAGATGTAGCTTAGGGTAGGATGCCCCGTCATACTTTGCGAAAGATGGTGCTTTGAACTTGTGTGGGATCACCACACCAGAAGATAAACCCAAGTCTCTGAAATCTAAACCAGGCACTTGTTGGATTTCCATGGCATTCAGACGGTCTTCCAACTGCTTGTACTTGTCTTCAGCTAGAGGATACTGCTCCTCATTAAAATCAGTCTCGTTGTCAGAGACCACCGGGCTAGGAACTCTTCCCCCCTGGGGACTGCCTTTCCCTACAGAAGAAGCAGCTTGATCAACCTCATTCTGCAGTGCGTTACCGAACCTACGGCCAGCGTTGAATAGTACAGTTCTCTTCTTCTTCTTCTTGACCAGTAGAGCCTTCAACTCCTCTTGTCCTTGAGCCAAACTCATGATCAGCTCTTGGAATTGGGCGTTCTGAGCCTGGAGGGCCTTGATGGACTGCTCGGTAGATGATTCAGGGTTCATGATGCTGAAATAAACAGCGAAGAACATTAAGCAACCTGAAAAGAAGAGTACCTGTGATGCACATGATGAATGGAATGCGTATGATTTATGTTTTCAAAGACAATCAGGATTCAACTTTGTAAACAAAAAAGAACACACTTCATTAGATTCAACTTTGAAATTTAAATTGTTCAACAGATTGCCCTTAGGCGTTACATAAAATGGAAATACTGAAAAGGGAAATAAAACTGTAAAAGAACATCCAAAGTTTATTATTGATCCCAGGGTCTCCTCTTCTCAGTACGGATGTAATCATTCAGGGCTCGCTCATTCTCCAACTGCTTTGTCAGCTTCTGGATTTTCAATTCCTGCTCGTTGAACTTTTCCCGATAAGAATCCCGTTCTTCTCACAGTTGTGCCCAAGACCTCTTTAGTGTATCAATATCAGTAGGTATCTGAGGAGGGAGAACAGTTGGGGGAGCCCCATCTCTATCAGGATATTCAAGAATGATGGGTCTGACAGCTTCATACGGCATACCTAACTTCTGAGCACGGATGCGGACCCATTTGTAGTCGGCTTCCATAGGCAAAGAAGTCTTCGGTCCCAACTCTTGTGGGTCAGCTTTGTGAATTCTGTCCCAAGCTTTGATGAACCTACGACGCAGCTCGTCACTATCTACCTGAAACTCGAAACTGATGTGAGGCACCAACATCTCATGAGGCCCTGCTCTTCGGGCTCTTCCAAACTGGCGGAGAGCTAGACATGGATTATAAGAGATCCCTCCTTGGGTACCAATCAGTGGAACATTAGGATATTCTCCACAACGATCAATAACAGCTACCTCATCCAAACCTCTGAGAGTCCAAATGATGTCCTTATCAGTGAGAGACATTAACCTATGAGCCCAACCTCTTCCTTCTTTGTTCTTCAGCACGAACTTAGGGAGGTGCGAAATAAACCACCTTACTAACAAAGGAATACAACACCACAGAGTTCCTCGTCTTCGGGCAGTACGAGCATAAAGTTGTTGCAGAATATCACCCAAGAGAGTGGGCACAGGGTTCCGAGACATGAAGATCATTATGGCAGTGACGTTAATGAAGTTATCAGGATTAGGAAACAAGACTAGACCATAGATTAAGAGAGCCAGAATGTCTTCATACACCCTAAAGTCCAGGTCATTCCAGAAACTGTTAGCTTTACTAATCAGGAACTTGGCCAAGAAACCTTTAACTTTGCTTCTAGTCACCCAGTTGTCCATTACCTCCTTGTGGGTCAAGGGAAGGGCTGCAGCAATCTCCTCGAGTCTAAGAGTCTTTTCCCAACCTATGAAGGGAGTCTGATCCAAGATAAGGATGCCAAGCAAATCAGAGAACTCTTCTAGGGTAGGGACCAGCTGGAAGTCTTGAAAGGTGAAGCACTGGTACAGAGGGTCATAAAACTGGGTCAGGACACTCATCAGTTGTTGGTCCCACTTTGCCGTGACTAAACCGAGAAGAGAACCATGCCTTTGGATGAAGGAAGTAGTATTTGGAATTCTGCTAACCAATTCTTCAAGCAACTCAGGTGGGTGAACAAAATTGAACCGGATAGTGTTCCTTCGCATAGGCATCATGATGTCCTACAAAACAGAACAAAGGTGAAACCCTTTTGTCTTTGAAATGGTCAGTCCTTATGCAGGATGCATGCAATGTTTATGATGGCGTGATGTTATGATAAAGCACACCACAAATATTCACAAAGGCAGACATGATAAGGAACACAAGTCACACAAGACAACCCTTAGAGTTTAGTCCAGCATGAGGTCTAGGTATTACCCTCTTTCAGTTTGTTGGTTAAGACCCGTCCTATCGAAAGTAACCGGGTTCTAGAGGATCCCAATATCACTGACTACCCTCAATCGGTCATAACTCCAGCATCGCAATCTTTTCTTGCGGCCAGAACCATCACGAGAGTTTAGCCTCAATGGGCGTAGCATACTGCTACTGTTCTATTGGCCAAGTTGGGTCATTTAAGGTTCTAAGGTCGGTTGGTGCTTAATGACTCCTCAGAAGACCCATATTCTCCTCGTTGCGACACAAGGGATATCGGTACAGACCAAGGTGCCGCGCCAACGTAGCCACTTCTTCACCCGTGTCGGTCTACGCCGGACAGGTCCCTCACAGTTTATGCTACCTAACAGGGTATCCCCAGATCCGGGTTAGGATCTATGTAACTCCGAAACAGCCCACAATAATAAAGCAAACAAACACGGCAATTGAAAACACAAGTGATCTATCCTAAGGTACACCTCACTTTATGATAGTTTTTCTCCCCAGCAGAGTCGCCAGTTCTGTGATCGGTGGAAATAGAACTGACTGTTTAACGCTGGTTCACGAAATGTCGCGGAAGCAAGAGTTGCCACTGTCTTTTATTTTCTCCAACATGGACAGGACAAAAGCACAGCAAAATTCCTTATGAGATAGTTTCTCGGTTCGGGAGGTAGATTTATAGAAAGGGATGGTGTTAGCACCCTTTCTATCCATGGTTATCCATGGGCTCTTAGATACTTGCTCATTGTGTTTTCAAAATGTTTGCTTTTCAATTGTGAGTGGGTTTGAAAAAGTTTCTTTGAAAGTTTCGGAATAACTCTTGTATCAGTCCTCAAGAGTGTTTGAAAAATTGTTTTGAAAGCTTTTTGAAAAGTGTCGGTGTGAAAAGATGTTTTAATGGTTTTTTTTAATTACAGCAAGTATCTATGAGTCATCTACCTACCCTAAGGAATTAGGCTGTGTAAATGTCCTTTAGGTAGTGTCATCCCACCATTGAGAGGTAGGTAGCACGACCATTGGAGGTGTTCGGGTCAATTCGTTTTTTAGGGACAGTGTGGTCACCAGAGCAACAGTAGGACACCTTAGAAGCTACCCTTATGCCATTGATCATGGACATAAGGACTTACTAAAACGTCCTATACTCGACGACCACGTTTCGAAAGTAAGGCAACAGTGAGGCGTACCCTAGAAGTGGTGTTGAATTTGTGTGTTGTTTTCAGTTTAGCATTTATCTTTGATCATGCCATGGTGAGCTACGCTTGTTTTTAATTAGCCATTCATTATTTCATGCAATTAGAGTTTAAAAGTGCGGAAATTTAAATGCGGAAAGATAAATCCTACGCTATTACAAGGCGCGGGTCTATACATCGCCGAATTACAAAGACCCGTTTGAATAAAAATGCGGAAAGTAAAAGACCTAATTACTATTACAAGTCTTGAGCAGTTACATAATATTCGAGAAGAAAAAAAGAATAATGCGCGAAAAGAATAAAAATAGAACGTTCGAGGGCGTTGGACCCTTTTGAAATTAAATTGAATTAAAAGTTAATTAATTATTTAATAAAAGGAAAGAAATGTTTTTTGTGTTTTTGGTATTTAATGAAATAAGAAAAGAATTAAAATTAGAAGGAAACCCTGGTTCTAAATATTTTTAATTATTAATGAAAAAACATACAAGTTAACCTAATTTACACTAATTAGTTAATTTACATATTTATTTACAAAAATAATAATTAATAATAATAATAATGAGAGAAAATTATTTATTTAAGAAAAAGATGAGAATGTTAAAAAACCCTAATTTCTACCTATTTTAATTATTAAGAAAAAGTATTAAAGTTGAAACCTAAATTAATCTAATTAATTGTTAGAGTTTGTTTATTTACAAAAACAAGTTAATGAGTAAATTAATAAACAATTAAACATTTTTTGTATTTTGATTTTCTGGTTTTATTATGAAAAGAAATTTATGAAATTAAAGAAAATAATTACAAATAATTAAAAGAATTAAGAAAGAAAATCAAATAGAAATTAAAAATGATGCAAACCATGGGGGGTATCAGGCCCATTTGGAGGTTTTTGTGAAGTAATTTGGCCCATCAGAATCCAAGCCCTGTTTGACTTTCCAGGATAGGGTGCACGTTCATTGACTAATGTGCATCATGGGGTTCCTTCCGAGGCCTTTGGATTAATCACCATGCCATCTGGCAAGCCCACGCACTAGGACGTATGGTGGAACATTGAGAGCACACTGCATATGAATACATTAGGATAAAAATTATGAAATAAGTGGGGGGACCTGGGAATCGAACCCAGGTCCCAGCGTTTACCAAGAAAATGCCTTGCCACTTGAGCTGTTTGCGCGTATTTGTTATGTAATGGAACACAAATAATATAATACAAAACAAAAATTAATGATATACAACAAGAAAAACGCGCCAGATTTCAAACGCTCCAGTCATCATAAGCCACGTCCATCTTCTTCCTTGTTTTCCCTGCAATTATGAAACAAATAGCGGGGGTTTTAAACCCCCACTAAACACAGCCATGAAAAAATAGCGATTAGCATATGCCTTAACATAAATTGAGCGCGAGGTCATCGTTGAGTTCGTATGGAGCTCCTGAGTTCAATGGCATAGGTCTCAAGATCCAATTTTTCCATATAAAGAAAACCCTATTTTGGAGCTTCTGAAACCCTAGGTTTCAACAATGGTGGATTCTGATTTAGGCAATATTATCACAATTAACTTGTACCAATCGCTTCAGAATGTTAGTATGAGCATAAATTAATCAAGAAAGATGGCTAAAAGTGCATGAATCGTGATATGGAATTCAAAGAATTTTGGCAAACCGTATAACATGTGTTCTTCAATTCTTTGCACGTTTTGATTGATTCTTGATTGCAAAAGCTTCCTGGATGGTCCAGCAATGTGTTGGAATAGATTTTAGGCTTTGAAACGTGCAGTAACTAGGATTTCAGTTTCCAAGTTTTTGATGAAATTTTGCAAATTGGTATGCAGCTTCTGAGCAGTTTTTCGTGTGTTTATGCATTAGGCTATGTTGTGCCTTTGTATCTGAAGCAAATTAGGTCAAGAAAACAAGCCCAAAGTCCATGTATTAATGTTTTCAATATTTGATTTTTCCATATCTTTTTTCAATCTTTTTCTTCATGAAACCCTTGCCAATTGTGGAAGATATTGCCTTTTTGAATGTGAAACGACCTGCCACCTTGCCCTAGTTTGATTTGCTGCACAAAAAAGATTTAAAAGCATGATTTGATATTTTTCTTATATTTAAAACTAATTAAATGAATTAATAATAATAAAAACTCAATTAATTAATTAAACATAAGAAAATAAATCCCTTTGAGCTTAATGGGTCGTGCATATGCTTTGGGTAATGATTCAAGGAAGATTTTGAGGCCCATTAGCATTTTTTAAGCTTTTGAAGCAAAGTTGACTTTTCAAAATTCCCAAAATTTTCCCAACTTCTCCAATGCATATCTTGCTCAATTTTGAGGCTATGATCATGTTCTTGGACATTTTGGAAAGGTCTTGAAGTCCTATAACCAATGTCTTTGGTCCCATGTCATTTTGATTTACCAATCTCAAGTTATGGTCTTTGACTTAAAGTGCCTTTTTGTTGACTTTTGAAAATGACCTATAATGTTGAAATTGATAACTTTTTGTGAGAGCATTTCTTGGACTTGAAGTGTGAAGATGAGTTGTAGGAAATGTCATTCTCTTCAAAATGAGCTTTGGATGGGATTTTTCTGATAAACCATGAAGAAGTTATGCCTTGGTCAATTTGCAGTTGACTTTTTCAACTGTCCAAAAATAGAAAATTTTGCATCTTGAGACTTTTTGAGCCATGCTTTGAGAATCATGATCAAGAATTGATCAAATGATGTTTGTGGCTTCAAAATAAGATGTTGACCAAAAATTTTGACTTTTGACTGTCAAATGACCATTTTGCCCCTGCAGTTGACTGTAAAGCAATTAGGGTTTTTGACTGTGCAACTTGATGCTGTGAGGCTTGAAACATGGCATATGGATGCCTGACAATATATGTAGGCATGTGGGACTTGATTGGACCCTTGGAAGCCTCAATTTCTTTGCAAGAATCAAAACCCTTATTTTGACTATGTTAGGGGGCAATTTGGACTGTGCAACTCTTGAGAGATTTTGAATCATCTGGAGATTGATCTTGGCAAATCTTGAAGAATATGGGAGGGCAAATTTTGGGGTACAACAGACATTGAATGATAAAATCAACTGGAATGGGTGAACTATGAATCACCTTTATTGATCAAAACATATGGAATGGGTAAACAATGAATCTCATACAGTGATTTACTATGAATCACATTTAATGATAAAAGCCAATGGAATGGGTCAACTATGAATCGCATTCAATGATCAAAGCCAATGGAATGGGTCAATTATGAATCACATTCGATGATCAAAGCCAATAGAATGGGTCAATTATGTATCAAATTCCATGATCAAAGCCAATGGAATGGTTAAACTATGAATCACATTCAATGATCAAAGCCAATGGAATGGGTCAACTATGAATCACATTCAAGTGATCAAAGTTAATAGAATGGATCAATTATCTATCAAATTCCATGATCAAAGCCAATGGAATGGGTAAACTATGAATCACATTCAATGATCAAAGTCAATGGAATGGGTCAATTATGAGTCACATACAATGATCTATTATTAATCACATGCAATGATAAAACTCAATGCAATGGGACAACTATTAATCACATACAATGATTTACTATAAATCACATTCAATGATCAAAGTCAATAGTATGTGTCAACTTTGAATCACATACAATGATCTATTATGAGATCACATCCAATTATCAAAATTAATGGAATGGCTCAACTATGAATCACATTGAATGATCAAAGCCAATGGAATGTGTCACCTATGAATCACATATAATGATTTACTATGAATCACCTTCAATGATCAAAGACAGTGAAATGAGTCAACTATGAATCAAATTCAATGATCAAAGTCTATGGAATGGGTCAACTATGATTCATATACAAAGATCTACTATGAAATCACATACAATTATCAAACCCAATGGAATGAGTTAACTATGAATCACATACAACGATCAAAGTCAATGGACTGGGTCAACTATGAATCACATTCATTGATGAAAGTCAATGGAATGGGTCAACTATGAATCACATTCAATGATATATTATGAATCAAATTTAATTATCAAAGTCAATAGAATGGTTTAACTATGAATAACATATAACAATCTACTAGAGATCATATTCAATGATCAAAGTCAATCGAATAGGTCAACTATGAATCACATTCGATGATCAAAGTCAATGGAATGGGTCAATTATGAATCAAATTCAATGATCAAAGCCAATGGAATTGGTGAACTATAAATCACATTGAATGATAAAATCCACGGAATGGGTGAACTATGAATCAACTTTATTGATCAAAGCCTATGGAATGGGTAAACAATGAATCTCATACAGTGATCTACTATGAATCACATTTAATGGTTAAAGTCAATGGAATAGGTCAATTATGAATCACATACAATGATCAAAGCCAATGGAATGGGTCAATTATGAATCACGTTTGATGATCAAAGCCAATAGAATGGGTCAATTCTGTATCAAATTCCATGATCAAAGCCAATGGAATGGGTAAACTATGAATCACATTCAATGATCAAAGCCAATGGAATGGGTCAACTATGAATCACATTCAAGTGATCAAAGTCAATAGAATGGGTCAATTATGTATCCAATTCCATGATCAAAGCCAATGGAATGGGTAAACTATGAATCACATTCAATAATCAAAGTCAATGGAATGGGTCAATTATGAGTCACATACAATGATCTATTATTAATCACATGCAATGATAAAACTCAATGGAATGGGTCAACTATGAATCACATACAATGATCTACTATAAATCACATTCAATGATCAAAGTCAATAGTATGTGTCAACTTTTAATCACATACAATGATCTATTATGAGATCACATCCAATTATCAAAATTAATGGATAGACTCAACTATGAATCACGTTGAATGATCAAAGCCAATGGAATGTGTCACCTATGAATCACATATAATGATTTACTATGAATCACCTTCAATGATCTAAGACAGTGAAATGAGTCAACTATGAATCAAATTCAATGATCAAAGTCAATGGAATGGGTCAACTATGATTCATATACAATGATCTACTATGAAATCACATACAATTATCAAACCCAATGGAATGGGTTAACTATGAATCACATACAACGATCAAAGTCAATGGACTGGGTCAACTATGAATCACATTCATTGATGAAAGTCAATGGAATGGGTCAACTATGAATCACATTCAATGATATATTATGAATCAAATTTAATTATCAAAGTCAATAGAATGGTTTAACTATGAATAACATACAACAATCTACTAGAGATCATATTCAATGATCAAAGTCAATCGAATAGGTCAACTATGAATCACATTCGATGATCAAAGTCAATGGAATGGGTCAATTATCAATCACATTCAATTATCAAAGCCAAAGGAATTGGTGAACTATAAATCACATTGAATGATAAAATCAACTGGAATGGGTGAACTATGAATCAACTTTATTGATCAAAGCCTACGGAATGGGTAAACAATGAATCTCATACAGTGATCTACTATGAATCACATTTAATGATAAATGCCAATGGAATGGGTCAACTATGAATCGCATTCAATGATCAAATCCAATGGAATGGGTCAATTATGAATCACATTCGATGATCAAAGCCAATAGAATGGGTCAATTATGTATCAAATTCCATGATCAAAGCCAATGGAATGGGTAAACTATGAATCATAATCAATGAATAAAGCCAATGGAATGGGTCAACTATGAATCACATTCAAGTGATCAAAGTTAATAGAATGGATCAATTATCTATCAAATTCCATGATCAAAGCCAATGGAATGGGTAAACTATGAATCACATTCAATGATCAAAGTCAATGGAATGGGTCAATTATGAGTCACATACAATGATCTATTATTAATCACATGCAATGATAAAACTCAATGCAATGGGACAACTATGAATCACATACAATGATTTACTATAAATCACATTCAATGATCAAAGTCAATAGTATGTGTCAACTTTTAATCACATACAATGATCTATTATGAGATCACATCCAATTATCAAAATTAATGGAATGGCTCAACTATGAATCACATTGAATGATCAAAGCCAATGGAATGTGTCACCTATGAATCACATATAATGATTTACTATGAATCACCTTCAATGATCAAAGACAGTGAAATGAGTCAACTATGAATCAAATTCAATGATCAAAGTCTATGGAATGGGTCAACTATGATTCATATACAAAGATCTACTATGAAATCACATACAATTATCAAACCCAATGGAATGGGTTAACTATGAATCACATACAACGATCAAAGTCAATGGACTGGGTCAACTATGAATCACATTCATTGATGAAAGTCAATGGAATGGGTCAACTATGAATCACATTCAATGATATATTATGAATCAAATTTAATTATCAAAGTCAATAGAATGGTTTAACTATGAATAACATATAACAATCTACTAGAGATCATATTCAATGATCAAAGTCAATCGAATAGGTCAACTATGAATCACATTCGATGATCAAAGTCAATGGAATGGGTCAATTATGAATCAAATTCAATGATCAAAGCCAATGGAATTGGTGAACTATAAATCACATTGAATGATAAAATCCACGGAATGGGTGAACTATGAATCAACTTTATTGATCAAAGCCTATGGAATGGGTAAACAATGAATCTCATACAGTGATCTACTATGAATCACATTTAATGGTTAAAGTCAATGGAATAGGTCAATTATGAATCACATACAATGATCAAAGCCAATGGAATGGGTCAATTATGAATCACGTTTGATGATCAAAGCCAATAGAATGGGTCAATTATGTATCAAATTCCATGATCAAAGCCAATGGAATGGGTAAACTATGAATCACATTCAATGATCAAAGCCAATGGAATGGGTCAACTATGAATCACATTCAAGTGATCAAAGTCAATAGAATGGGTCAATTATGTATCCAATTCCATGATCAAAGCCAATGGAATGGGTAAACTATGAATCACATTCAATAATCAAAGTCAATGGAATGGGTCAATTATGAGTCACATACAATGATCTATTATTAATCACATGCAATGATAAAACTCAATGGAATGGGTCAACTATGAATCACATACAATGATCTACTATAAATCACATTCAATGATCAAAGTCAATAGTATGTGTGAACTTTTAATCACATACAATGATCTATTATGAGATCACATCCAATTATCAAAATTAATGGATAGACTCAACTATGAATCACGTTGAATGATCAAAGCCAATGGAATGTGTCACCTATGAATCACATATAATGATTTACTATGAATCACCTTCAATGATCTAAGACAGTGAAATGAGTCAACTATGAATCAAATTCAATGATCAAAGTCAATGGAATGGGTCAACTATGATTCATATACAATGATCTACTATGAAATCACATACAATTATCAAACCCAATGGAATGGGTTAACTATGAATCACATACAACGATCAAAGTCAATGGACTGGGTCAACTATGAATCACATTCATTGATGAAAGTCAATGGAATGGGTCAACTATGAATCACATTCAATGATATATTATGAATCAAATTTAATTATCAAAGTCAATAGAATGGTTTAACTATGAATAACATACAACAATCTACTAGAGATCATATTCAATGATCAAAGTCAATCGAATAGGTCAACTATGAATCACATTCGATGATCAAAGTCAATGGAATGGGTCAATTATCAATCACATTCAATTATCAAAGCCAAAGGAATTGGTGAACTATAAATCACATTGAATGATAAAATCAACTGGAATGGGTGAACTATGAATCAACTTTATTGATCAAAGCCTACGGAATGGGTAAACAATGAATCTCATACAGTGATCTACTATGAATCACATTTAATGATAAATGCCAATGGAATGGGTCAACTATGAATCGCATTCAATGATCAAATCCAATGGAATGGGTCAATTATGAATCACATTCGATGATCAAAGCCAATAGAATGGGTCAATTATGTATCAAATTCCATGATCAAAGCCAATGGAATGGGTAAACTATGAATCATAATCAATGAATAAAGCCAATGGAATGGGTCAACTATGAATCACATTCAAGTGATCAAAGTTAATAGAATGGATCAATTATCTATCAAATTCCATGATCAAAGCCAATGGAATGGGTAAACTATGAATCACATTCAATGATCAAAGTCAATGGAATGGGTCAATTATGAGTCACATACAATGATCTATTATTAATCACATGCAATGATAAAACTCAATGCAATGGGACAACTATGAATCACATACAATGATTTACTATAAATCACATTCAATGATCAAAGTCAATAGTATGTGTCAACTTTGAATCACATACAATGATCTATTATGAGATCACATCCAATTATCAAAATTAATGGAATGGCTCAACTATGAATCACATTGAATGATCAAAGCCAATGGAATGTGTCACCTATGAATCACATATAATGATTTACTATGAATCACCTTCAATGATCAAGGACAGTGAAATGAGTTACCTATGAATCAAATTCAATGATCAAAGTCTATGGAATGGGTCAACTATGATTCATATACAATGATCTACTATGAAATCACATACAATTATCAAACCCAATGGAATGGGTTAACTATGAATCACATACAACGATCAAAGTCAATGGACTGGGTCAACTATGAATCACATTCATTGATGAAAGTCAATGGAATGGGTCAACTATGAATCACATTCAATGATATATTATGAATCAAATTTAATTATCAAAGTCAATAGAATGGTTTAACTATGAATAACATATAACAATCTACTAGAGATCATATTCAATGATCAAAGTCAATCGAATAGGCCAACTATGAATCACATTCAATGATCAAAGTCAATGGAATGGGTCAATTATGAATCACATTCAATGATCAAAGCCAATGGAATTGGTGAACTATAAATCACATTGAATGATAAAATCCACGGAATGGGTGAACTATGAATCAACTTTATTGATCAAAGCCTATGGAATGGGTAAACAATGAATCTCATACAGTGATCTACTATGAATCACATTTAATGGTTAAAGTCAATGGAATAGGTCAATTATGAATCACATACAATGATCAAAGCCAATGGAATGGGTCAATTATGAATCACGTTTGATGATCAAAGCCAATAGAATGGGTCAATTATGTATCAAATTCCATGATCAAAGCCAATGGAATGGGTAAACTATGAATCACATTCAATGATCAAAGCCAATGGAATGGGTCAACTATGAATCACATTCAAGTGATCAAAGTCAATAGAATGGGTCAATTATGTATCCAATTCCATGATCAAAGCCAATGGAATGGGTAAACTATGAATCACATTCAATAATCAAAGTCAATGGAATGGGTCAATTATGAGTCACATACAATGATCTATTATTAATCACATGCAATGATAAAACTCAATGGAATGGGTCAACTATGAATCACATACAATAATCTACTATAAATCACATTCAATGATCAAAGTCAATAGTATGTGTCAACTTTTAATCACATACAATGATCTATTATGAGATCACATCCAATTATCAAAATTAATGGATAGACTCAACTATGAATCACGTTGAATGATCAAAGCCAATGGAATGTGTCACCTATGAATCACATATAATGATTTACTATGAATCACCTTCAATGATCAAAGACAGTGAAATGAGTCAACTATGAATCAAATTACATGATCAAAGTCAATGGAATGGGTCAACTATGATTCATATACAATGATCTACTATGAAATCACATACAATTATCAAACCCAATGGAATGGGTTAACTATGAATCACATACAACGATCAAAGTCAATGGACTGGGTCAACTATGAATCACATTCATTGATGAAAGTCAATGGAATGGGTCAACTATGAATCACATTCAATGATATATTATGAATCAAATTCAATTATCAAAGTCAATAGAATGGTTTAACTATGAATAACATACAACAATCTACTAGAGATCATATTCAATGATCAAAGTCAATCGAATAGGTCAACTATGAATCACATTCGATGATCAAAGTCAATGGAATGGGTCAATTATCAATCACATTCAATTATCAAAGCCAAAGGAATTGGTGAATTATAAATCACATTGAATGATAAAATCCACTGGAATGGGTGAACTATGAATCAACTTTATTGATCAAAGCCTACGGAATGGGTAAACAATGAATCTCATACAGTGATCTACTATGAATCACATTTAATGATAAATGCCAATGGAATGGGTCAACTATGAATCGCATTCAATGATCAAATCCAATGGAATGGGTCAATTATGAATCACATTCGATGATCAAAGCCAATAGAATGGGTCAATTATGTATCAAATTCCATGATCAAAGCCAATGGAATGGGTAAACTATGAATCACAATCAATGAACAAAGCCAATGGAATGGGTCAACTATGAATCACATTCAAGTGATCAAAGTCAATAGAATGGGTCAATTATGTATCAAATTCCATGATCAAAGCCAATGGAATGGGTAAACTATGAATCACATTCAATGATCAAAGTCAATGGAATGGGTCAATTATGAGTCACATACAATGATCTATTATTAATCACATGCAATGATAAAACTCAATGGAATGGGTCAACAATGAATCACATACAATGATTTACTATAAATCACATTCAATGATCAAAGTCAATAGTATGTGTCAACTTTGAATCACATACAATAATCTATTATAAGATCACATCCAATTATCAAAATTAATGGATAGGCTTAACTATGAATCACATTGAATGATCAAAGCCAATGGAATGTGTCACCTATGAATCACATATAATGATTTACTATGAATCACCTTCAATGATCAAAGACAGTGAAATGAGTCAACTATGAATCAAATTCAATGATCAAAGTCTATGGAATGGGTCAACTATGATTCATATACAATGATCTACTATGAAATCACATACAATTATCAAACCCAATGGAATGGGTTAACTATGAATCACATACAACGATCAAAGTCAATGGACTGGGTCAACTATGAATCACATTCATTGATGAAAGTCAATGGAATGGGTAAACTATGAATCACATTCAATGATATATTATGAATCAAAGTCAATAGAATGGTTTAACTATGAATAACATATAACAATCTACTAGAGATCATATTCAATGATCAAAGTCAATCGAATAGGTCAACTATGAATCACATTCGATGATCAAAGTCAATGGAATGGGTCAATTATGAATCACATTCAATGATCAAAGCCAATGGAATTGGTGAACTATAAATCACATTGAATGATAAAATCCACTAGAATGGGTGAACTATGAATCAACTTTATTGATCAAAGCCTATGGAATGGGTAAACAATGAATCTCATACAGTGATCTACTATGAATCAGATTTAATGATAAAAGCCAATGGAATGGGTCAACTATGAATCACATTCAATGATCAAAGCCAACGGAATGGGTCAATTATGAATCACATTCGATGATCAAAGCCAATAGAATGGGTCAATTATGTATCAAATTCCATGATCAAAGCCAATGGAATGGGTAAACTATGAATCATAATCAATGATCAAAGCCAATGGAATGGGTCAACTATGAATCACATTCAAGTGATCAAAGTCAATAGAATGGGTCAATTATGTATCAAATTCCATGATCAAAGCCAATGGAATGGGTAAACTATGAATCACATTCAATGATCAAAGTCAATGGAATGGGTCAATTATGAGTCACATACAATGATCTATTATTAATCACATGCAATGATAAAACTAAATTGAATGGGTCAACTATGAATCACATACAATGATCTACTATAAATCACATTCAATGATCAAATTCAATAGTATGTGTCAACTTTGAATCACATACAATGATCTATTATGAGATCACATCCAATTATCAAAATTAATGGATAGGCTCAACTATGAATCACATTGAATGATCAAAGCCAATGGAATGTGTCACCTATGATTCACATATAATGATTTACTATGAATCACATTCAATGATCAAAGACAGTGAAATGAGTCAACTATGAATCAAATTCAATGATCAAAGTCAATGGAATGGGTCAACTATGATTCATATACAATGATCTACTATGAAATCACATACAATTATCAAACCCAATGGAATGGGTTAACTATGAATCACATACAACGATCAAAGTCAATGGACTGGGTCAACTATGAATCACATTCATTGATGAAAGTCAATGGAATGGGTCAACTATGAATCACATTCAATGATATATTATGAATCAAATTCAATTATCAAAGTCAATAGAATGGTTTAACTATGAATAACATACAACAATCTACTAGAGATCATATTCAATGATCAAAGTCAATCGAATAGGTCAACTACGAATCACATTCGATGATCAAAGTCAATGGAATGGGTCAATTATCAATCACATTCAATTATCAAAGCCAAAGGAATTGGTGAACTATGAATCACATTGAATGATAAAATCCACTGGAATGGGTGAACTATGAATCAACTTTATTGATCAAAGCCTATGGAATGGGTAAACAATGAATCTCATACAGTGATCTACTATGAATCACATTTAATGATAAAAGCCAATGGAATGGGTCAACTATGAATCGCATTTAATGATCAAAGCCAATGGAATGGGTCAATTATGAATCACATTCGATGATCAAAGCCAATAGAATGGGTCAATTATGTATCAAATTCCATGATCAAGGCCAATGGAATGGGTAAACTATGAATCACAATCAATGATCAAAGCCAATGGAATGGGTCAACTATGAATCACATTCAAGTGATCAAAGTCAATAGAATGGGTCAATTATGTATCAAATTCCATGATCAAAGCCAATGGAATGGGTAAACTATGAATCACATTCAATGATCAAAGTCAATGGAATGGGTCAATTATGAGTCACATACAATGATCTATTATTAATCACATGCAGTGATAAAACTCAATGGAATGGGTCAACTATGAATCACATACAATGATCTACTATAAATCACATTCAATGATCAAAGTCAATAGTATGTGTCAACTTTGAATCACATACAATGATCTATTATGAGATCACATCCAATTATCAAAATTAATGGATAGGCTCAACTATGAATCACATTGAATGATCAAAGCCAATGGAATGTGTCACCTATGAATCACATATAATGATTTACTATGAATCACATTCAATGATCAAAGACAGTGAAATGAGTCAACTATGAATCAAATTCAATGATAAAAGTCAATGGAATGGGTCAACTATGATTCATATACAATGATCTACTATGAAATCACATACAATTATCAAACCCAATGGAATGGGTTAACTATGAATCACATACAACGATCAAAGTCAATGGACTGGGTCAACTATGAATCACATTCATTGATGAAAGTCAATGGAATGGGTCAACTATGAATCACATTCAATGACATATTATGAATCAAATTCAATTATCAAAGTCAATAGAATGGTTTAACTATGAATAACATACAATAATCTACTAGAGATCATATTCAATGATTAAAGTCAATCGAATAGGTCAACTATGAATCACATTCGATGATCAAAGTCAATGGAATGGGTCAATTATCAATCACATTCAATTATCAAAGCCAAAGGAATTGGTGAACTATGAATCACATTGAATGATAAAATCCACTGGAATGGGTGAACTATGAATCAACTTTATTGATCAAAGCCTATGGAATGGGTAAACAATGAATCTCATACAGTGATCTACTATGAATCACATTTAATGATAAAAGCCAATGGAATGGGTCAACTATGAATCGCATTCAATGATCAAAGCCAATGGAATGGGTCAATTATGAATCACATTCGATGATCAATGCCAATAGAATGGGTCAACTATGTATCAAATTCCATGATCAAAGCCAATGGAATGGGTAAACTATGAATCACAATCAATGATCAAAGCCAATGGAATGGGTCAACTATGAATCACATTCAAGTGATCAAAGTCAATAGAATGGGTCAATTATGTATCAAATTCCATGATCAAAGCCAATGGAATGGGTAAACTATGAATCACATTCAATGATCAAAGTCAATGGAATGGGTCAATTATGAGTCACATACAATGATCTATTATTAATCACATGCAATGATAAAACTCAATGGAATGGGTCAATTATGAATCACATACAATGATCTACTATAAATCACATTCAATGATCAAAGTCAATAGTATGTGTCAACTTTGAATCACATACAATGATCTATTATGAGATCACATCCAATTATCAAAATTAATGGATAGGCTCAACTATGAATCACATTGAATGATCAAAGCCAATGGAATATGTCACCTATGAATCACATATAATGATTTACTATGAATCAACTTCAATGATCAAAGACAGTGAAATTAGTCAACTATGAATCAAATTCAATGATCAAAGTCAATGGAATAGGTCAACTATGATTCATATACAATGATCCACTATGAAATCACATACAATTATCAAACCCAATGGAATGGGTTAACTATGAATCACATACAACGATCAAAGTCAATGGACTGGGTCAACTATGAATCACATTCATTGATGAAAGTCAATGGAATGGGTCAACTATGAATCACATTCAATGATATATTATGAATCAAATTCAATTATCAAAGTCAATAGAATGGTTTAACTATGAATAACATACAACAATCTACTAGAGATCATATTCAATGATCAAAGTCAATCGAATAGGTCAACTATGAATCACATTCGATGATCAAAGTCAATGGAATGGGTCAATTATCAATCACATTCAATTATCAAAGCCAAAGGAATTGGTGAACTATGAATCACATTGAATGATAAAATCCACTGGAATGGGTGAACTATGAATCAACTTTATTGATCAAAGCCTATGGAATGGGTAAACAATGAATCTCATACAGTGATCTACTATGAATCACATTTAATGATAAAAGCCAATGGAATGGGTCAACTATGAATCGCATTCAATGATCAAAGCCAATGGAATGGGTCAATTATGAATCACATTCGATGATCAAAGCCAATAGAATGGGTCAATCATGTATCAAATTCCATGATCAAAGCCAATGGAATGGGTAAACTATGAATCACAATCAATGATCAAAGCCAATGGAATAGGTCAACTATGAATCACATTCAAGTGATCAAAGTCAATAGAATGGGTCAATTATGTATCAAATTCCATGATCAAAGCCAATGGAATGGGTAAACTATGAATCACATTCAATGATCAAAGTCAATGGAATGGGTCAATTATGAGTCACATACAATGATCTATTATTAATCACATGCAATGATAAAACTCAATGGAATGGGTCAACTATGAATCACATACAATGATCTACTATAAATCACATTAAATGATCAAAGTCAATAGTATGTGTCAACTTTGAATCACATACAATGATCTATTATGAGATCACATCCAATTATCAAAATTAATGGATAGGCTCCACTATGAATCACATTGAATGATCAAAGCCAATGGAATATGTCACCTATGAATCACATATAATGATTTACTATGAATCAACTTCAATGATCAAAGACAATGAAATTAGTCAACTATGAATCAAATTCAATGATCAAAGTCAATGGAATAGGTCAACTATGATTCATATACAATGATCCACTATGAAATCACATACAATTATCAAACCCAATGGAATGGGTTAACTATGAATCACATACAACGATCAAAGTCAATGGACTGGGTCAACTATGAATCACATTCATTGATGAAAGTCAATGGAATGGGTCAACTATGAATCACATTCAATGATATATTATGAATCAAATTCAATTATCAAAGTCAATAGAATGGTTTAACTATGAATAACATACAACAATCTACTAGAGATCATATTCAATGATCAAAGTCAATCGAATAGGTCAACTATGAATCACATTCGATGATCAAAGTCAATGGAATGGGTCAATTATCAATCACATTCAATTATCAAAGCCAAAGGAATTGGTGAACTATGAATCACATTGAATGATAAAATCCACTGGAATGGGTGAACTATGAATCAACTTTATTGATCAAAGCCTATGGAATGGGTAAACAATGAATCTCATACAGTGATCTACTATGAATCACATTTAATGATAAAAGCCAATGGAATGGGTCAACTATGAATCGCATTCAATGATCAAAGCCAATGGAATGGGTCAATTATGAATCACATTCGATGATCAAAGCCAATAGAATGGGTCAATCATGTATCAAATTCCATGATCAAAGCCAATGGAATGGGTAAACTATGAATCACAATCAATGATCAAAGCCAATGGAATGGGTCAACTATGAATCACATTCAAGTGATCAAAGTCAATAGAATGGGTCAATTATGTATCAAATTCCATGATCAAAGCCAATGGAATGGGTAAACTATGAATCACATTCAATGATCAAAGTCAATGGAATGGGTCAATTATGAGTCACATACAATGATCTATTATTAATCACATGCAATGATAAAACTCAATGGAATGGGTCAACTATGAATCACATACAATGATCTACTATAAATCACATTCAATGATCAAAGTCAATAGTATGTGTCAACTTTGAATCACATACAATGATCTATTATGAGATCACATCCAATTATCAAAATTAATGGATAGGCTCCACTATGAATCACATTGAATGATCAAAGCCAATGGAATGTGTCACCTATGAATCACATATAATGATTTACTATGAATCACATTCAATGATCAAAGACAGTGAAATGAGTCAACTATGAATCAAATTCAATGATAAAAGTCAATGGAATGGGTCAACTATGATTCATATACAATGATCTACTATGAAATCACATACAATTATCAAACCCAATGGAATGGGTTAACTATGAATCACATACAACGATCAAAGTCAATGGACTGGGTCAACTATGAATCACATTCATTGATGAAAGTCAATGGAATGGGTCAACTATGAATCACATTCAATGACATATTATGAATCAAATTCAATTATCAAAGTCAATAGAATGGTTTAACTATGAATAACATACAACAATCTACTAGAGATCATATTCAATGATTAAAGTCAATCGAATAGGTCAACTATGAATCACATTCGATGATCAAAGTCAATGGAATGGGTCAATTATCAATCACATTCAATTATCAAAGCCAAAGGAATTGGTGAACTATGAATCACATTGAATGATCAAAGCCAATGGAATATGTCACCTATGAATCACATATAATGATTTACTATGAATCACCTTCAATGATCAAAGACAGTGAAATTAGTCAACTATGAATCAAATTCAATGATCAAAGTCAATGGAATGGGTCAACTATGATTCATATACAATGATCTACTATGAAATCACATACAATTATCAAACCCAATGGAATGGGTTAACTATGAATCACATACAACGATCAAAGTCAATGGACTGGGTCAACTATGAATCACATTCATTGATGAAAGTCAATGGAATGGGTCAACTATGAATCACATTCAATGATATATTATGAATCAAATTCAATTATCAAAGTCAATAGAATGGTTTAACTATGAATAACATACAACAATCTACTAGAGATCATATTCAATGATCAAAGTCAATCGAATAGGTCAACTATGAATCACATTCGATGATCAAAGTCAATGGAATGGGTCAATTATCAATCACATTCAATTATCAAAGCCAAAGGAATTGGTGAACTATGAATCACATTGAATGATAAAATCCACTGGAATGGGTGAACTATGAATCAACTTTATTGATCAAAGCCTATGGAATGGGTAAACAATGAATCTCATACAGTGATCTACTATGAATCACATTTAATGATAAAAGCCAATGGAATGGGTCAACTATGAATCGCATTCAATGATCAAAGCCAATGGAATGGGTCAATTATGAATCACATTCGATGATCAAAGCCAATAGAATGGGTCAATCATGTATCAAATTCCTTGATCAAAGCCAATGGAATGGGTAAACTATGAATCACAATCAATGATCAAAGCCAATGGAATGGGTCAACTATGAATCACATTCAAGTGATCAAAGTCAATAGAATGGGTCAATTATGTATCAAATTCCATGATCAAAGCCAATGGAATGGGTAAACTATGAATCACATTCAATGATCAAAGTCAATGGAATGGGTCAATTATGAGTCACATACAATGATCT
Source organism: Vicia faba (assembly GCA_948472305.1). Classification (NCBI taxonomy): domain Eukaryota; kingdom Viridiplantae; phylum Streptophyta; class Magnoliopsida; order Fabales; family Fabaceae; genus Vicia; species Vicia faba. The sequence goes on along the minus strand of OX451739.1, from coordinate 1,521,524,214 downwards.
ATTATTAATCACATGCAATGATAAAACTCAATGGAATGGGTCAACTATGAATCACATACAATGATCTACTATAAATCACATTCAATGATCAAAGTCAATAGTATGTGTCAACTTTGAATCACATACAATGATCTATTATGAGATCACATCCAATTATCAAAATTAATGGATAGGCTCCACTATGAATCACATTGAATGATCAAAGCCAATGGAATGTGTCACCTATGAATCACATATAATGATTTACTATGAATCACATTCAATGATCAAAGACAGTGAAATGAGTCAACTATGAATCAAATTCAATGATAAAAGTCAATGGAATGGGTCAACTATGATTCATATACAATGATCTACAATGAAATCACATACAATTATCAAACCCAATGGAATGGGTTAACTATGAATCACATACAACGATCAAAGTCAATGGACTGGGTCAACTATGAATCACATTCATTGATGAAAGTCAATGGAATGGGTCAACTATGAATCACATTCAATGACATATTATGAATCAAATTCAATTATCAAAGTCAATAGAATGGTTTAACTATGAATAACATACAACAATCTACTAGAGATCATATTCAATGATTAAAGTCAATCGAATAGGTCAACTATGAATCACATTCGATGATCAAAGTCAATGGAATGGGTCAATTATCAATCACATTCAATTATCAAAGCCAAAGGAATTGGTGAACTATGAATCACATTGAATGATCAAAGCCAATGGAATATGTCACCTATGAATCACATATAATGATTTACTATGAATCACCTTCAATGATCAAAGACAGTGAAATTAGTCAACTATGAATCAAATTCAATGATCAAAGTCAATGGAATGGGTCAACTATGATTCATATACAATGATCTACTATGAAATCACATACAATTATCAAACCCAATGGAATGGGTTAACTATGAATCACATACAACGATCAAAGTCAATGGACTGGGTCAACTATGAATCACATTCATTGATGAAAGTCAATGGAATGGGTCAACTATGAATCACATTCAATGATATATTATGAATCAAATTCAATTATCAAAGTCAATAGAATGGTTTAACTATGAATAACATACAACAATCTACTAGAGATCATATTAAATGATCAAAGTCAATCGAATAGGTCAACTATGAATCACATTCGATGATCAAAGTCAATGGAATGGGTCAATTATCAATCACATTCAATTATCAAAGCCAAAGGAATTGGTGAACTATGAATCACATTGAATGATAAAATCCACTGGAATGGGTGAACTATGAATCAACTTTATTGATCAAAGCCTATGGAATGGGTAAACAATGAATCTCATACAGTGATCTACTATGAATCACATTTAATGATAAAAGCCAATGGAATGGGTCAACTATGAATCGCATTCAATGATCAAAGCCAATGGAATGGGTCAATTATGAATCACATTCGATGATCAAAGCCAATAGAATGGGTCAATTATGTATCAAATTCCATGATCAAAGCCAATGGAATGGGTAAACTATGAATCACAATCAATGATCAAAGCCAATGGAATGGGTCAACTATGAATCACATTCAAGTGATCAAAGTCAATAGAATGGGTCAATTATGTATCAAATTCCATGATCAAAGCCAATGGAATGGGTAAACTATGAATCACATTCAATGATCAAAGTCAATGGAATGGGTCAATTATGAGTCACATACAATGATCTATTATTAATCACATGCAATGATAAAACTCAATGGAATGGGTCAACTATGAATCACATACAATGATCTACTATAAATCACATTCAATGATCAAAGTCAATAGTATGTGTCAACTTTGAATCACATACAATGATCTATTATGAGATCACATCCAATTATCAAAATTAATGGATAGGCTCAACTATGAATCACATTGAATGATCAAAGCCAATGGAATGTGTCACCTATGAATCACATATAATGATTTACTATGAATCACATTCAATGATCAAAGACAGTGAAATGAGTCAACTATGAATCAAATTCAATGATAAAAGTCAATGGAATGGGTCAACTATGATTCATATACAATGATCTACTATGAAATCACATACAATTATCAAACCCAATGGAATGGGTTAACTATGAATCACATACAACGATCAAAGTCAATGGACTGGGTCAACTATGAATCACATTCATTGATGAAAGTCAATGGAATGGGTCAACTATGAATCACATTCAATGACATATTATGAATCAAATTCAATTATCAAAGTCAATAGAATGGTTTAACTATGAATAACATACAATAATCTACTAGAGATCATATTCAATGATTAAAGTCAATCGAATAGGTCAACTATGAATCACATTCGATGATCAAAGTCAATGGAATGGGTCAATTATCAATCACATTCAATTATCAAAGCCAAAGGAATTGGTGAACTATGAATCACATTGAATGATAAAATCCACTGGAATGGGTGAACTATGAATCAACTTTATTGATCAAAGCCTATGGAATGGGTAAACAATGAATCTCATACAGTGATCTACTATGAATCACATTTAATGATAAAAGCCAATGGAATGGGTCAACTATGAATCGCATTCAATGATCAAAGCCAATGGAATGGGTCAATTATGAATCACATTCGATGATCAATGCCAATAGAATGGGTCAATTATGTATCAAATTCCATGATCAAAGCCAATGGAATGGGTAAACTATGAATCACAATCAATGATCAAATCCAATGGAATGGGTCAACTATGAATCACATTCAAGTGATCAAAGTCAATAGAATGGGTCAATTATGTATCAAATTCCATGATCAAAGCCAATGGAATGGGTAAACTATGAATCACATTCAATGATCAAAGTCAATGGAATGGGTCAATTATGAGTCACATACAATGATCTATTATTAATCACATGCAATGATAAAACTCAATGGAATGGGTCAATTATGAATCACATACAATGATCTACTATAAATCACATTCAATGATCAAAGTCAATAGTATGTGTCAACTTTGAATCACATACAATGATCTATTATGAGATCACATCCAATTATCAAGATTAATGGATAGGCTCAACTATGAATCACATTGATTGATCAAAGCCAATGGAATATGTCACCTATGAATCACATATAATGATTTACTATGAATCAACTTCAATGATCAAAGACAGTGAAATTAGTCAACTATGAATCAAATTCAATGATCAAAGTCAATGGAATGGGTCAACTATGATTCATATACAATGATCTACTATGAAATCACATACAATTATCAAACCCAATGGAATGTGTTAACTATGAATCACATACAACGATCAAAGTCAATGGACTGGGTCAACTATGAATCACATTCATTGATGAAAGTCAATGGAATGGGTCAACTATGAATCACATTCAATGATATATTATGAATCAAATTCAATTATCAAAGTCAATAGAATGGTTTAACTATGAATAACATACAACAATCTACTAGAGATCATATTCAATGATCAAAGTCAATCGAATAGGTCAACTATGAATCACATTCGATGATCAAAGTCAATGGAATGGGTCAATTATCAATCACATTCAATTATCAAAGCCAAAGGAATTGGTGAACTATGAATCACATTGAATGATAAAATCCACTGGAATGGGTGAACTATGAATCAACTTTATTGATCAAAGCCTATGGAATGGGTAAACAATGAATCTCATACAGTGATCTACTATGAATCACATTTAATGATAAAAGCCAATGGAATGGGTCAACTATGAATCGCATTCAATGATCAAAGCCAATGGAATGGGTCAATTATGAATCACATTCGATGATCAAAGCCAATAGAATGGGTCAATTATGTATCAAATTCCATGATCAAAGCCAATGGAATGGGTAAACTATGAATCACAATCAATGATCAAAGCCAATGGAATGGGTCAACTATGAATCACATTCAAGTGATCAAAGTCAATAGAATGGGTCAATTATGTATCAAATTCCATGATCAAAGCCAATGGAATGGGTAAACTATGAATCACATTCAATGATCAAAGTCAATGGAATGGGTCAATTATGAGTCACATACAATGATCTATTATTAATCACATGCAATGATAAAACTCAATGGAATGGGTCAACTATGAATCACATACAATGATCTACTATAAATCACATTCAATGATCAAAGTCAATAGTATGTGTCAACTTTGAATCACATACAATGATCTATTATGAGATCACATCCAATTATCAAAATTAATGGATAGGCTCAACTATGAATCACATTGAATGATCAAAGCCAATGGAATGTGTCACCTATGAATCACATATAATGATTTACTATGAATCACATTCAATGATCAAAGACAGTGAAATGAGTCAACTATGAATCAAATTCAATGATAAAAGTCAATGGAATGGGTCAACTATGATTCATATACAATGATCTACTATGAAATCACATACAATTATCAAACCCAATGGAATGGGTTAACTATGAATCACATACAACGATCAAAGTCAATGGACTGGGTCAACTATGAATCACATTCATTGATGAAAGTCAATGGAATGGGTCAACTATGAATCACATTCAATGACATATTATGAATCAAATTCAATTATCAAAGTCAATAGAATGGTTTAACTATGAATAACATACAACAATCTACTAGAGATCATATTCAATGATTAAAGTCAATCGAATAGGTCAACTATGAATCACATTCGATGATCAAAGTCAATGGAATGGGTCAATTATCAATCACATTCAATTATCAAAGCCAAAGGAATTGGTGAACTATGAATCACATTGAATGATCAAAGCCAATGGAATATGTCACCTATGAATCACATATAATGATTTACTATGAATCACCTTCAATGATCAAAGACAGTGAAATTAGTCAACTATGAATCAAATTCAATGATCAAAGTCAATGGAATGGGTCAACTATGATTCATATACAATGATCTACTATGAAATCACATACAATTATCAAACCCAATGGAATGGGTTAACTATGAATCACATACAACGATCAAAGTCAATGGACTGGGTCAACTATGAATCACATTCATTGATGA